>OY978529.1:48947761-49547761 GCA_963854835.1 Megamerina dolium | reverse complement strand
AGTCGGCACATTCAACGATTCCATATTGGCAATTTCAGTTTCCCAATCTTTTTGACCCACTAAAATAGAAGTAATGAGGAAACAGTTTATGGTGGATGAATTAAGCATCTTCTTATCTTCTGTACTTACTTCCTTGTGAACTATTAAGCAAAGCATGCAGTTTTGCACGATCCGTCTCAACATCAATGGCTATATGACGTTTTCGTTTTTTGCCTGAACTGGGCGTTGACGTTGCTGGTATCGTGCCAGCAGCTCCGGGCGCTGAAGTATTTAAGCCAGTTGCTGGTGTCAATGACATACCGGGCAAAAGAGACAGCGAATTCGTATTGCCACTTGCAGCTGCAGCCACTGCAGCGGCTACTGCTGCATTTATACTGCTGGCATCCAAATTGGCGGTAACATTTCGTCCACCACCACCTTTAGCTGCATTCCCACTTCCAGCACCAATAGTACTGCTACCGCCAATACCACCGCCAACACCACCACCACCGCCGCCGCCAATACCAACAAGATTATTTGCGCTTCCGCCAGCTACAGAACCAACTGTAGCGGCTGCGGCGGCAGCAGCTGCAGCAGCAGCAGCCGTATTTGCTGCAGCTCCGGCAGCCACCTGTTGCATTTGTGAAGATTGCAAATGCTTCGTTACACCCTGATCGGTTGTGATTGTGATCACATCGGGAGTGGTTGAACGACGTTCAATTGTATTCAAATGAGGAATGGTCTCATGCAAGCCAATATTCAAATCGATACCCTTGCAGCCCGAATAGGCAGAGTAGGTCTTGTCGACGGGCCACTTGTTTGTCTCGACACAGGTAACAATGTGCGCAATACGGCGTTCAAGTGCAAAATCTTTAAACCAACGAACAATGCACATTTCCAACTTGGGCTTTTCGAGCTTCTGCTTGATAGTTGCCGGTTGTATTACCTCCAAATCGGGGAAGCGTGCCTTTAATTCGGCCGCTTGTTTTTTGCACTCCTCTTCGACAGCCTTCTCTTTCTCTTTCATGACTTCGTCATCGTCAGGATCGGTAGTACCACTTGTGGCGGCTGCCAAATCAAGATTCTCCTCATCCGTACTAGTTGAGCTCTTCTGTTTGTCCCCTACATCGTTCTCTTGTTTCTTCTCGACAATATCTTTCGTCTGTTCGGCAGCTTCTTTGGCAGAAGGACGAGGCGAGGTTGGTGACTCGTGGGCTTCATCTACATCCACCACTTCTGTCGGCTCAGTAGTGGCAGCAACGATCTTCTCATCGTCTGCTCCTTGTGTAGCTTCTTTGGGCTTTTCATTGTCAGACTGAGTTTTGGTCAGTGCTGTGTGATCGGCAGTGGAAGAAGTTTCAACATCGGCAACAAGTGCTTCTTTCAGTTTTTCGCCGCACCGGTCATCGTTTGTCGATTTTGTGTCATCTCTTTGCTCCAAGTTTTTCATCTCGTCAATTAATTTCTCATCGCTTGTTGCAACTGTACGATCATTAGCTTCTTCAAGTGGGTCATCTATTTGAATTTTCTCTGTATCGACACTCTTTTCTGCTTCGACAATTTCAGTTGTTCTCTGTTCCCCGGTTGAAGAGTCGTCTTTTTCGCCAGTTTTTTCAATCGGTTCCTTCTGGTCGTTCTCATCGATTTCCATTTTTTCTTCGGCCTCGACGGCGTCAACTGTTTTTTGGATTTTTGCTGCAGTCTCTTCTTCGTCGTCTTGGGCTGTTGCTTTCTCTTTATTATTCTCATCCCCTTTTGATACCGGTTCACCTCCTTCTGTCGATACTTGCTCCTCTTTATTTTTGTTATCAGCACTAAGCACTGCATCGACCTTTGATGGTTCCTTGCAAGCCTCGCTGGCAGTAAGCTTATCCTCATCTGGCACAGTTTCTGCTGTTTTGTTCTTTGATGATGCATCATCGACTTTGTTTTGGTCATGGTCAATATTTTCGACAAATTTTTCAGCTAATATAGCCGGCAGTTCCATCTTAAGTTCAGCCTTTAATGGTCTTACGTATTGTTCCTTCTTAATGAGACTGTCCTTTGTGAGTAACTCATCATCCAAATCGATGACCTCCTCTTTAACAAACGAAGTCGAACCAGTCGAAGAAGAAGAAGAACCAGATGGTATTGTAAGCGCCACTGCTGTTGTTGTGCCGGTTGGCACTGTTGTTGTTGTTGTTGTTGCCGTAGATCCTGCAGTGGTAGTGACCATCGGTGCAGCTCTTTCGGCATTGTATGCTTCCAATTTGATTGTACGTTGTATTTGTGCCTCCAATTCGCGTATGAAACGTCGCTCCGATTCGGCAAAACTAAAATTGGGATCGTTGAATATAAACGTCTCCGATCGGTACAAGCCGTGCTTGAGGACAGCAGCAACCAATTCCTTATCATGCCGACCGGTCTCCCACCAATCCGGGGTGTCAACATTCACTTGGCACTGCTTCAAACGTTCGTCCAATTGCGGATGACGTGCAATTTCACGCAATTTCGATAGCAATTCTAATCGATCCAGTATTAGGCGCGCGTGATCATCACTGATATCCTCAATGATACCCTCCAGACCGCGTTCGCTTTCATTCAGCTTGACGCCAGCTTGTCGCTTGCACATTGCTATAAACACTTTGTAATAGTCACTGAGGGTTTCGTCACTTTTACGCTCCAAATGTGCCATCTGTTTGAATTTGGTCCAATCGGGTGCCAATGATGTACCCATGGCAGTGGGTGGCTGCAAATCGATACCATAGCCGGTGAGTACACGCAAAAATTCATACTCTTCACGACGATTCCATTTCTTTGGAATGCATTGTAAACGTTGATTTTCACGCTCCTTGGCAGCCAATTCCATTTTACCTTGGCGCTCCATTTTCTGTAAGATTGCAATTGGAAAATTTTGTGAGGAAAACATGTTGAGATTTTTAACAAAATAATGTATTAGTATGTGTGGATATTGTATGTGAGTATTAGTGAGAGCGACTGTGTGTGTGTGTGTGTATGATTCGATGAGAGGGTGAGGACAACAACAAAAAATGTGAGCTTATTCAATCAAGTTATAAATATATAAAATGTAACATGATTAGTAAATACAATAAAATTCGCACACACACACACATCAATTGAACAAAAAAAAAATGATGAATAAATAAAGGATAAAATCAAATTATATAAATGTACATGTATTTATATGCCTGTATGTATATGTAAGCATGGTAGGAATATAATAAAAATAATAATCATCATTAAAAGGAAAATCCGTTTTTACACCCCTAATGTCACTTACAGAGGGTGTTTTTTTTTCTTTCAGAGTAGTAGGTACTGAATACAAAAAAAAAAAAAATACTCAAAAAGGTTGGCAATTCACAATTGATCAAACAGTTGACATTTACAATGAGTCAAATTTGGGAAAAAAAATTGCTTGGTAATAAAGCTGAGACAACGGAACTGCTGGCTGAAATAAATAGGTGAATTTTAGTGCTGTCTAAAACTATTTAATTTGCTATTTTGCAAATTTCGAAAGATTGTTGGGGAAAGATTTGAATGAGCCGATTTAGCGCATCATTTGAACGAACGTGTAATTATTTGGTACAAGGAACTGTCAACTCAAATCGTGTGATTTGATATTGTGAAGTTGGTTCCGCTTGTGGGTGCCGTAGCTCAGTGGTTAGTGCGTTGGCCTTCTGTTCTGTAGGTCATGGGTTCAATCCTCGGCTGAAGCATAACAAAATTTAATATCGAAAAGATTTTTAATTCGAACGGTACCCACGTGCCGGCAAGAATTGTCAAAGCTTCTTAAAAGAGCTCTAAGTTAAAGTGATGTCACAAGGGGGTTTTGTCGTTCGGAACCGGCTAATATAAGTAGGTCCCTTCTAATGCTGTCCAAATTTAATACGCACACAACAGTATTGGAAGAGAAGCTCGGTGGCATCACAATAGGCCTTTCTGGCCTAAGTGTATCCTCTCAGATAGAGAGAGAGAGAGAAGGCAGCCTCATAACCTAACCTAACCTTGTTCTTCCGATACTGTCACAGCCGATTATAAGCAATTTTGGGTTCATTCATTACGTTTTGGTATTTTCAAAGTATATCGGCAGTCGTAACATCACTTAAAAGCTAAAAATCAACAACGAAAACACTAAATTTGGACATTTACTGTCAATAATTGGGCCGTTTTGATCGTTCCGGATCTGCCACATGTGATTAGCGTCTTTTTTTTAATCTTTTCATAATTTCCCTAGTGAGAAATTGGCATCGAGACGATTTTGAAAGTTAACTACTTAAATTTTTCAAAGGGGCACTATGAAGTTACCTTCAAAATGGCAACAAATTATAAAAGAAAACGGTGCATATTTGATTTAAATGGGGTTATTCGAATCGAATAAAAATTTCATCAAATGCATGTCCCATAAAAAAAACATTGAAAAAAAAAACACCCTTTATATCCTGTGAGACCAATTGTGCACGTTGTGCGTGTGCTTGTTATATACGCGGATTATTGCGTTCGAATGAAAGGGGGACAACAATAAATAATGGCAACGATAAATGATGGACACACTTCCAAGTATGTACACCAAACCAAACCAAACAGCAGCGCAGCAGCAAACTATGTAATTGTGTCGAGTGTGCGATTTCATTTTTAATCATGATTATTATTACTATTACAATTACAACATATTATTTAGTGTGTGATGCACAGCATATAGTTGTGAATTTATTTGCAATTTCATTTTACACAAGAAAATATCGCACAAGGGCCCACCACACATGCATTTATTTATGCCACCAATAATTTCTTAATTGCATTTTTGTTGTTGTTGTTGTTGTTATTTTTTTTTTTACCTCAAAATAAAGAACGCCATTATTGACGAAACCGTTTTGTTGTGTATAGATATTATTAGTAGTACTTGTTGTTGCAGTAATATTAGTCGAAGTCAACGAAGACGTTGTAGTCACCGTGGCTGTCGTTTTATTCAAATGTTCACAAAATGCAGTAAAACTACTAAAATCCATCGGTTTAATAACTTCCATTTTAAAATGGTCGAACATTGGTTGCTCAATGCACAACAACGAATGGGGTACCGCACCGCGTGTGTTGTTGTTGTTGTTGTTTATTTTTTGATTGTTTCGTTTGTTTGTACGCTTCATAAAGACAGCAGCAGCAGCAGCATGTTGTTGCTATTGTCGTCGTTGTTGTTGTTACGATTATTATTATTAGTATTATTATTGTCGTTCATTAAAGAAATTTCAATAGTTATTCCACATATCTAAATATGTTTTGTTGTTGTTGTTGTTATATTAATTACATACGACCCCGTGTTTTAAACGAACGAACGAATGAACACAAACGACCGCACGTCATTTGGATAATAATAAATAATCAAGCGAAACGCAGGGCAACATCATCATCATCATAATCGTCACTATATGGGTTATACTATATGTACTGCTGTTGTTAGAGTTAGCCATAATAATAATAACCGTAATAGCAGATATGTTTATGTCTTCCACTTCGTCGTCTTCATCTATATCTTCTTCCTCCACGCTCCTCCTGTACACGGTTTTTCGTTCAATTCTTTCAAATGTATTGTATATTCTGCTGCTAGCAGATTCTTGTTCTCCTTTCAAATATTTTGTATGTACTTTTTTATTATTATTACAACTTTACACCACGGCACTCAAATAAATAATGAGCGCAATGTCAAATACGGAGAGATAAGTGAACGACGAGCACAACAACGACAACAACGACGACGACGACGACGACGACGACGACGTCTACAAACAAATGCATACAAATGAGCAGACAGAAGACGAATTAGAGAGCACATTCAATATAGGCAAGAGCGAGAGCAAGAGCGAGAGAGAGAGAGAGAGAGATGTGTATATAAAAGAAAGGTGCGATTATGAGCATAAATATGTATTGTCAAGTATACTTGTACTTATTCACATTGATATGTATGAATTTGGTGAGCGCACAAACGACGAACGATATTGTCAACACACTCGAAGAAGCAACCTATCGATAACAACAACAACACACTATACAATGTGTGCACATATGCATAAATGTTTGTATTATATCTAAAAGGGATAAATTGAAAATAGTATAATAGAGGGTGTTTTTTTTTTTTTTTGGGATATCAAATGTAAAACATTTGTAAATTGCTTCACTAAATTTTTTGCTTGTGATGAAGAAAAAAAAAAAACAAAATGCATATTCTTCATGTGAAATGATGTAGAAAACAAAATAATAAATCGACGGTGTAAGTATGGTTGACTTCTGAAACGTCTCTTTGCAATGTATTAATGCAGTGTTAATACCGTATTGCTACATTGTATAGTTACTTTTATAATGCTTTGCAATAAAAAAAATTTTTTTTTGGATGCGCTGTTTGTTTTTCTCTGCGTATGTCAAAATTTTAATGGTTGCCTTTAGGAACACAATACAATGTATTACTGCAAAGCAACTGCTGCTGCTAAATATAGAATTTGAACATCCTTCAATCAATTTGTGGTTGCTTCACATTTCATATTTCACATTTCACTCTAAAAACAACACCCTTTACAACGAAAAAAGTAAGCATCTACAATGCAAGCATAAGTAGTAACCAAAATGGATTAATAAAATTCAGGTATAAATATACAACAACAACAACAACAACAACAACAACAACGACAGCCAGCAATTGGAGGACTACTAAGCGCAACAATAGTAAATAATGTACGAACGAACATACGAACACAACGAAGGCGAAGAATGACGATGCTGCCGATGGTGTTGGAATAGATGTGACTTCGTGTGCTTGGTTGATTTGGTGGTTCGTTCTCTAAAGAAATGGCGGAAAACTTGTACTTTGTAATTACACGTAAAAATTGAATTGCTGCCTAATGTTGTGTACTAGTAGCTGCTACGTACCATACATACATACACTCGGTGTATAGGGACATGTGTGTGTGTGTGTGTGTGTGTGTACGTACATATCGCAAAGGGAAAATGTATAATTTCATATGTCATATAAAAGAGCAAACAAGAGAGAGAGAGAGAGAGCGCGTGTACCGTGCCGAATGAGAGTTGACGAGAGAACAAACAACAACAACAACAACAACAACAACAACAAAATCATTACATATGTAGAAAGAGGTACATTAAACTTGTTATTAGCTATGCATTTTTATGGCGTTTATGTGTCTGAGTATAACATTGCTGTTGTTGCTGTTGTTGTGTGGTTATATTTAATCATCATCATGATCAGGATCAGTGTGTTGAAAATAATATTAAAAAAGCATCATATTGTATTGTAAAATGAATGCATATAAACTACAAGGACCCTCGTCGATACTAAACATCTAACGAAAGAACACACACACACACTCACACACCCTTTTCACCTCTTACCAGAGTAAAGTTTGTCATCAACACCATTTTGATTCTGATACAATAGCGGCGTAAGCATTGCTTCGAGGTATGATTAATTGTGATATGATTTCAATAATATTTGTTCTAAGTATTTCTACTTCTGTTACACAAAAAAATTCTTTAGCCGCAGTAGCAGCAGCAGCACATGTGTTATAGAAACGATAGAAAATTCCAACTAATATTTAAAATCTAATAATTGTGTTTTTTCTTATAAAATACCTGTTCTCTAGGTAATGACGTAGGCAATAAAAAAAATGTAAATCCCATGGCAAGTGTAACAAACTATGAATATAATTAATAAAATGTAGCAAGTTGCAACTCAAGCAGCATATACATATGCGTTAATCCAAAAATTTTCTATTCTTATTAGTTGCATTCGGCTCTCATACATATATGGTATGTACCCTCCTATACTCGACATAGACATTTAAGAAAAAGCAGGTAGTCAACCAGTCAGTCAGTCAGTCCAATAAATAAAATACAAGCTAATATGTAGAGTAAGTAAATACAAATGAATAGACGACAAAGCAGCAGATGAAGAAGTACAGCACCAGCAGAGGCATCAGCAGCGGACATCATACTTATATACATACCCCATGGGTAAAATATACAAGGTCATATGCATGTGCATATTCGCTTTGAAAATTAAATAGTTTTGTTTCAAGTCTAATACTATGGCACACACTGGGCAAATTTTTGTCGAAAATATCATACATAGACCCTCTGTCCCAAAATAATCCGGATTGGCAGTGTAGACCAAGAAAGAAATAATGCCATCTCTTAGCTATTTAATGGTTTCTATATTGTGAACCTTCCTTAATATTCTATATTAATCACAATTTTTACCTGATATGACTCCTTGTGTCTATTTTTTCTATTTTAAAAACTTCATTTGACGATGAAAGGAAGCAAATACGGTGCTCATTAAACAGTCGATCGTGTGTGATTTTTGTTAAAATTAATTAATTATTTTTGTTTTTTATTCAACCCATCCGAATTATTTTGGAACAGAGCGTGTATTTCAGGAGCTATCAATTTTCTAGTGAATAAATAGTGAAATTATCAATTTTTGTTTTTTTCATTTGGCGATGAAAAGAAGCCTTATACGCTGTCATTCAACAGTTGATGGAGACAATTTCGAATGGTGTGATTTTTGTTAAGTTGAATTAATTATTTTTGTTTTTTATTCAACCGATCCGGATGATTTTGGGACAGAGAGTCCCAAAATCATCAAGTTTTATCAGCTACTAATTTTCAAATAAATTTCGAAATCATCAAATTTTATGTTTTTTTTTTAAGGTAGTAGTCCAGAGTGACGGGTTCAAAAATTGGATTTCAGACCGATATTTTGAATATTTTTAAAGTTATAGCTAAAATAAGAGAGCGCGCCGTAGTGTGTATGAATCTGATTCCAGTGATTCCATTACTTTGATACATTACGATTGCTCCAAAAAAAAAGGTCTTATGAAAGGATAATTCATAAGACTTTATGAATTCATTATGAAAGGATAATTTTTCCTATTGGGTAGGCATTTATTATTATTATTATTATTATACACTTATGTCGTACATACAAACATGTAAATCCACCTCACCACATTCATCAAAAAACAAAAAAAAAATTTTTTTAAGCAACAACTGCAAGAGATAAATGAATAGGCAACGACGACGACAACAATAACAGAATCATCAGAGTCAGAGTCAGCAGCATAGAAGAGCACCAAACCAACCAGCCACAAGAAGAGCAAACAAAGCGTATAATAAAAATCGAAAAGAATGATGAAGAATAAAATAAATGAATGAATGGAAATAAAAAAAAAAACGTATAAAATTAAAACAATTTTTAATTTTTGCCTGTAATGCGAGCAAGACAACAATATGTACACATTATGTATTTATGTATATAATACTCATAAAGCAGCAACAAATCAATGGATGCATTTATACCATATTCATATATGCATGCATAGCTACTGGCTTGTACATACATACATAATGCTTCTAAGCTGGTTGAATGGATAGATGCTGCTGCTGTTGGCTTTATTAATTGTATAGTGTCGCCACAGAACAGATAGCAAGCACTACGAAACAAGACGAGAGAAAAGAAGATATAAGAAAAAGAGAAGAAAAAAAATCCGAAAAGGGCAAAAACTAAAATGACAAGAGCGCCAAGTATTGACCCTGAGAGTTTCGACAGAAAAAATGAATAGTAGACATATCGACTGACTTAATGATTGACGGTCTATTTGACAAACGGACAAACAGGAAATCAGCCACCAGACACAACATATACACACACCACACACACACACAAGTGTATGCAGAGCAGCATCATGCATATAAATGGTACCATCAACCATCGTATCGACAAGATATTGCCGCCGCCGCTGCTTTCGTTTCGTTTTGGTATATATCGTATATATATATATGTATTTTTTTTTAAATACCTACTAATAAAATAATAAATCGAATTTTGTGCATTATGCACAAGACATGCGACGAGTCATACATATTTATTCGTATATGAATGCATATACCAATGTTCATATCTTCTATCCAACATACATAGTATGTGCATATATGTAACAAAAAACAACAACAACACGTTATTCATTTGCACACAATTCTACATATATGTATGTAGGTATTATGCGAGAGGTATATGCGGCGAGGCGACTATTTGCTCGCTCATCGAGCAACTTTGATGACGGCAGGAGCCAGTCAGCCAGCCAGCCAGCCATCGTTTGTACGTAAGCATTTGCCAAACGACGACCAAACTGCAGAAGCAGCAGCAGCAGCAAATAACGAATAATTATTAGTATATTGAAAAAGCAATAAGAATCAACTAAATAACAACAACAACAACAATAGTAAGCAAATGAGTGAGCGAGTGGGGCAATTCATTTGAATGTACCATACACATATATGTAAAGGAGGGAGAGCCGACTATATGCATAATACATTTGGTATGTATGACCGTATGGAATATTCATTGTATAAAATAAACATATGTAACACTGTGCAACAGTTTTTTTTTTTCCTTTTTTTTTTGTACTGAAATGTATTTCATCAAAAGTAGAATTACAATTTCAATGTCATTCTAATATTACATTAAAAAATCGAACATCTTAATCGATTTTTATAAAAAAAAAAAAAAAAAAAACAAAGGTTTAAAGCCAATGAAAATTCATACCGAAATGGTAAATGTATTAGGATACACTAGGATTAGGATAGATTGATTAAAAAATGCGTACCAACACCGGAAATCATAGCAAAAATTTAGTTGCGATTTAGTAGAGGCTCTTAGTCATCTCATTAGTGGCAGTGGGAGCAATATTTTAAGTGAATTTTTTTTTACAATTTCAATGCCATTTTAATATTTCATCTTTCAAAAATTGAACACACCCGAAATCAGGAAAAATTTAGTCGCGATTTAGTAGAGACTCTTAGTCATCTCATTAGTGGCAGTGGGAGCAATATTTGAAGTGAATTTTTAGTTTTTTAGATTGAACAAAACAATGGTTTGGCTTCTAAGAGAGCTGATTGATTAAAAAATGCGTACCAACACCGGAAATCATAGCAAAAATTTCGTCGCGATTTAGTAGACTCTTAGTCATCTCATTAGTGGCAGTGGGAGCAATATTTTAAGTGAATTTTTAGTTTTTAAGATCGAACAAAACAATTGTTTGGCTTGTAAGTGAGCTGATTGATTAAAAAATGCGTACCAACACCGGAAATCATAGCAAAACGTTAGTCGAGATTTAGTAGAGACTCTTAGTCATCTCATTAGTGGCAGTGGGAGCAATATTTTGAGTGAATTTTTAGATTTCGAAAATATTTGAAGTATTTTAGAAAAGATTAAAACAACTTTATGCGTTGTTTCATCATTATAGATGAGACATGGGTCGACCGCGATACTGCTAAATCAAAACAAGAGGCTTGCAGAAATCTGGCAAGCATGTATAATCGTGCAGGGATGCAGAATTATCTCAGATTATTATTGTAAACAATTGAATGTAAAATTGTGTCTTGGTCTCACATGGCAGAAATTATGTTGCACAGTGTAATATGTACGAGTAAAATATAATAATGTCGATGACTACAACGACTTCTTTCTCTCCTCATCAAATGTATTTACAATTAGGGTTTTTATCGCAACTAAATACTCGTGTTTTTACCGTTGACGTTGTCGTCGTCGTCGTCATCGTCGCCGCCGCCATTATTATAAATATATAAATGTGTTTAAAGCAATAACAACAACAACAACAACAATCAGAACAATAAGAAGAAAAGTTCATTTCAGTTTCCATTTCATTTCCTCATTTTTGGATAAATTGAGAAGATAGATACACATAATGCTTTTCTGTTTGTTTTTAATATGTCGTTTGTTGCTTATGTAAAAAAAAAAAATTATTTCGAGAGAGCATACAACACAATAATAGTGTGGTGTGGTGTGTCGTTGACAACATTACCATCATCACCCCCAAATATTACCGTGATATACTATGTGTACGTGTACGTACGTACCTACAAATACAAATGTACATGTAAATGCCTATATTCAACGAGCATAGACTCTAGAATACACTGATAATGACAACGACTACTGACTTTTAAATATTACACATATACCACCAACGCTGTTTTTGTTTGCTACTGTTGCCGCATCAACCACCACCACCACCACCACCAAAATTGTATACGACGACGAACAGTTGGAGAAACAGAAATAATACTCGAAAAAGATTTAGAAATTTATGCAAACAATTTCTGCATAAATTAAGATGGCATTCCTTTTGCTTGCTGAGAGAGCACACACACACACACACCCACACACACACCATATTCTTATCGTTATGGCAAAATGTCCATGAGGAGTTTATGCTCCTACTACTACTATCTTCTTTGACTATTTGCTGTCGCCTTTTGCCTGTACACGAGTCAGTGCATCTGCTTTGCTACTCGCTTGGTGTATATTTCGTTTGATTTACTTCGATTCGATTTTGTTGTTGTTGTTGTTGTTGTTGTTGTTGTCTTTTTTGTATTTTATTGTTTGCTGTTGTTAGTGGTATTTCGTTTCTTCTTTGTCTTATGTATGCATGCTTGAGGACGTCGTACCAACAAATTGTTACCGAACAATGTATGTATGAGTAAATTAGGGGTTGCCATCATTTTATATAATGTATACCTACTATATATACATATATAAATATATACATGTTACTCGTATTAAAAATAACAAGTACACATTGTAATAAAATAAACATATTTGAAAAAGGATATGGAAGACAAATGAAGAAGAAGAAGAAGAAGTTCTTACGAATGCTAGGTAGAGCAGTTTTGATAGTTTGATTGATTTTTCGAGGTTTTCGTTTTTATTTTTTTCTTTTGGTTTATAGGCGAAAATGTGGTAAAAACGATGATAATTCAAAAATATTGAATTTATAGAATTGCCAACTTGTTTATAATTATTTTGATTAAACCAATTTAGGAAATTAATTTCAATTTAGTAGAATAGGTTTATAAGATAATAAAAATAATAATGCCGATAAATTTATAAATATATGTATACATACAGCTGCAGTCAAAAAAATAGCACCACAAAAAAAAAATATATATAAAATTACCAAAATGTTAAATTAAAGTTGTCATTTATTTCTTTTAATCGCGTAGCACTTATATTTCTGAATTGTGTCAAATAGAGCAAAAATCTGATTAATCAATTAATCAAAGAATCAAAAATTTCAATAAATCATAATTTTACTAATCAATAAAAAAATATTGTTATTGAATTAATCAGAATTTTGATGAAGCAGAATAAAATAATTCAAAAAAAAATATTTAAAATATTTCGCCTTTCGAAAATTGAGAAAGAAAAGCTGTTAATTTTTTGATTAAGCAAAATTAATTAAGATTAATCGAATAATTGATCAAACTGATTGTTAGACAAAACGATTAATCGCATATATTTATTACACTATGACACAATTTCAGGGTCAATGTCTCATACGGGTGGTACAGGGTGATTTTTGTTTTTTGTCAACTCAGCTGTTTTCGTGTAACATGTTACTGTCAAACATATTCAGGTTGGTCTATAATTTAACTATGAATCGTCTTATAAACGAACAACGCTTGATTATTGAATATTATGATCAAAATTAATGCTCTGTTAAGAAAGAGCACTTCTTCCATTTTATGGTCAATTTGGGCGACCTTTTGAGGCGGCTATTCGGAATCTTGTGACTAAATTTTGCACCAAATTTACATTATTGGACATCAAACCACCAACACGCATACATAGAGTGCGGACAGAGGAAAATATCGCAGCCGCGGTCAACATTTACATGAAATCATCTTTCAACATTGAATTATATAGATCGTTCTATCGACTCGAAATAAAGGTTTCATACATTTTTTTTTAAATCAAATCCAAAGGCTCTTAAAAAACCACCCTGTAGTTGGAGGGTGAAAATGTTCCGAGTAAATAATCCTCGGAAAATTTTAATATGGGTCTCGGAAGACAAGATCTATACTAAATGTAATTTTACATATCGCTCATTTGCTGCTAGACCGGCATAAGTCAAAAAAATCGATTTTCCATAAAACGCGTTAGAAGTTTTCAACTGACTCCAACCGTACACGGAAAACACGGAAAAAATTCTCTTCTCAAGCGGAGCATATAAGAGGTATTCATATGAATTTTTCACTCAACATGAAGTATGATATAACGAACAATTCTGCAGCATTAACTCAAAAATCACGTTTTTTGATTTATGCCGGTCTTGCAGCAAATGAGCGATATGATTTTTCAAATTCCACGATTCTACTTTTAACCGAAAAAGCCAAATTTTTAACCACTGTAAGAAACTGTTGTGACGTAGTGGAGCAGAAAGGGATTAGAGATTTCGTTACTGAAGTCAAATGCTATCGTTTGAGATTGGTTTGCTGGTTTACCTCCGAAAAAGTGTGCTCTAAAAAAAAGTTTAAGCACTGTGACTTACGTTTTGTCCTATTCTGCAAACTAGATTTTCGTGTTTCACTTTTCTGAATGTGGTTTATTTTTAAATTTCGGCTTGTTTGTAGAAAAGTAATTTCTCCGTTTTCTGTGATTAGCGATTTAGGAGTTAATTTTTTATTTTTTATTAAGTTGCTGATTTAGCCTACGGTCCCCAAAGGGGAATATTAAAACTCATTTAAGTATTTAAATATTAATCTTGGAGTTTTCGGGTACGTTGGATTTCGAATCTGCAATTTATTTCAACCAAAATTGGTCACCTGATAAAAATTCCCATATTTTTGCGATTTTTACAACTAAAAATGTCATAAAATAAGTTTTAATGTATGAGGTGGTCGTTTCATTTTAATTTTTTCTTGAAGAACAACAATTTTATAGAGCATACTTTTGCTTTAATACCACCTAGGTTAAATTTCAACGGCTTTTCTTGTTTATTATCACTTCAATTGCAAAAGAATAACTAGAAATATTTTTAGATTTCTAGGGCCCATTGTTGAAACAGTCGTTTTGTTACTTTTTTTTTTACGCTGGATTGAACACAGTGTGACATTTATGCGATTTTACTGAACTGTGGCTAATTAAGTAACTAATAAAAAAATCACTGTGTGACTTCAAAAATTAATATATGTCCTGGTGCTATTTTTTTTTTACCACAGCTGTAAAGTGTGCTGTGTGTGCAAAAGAAAATGAAAATTTAGAATAAATATACTGCAAGTGGAAATATTTTCAAAATATACAAAGAAAAAAACTAAAAATGAATATTAGAGATAATGTGATAACTACATAAAATAATAAATATAAAAATATTAATGAATGTTAATAATTATTACAAAGTTTTGGGTTAGGATTTTATTTAAAATTGAATTTTTTTTTTTTTTTTTGAAAATTTGGCCAAAATGTTTTTGTTTATTTTATTATTATTTTTTTTTTAATTGTTCAAAAATAATTTAATTTAATTTGAAACAATCATGCTGCTATATGAAATTGATTAAAATTAAATATAAATTAATAGATGATAATTATTAATTGTAAAAAGAAATGTCAAATGAATATGAAATATGAAGCACCCTTTTTAAGCGTTTTACTCTCCAATAAACTAAAGTAAAACGAACAAAAGCAAACTCATTTGTTAACAACAAGAGGTATAAATAATATAATAATAATAATAATAATAATAATAGAATCAAAAGCAACTACCCAAGTATTAGAATGACGGAGGGGTGGTGAATGGTTTATATGATACATAGAATTTAGTGGTGAACCAGTAGGAGGAGGAGAAATAATGCAGCAGATTCAATTAAATCACACAATGTATATAGTTATGTATATGGTCGTGTTATGTTTGGGGTGATGATTGTATGTAAATATTTTTATATATATAATTGAAGAATAGAAAAATTGGCGATGCATTACATTGTTCATACTAACCAAATACATGGCCAGTTTGTTGAGATCCAGATTCGCTAATTGGCTGACATCGGTCGTATTCAGGAAGCTCAACATTAGCCCAATATCAGCAGCAGTTGGCATCTGTAGTGCTGCAGCTGCTGCTGCCGCCACCTGTTGTTGCTGCTGCTGCTGCTGCTGTTGCTGTTGTGATTGTTGTGACTGCTGTTGTTGTTGTTGTTGCTGCTGCTGAAGTTGCTTCTGTTGTTGCATATGTTGTTGCTGCTGTTGTTGTTGATGCTGTTGTTGCTGTTGCAACTGATGCTGTTGTTGTTGTTGTTGTTGTTGTCCACCTACAGCACCAGTTTGTCCAACAGTTACTGCAGCAGCTGCTGCCGCCGCCGCCGCAGCTGCAGCCGATGTACTAGCTCCACCTGAGAGCATCGATTGATTGGCGCTTGCCGACATATTTGCGGACGGATTGTTGTTATTCATGTTGTTCAAGTTCATGCTCATGTTGCTGTTGCCTTGTATTAGTGATTGCAAACTACGATTGCCCGGATCATTCATCGATTGATGCTGTTGTGTTAATTGCTGCTGTTGTTGTTGTTGTTGTTGCTGTTGCAATTGTGATGAGCCTCCAGCAGAAGCAGCAGCACCAGCAGCAGCAGAACCAACAGAGCTACCAGCAGCAGCATTTTGCATTTGCATTTGCATTGACTGCAATGTTGGCGTTGTGGGCACCGATAATGGTGGTGTTGAAGAGACTAATGCTTGTAGCTGTTATGGAAGTATTAAGCAAATAAAAAAAAACAAAAAAAAAACCAAATCACAACAAAAAACAAACAAAGTATTTGATAATAATTGATCATTTTTCAAATTAGTAGACGGTTATTCAAGAATATTATTATGTACAGTGGTGGAAATTGACATAACTTCAAAAAAAAATTTCTTTGAAGAATTAAAAAAAAAATTTTCTTAATAGCTAAGGATGATTAATATGCACTCAGATTTGTGCACAAATGAAAATGTTGATTTTCAGAGAATTTAATTTAACTGCACAGCTAAGTGATTTGCCCATAACATGATGTTTAGATACTGACAAAAGAATACATATTCATTTTGGAACTTAATTTAGAATATCTTTATAAAAATATTCATGATTGTAAATGATTCTGTGAGTAGTAATCGACTTAAATACTTAAAGTAAAAAACTGTGTACATATAAATTCAAATTTTTCAAAAACTGTAGGTGAGTTTATGGTAATTTCCGCCACTGTATACTGAGTGACATAAAGAAAAGGAGCTCGTTCTGAAAATGTCATATTATTGTATTTTTTTTTCTTTTACTTTTAATTCATTCCCTGCTGCATTTCACTTAAAGATTTCTTTAGCTAAACCTCCGTTTTTGTTGTTTATACAATGGATGCAATTTTATTTAACGTACACACAAATAGCAGTTATATTTAAACATTTTCGCCAATTATGTACAATCTTGGACAAAATAATGGGGACAAGTCAATCAAAACTGTTTGTGATCGAATAATTTTTTTTGCTCCGACTAAAAAAAAAACACAAATTTAGGTAGTTACTTAAAGTTCGGGCTAAAGATGATGGGTTCATCATTAGAGGGCTCACCAACTACGCTGTCATTCTGATCTGTAGGTCATGGGTTCAATCACCGCCTGAAGCACAACTTTTATATCGAAAAGATTTTCCTTTCTAACAAACTGGCAGCCTGCAATAGAGTTCATCTTTGGAAACGATATAGCGGTTACCCCAACCAAAAAATTCTTCCAATGAACAAATGTACCTGAATTAATTTTATATGCTTTCGATATTAAAATCTGTGTTTAGGTGGCTGAATAACACATAATTCAAACAAAATACACACGAAAATATAAAGGACTTTGAGTGCCATTATTTCTAAATATTTCTTGGGAGTTCGCGAATATCAGACGGACCGATATTTTTTACACCCATGACCTCCGATGGCAGATTTGGCTCCAAATTGTACCACCCTAATGTTCATCTTTACGGGAGGTGCCATGACTCACTAGTTAGTGCGCTGGCATTCTGATCTGTAGGTTAATCCCCGGCTGAAGCACAACTTTTATATCGGACAGATTTTCCTTTCTAACGATACCCACCTTTCGGCAAGCAATTGGCAATTCTTTCGGCAGAAAAACATTTGCCACGAAAAAGCTTCTAAAAGTGCTCTGTGAGAAAGCTAAGAAAAAGTGATGTCACAAGGGTTCTGCCGCTAGGAACCGTCTAATATAAGTAGATATCTTTCAATACTGTCCAAAATTTAATACGCACTATAGTATTGGAGTAGAAGCTCGGTCAAAGGACCCATCGGAGCCTATAACTGCCACATATTTTTTCATTTTTTAATGTGTATCATATTTTAATCATGATAGTGATCCCCATTTTGGGCTACAACTCCGACCTGCTGTGGAATTACTGTTTCATAAACTTTTAGTAACACACTTCAAAGGTTAAAGCTTCAAAAATGTCTAAGGGCTTCAAATCGATTAAGTAAAAAATTCAAATCACCGTATACAAAATGGCAAAGTTATGATTAAATACTGTTTTAGTTGTTTTTCGGGGGCTTTAAATTAACGAATTTTAATGGTGTCGAGATGCTGTCAACGTAAGTTTTAAAGGATGCACATTTCTATATTAAAAAAATTGAAAGTACAATACGAAACTGAATTTTAGAAAATTTTCAACACCCATAAATATTAAATTTACCATTACCGATTTTTTTTGCGGTTGCGGAAAGGATAAAAATAGATATTTCACAAAGGCTATTCGGTTTTGTTAGCTAAATTATATTTTTCTCCTCTCCAAAACCTTAAAAAATCGGGCAATTGGAAAACTATTGAGTAGTTGCTTGTTAATTGACCATGTAACGGTTTTCTAACATTAATATCTATTCACTGTTAGACAGTTGAGACGTGCACAACTCACCCTGACAGTATTTAAAAGGTAGACCCTAAATTATTAGATACTGAATGGTATAAATCTTTTCACTTTCTCCAAATTTTGACACAAAACTTTTGTAGAAGCTTCTCTAGAGCACATTGCTACGACCTATGTAAATGAAGAAGCTTTTAAATTGGACGCACCGTGATTTCGTCAATGGATTAATAAATTTTATAAAAAAAAAATTTATTTTTCTTTAATTTTCTTTAATTATTATATTGCTAATTTTGCAAACTCCACAGCAAAACAAAATTGATTCGATCATAAATTATTTGAACGGACTTGTCTTTTGTTCCAAGACTGTTTGTAGTATTTTAGCCTGTAGCATATCTACCTGAGGGATTGTTCAAACTACATTCTTATAGCAAATTTGTAATG
Organism: Megamerina dolium; assembly: GCA_963854835.1. NCBI lineage: Eukaryota > Metazoa > Arthropoda > Insecta > Diptera > Megamerinidae > Megamerina > Megamerina dolium. Next base: position 49,528,599 of record OY978529.1, on the reverse strand, counting down.
CAAAAAGGTGTCATACTAAATTACTTTAAAAATATTAAAAAAATTATGGAGAATTACTTGTAAATACTTACATTGATGCTCTTTATATAAAAATTATTTTGTTCTGTTTGTTTCAAAATTATAGTAGATGCGTATTTATACGTAAATTAAATAAAAACATTTACAGCCAAATTGATAATGATAAAAACAAAAAAAATATAGTACTACCCAATTTGGAAAACATGTTAACATGACTAAGCTACATTTCTATATAGAGAGAGTGTATCACGTGTATCCCATAATTAATACATAGTAGAAGTATGTAGCAGTAGTAGTAAATAGTAGTAGTAGTAGTAGTAGTAGTAGAAGTAGTAGTAAAAGTGGTAAAAAGAAAAACAGAAAGAGCTAACGAGTATGGTGCAGCAACAAGTCGTTATATGCATGTAATACACATCATCAATCCCTTCTTTTTATTTTTGTACTCTCATCAGACATCCTAACCAACTAGCTATGGATGCATAGTAAATAACTAGACTCGTAGTACATACGCCAAATACGTATGTATGTAGACGTCGTATATAGATGGAGAGTTGTTGAATCAAAAATCATAGTACTTACTTTGGCTTTTTGCTGTTGCTTGAGCTCTTCTTTCTTGTAGTTGCGTTGATAAGCCGTGATGACACGTCTTAAACGCGTATTCAAGTCCTGCATCGATGGCCATAGAGTGGCATCATCGACGGGCATATTCGTTGGCGGATAACTGCCAGCGCCACTCTCCTCCTCGTCCAAGCCTAAACATGAGTTTGTGTTAGCGTTTTCGTTTAACGTTTGCTCATTGGTAGTGCTACTATTAGCAGAAGCACTAACACTACTAATAATATTAGCAGTAGTGGTAGTAGCAGTAGCAGTAGCAGTAGCAGTAGTAGTGGCAGTAGTAGTAGTAGCAGGTGGTTTATCTGTAGTGCTTGTATTGGTGGTTGTGACCGAGTTTGATGTGCCATCGACAGCAGTAGTAGCAGCCGGTGATGATGTCGGCTCAGTTGTTGATGCAATTGCGGCGGTCGGTGGTGGTGGTGGTGGTGGTGTTGTTGTCGCCGCCGCTGCCACAGTATTATGTGACAGTGATTGCGAATCTGAGGACGATGCTGTTGCATCCGTCGAATTTGAATCCAATGCAGGTTGTTCGCCAATAGTAGTAGCACCAGCAGCAGTAGCAGTACTTTCCATGTCATCATCATCATCATCATTATAATTACTATTATCAATATTAGTAGTAGCAGAGCTATTATTATTAGCAACTGTTGCTTCTTTATCTGTAGTCGTAGTAGTACTATTTCTGGCTGCTTCTGATTCTGAATCGGTATTCATGTCCATTTTTGATTCCTGTTTGGATTCACTTTCGTCGTTTGCTTCATCAGCAGCAACATCAGCACCGTCATCAGTTGTGGCAACATCATTGTTGCTCTCGTCGTTATTACGTTTCCTCTTCTTACCACTTTTCTGCTTAAGCTGCTCCTCCTCCTCCTCCTCGTCCTCCTCCACGTCACCATCGACTTGCATCTTCTCGTTCGACTTGTCGACTTTCTCTTCATGATCATTACCACCATCATCAGCATCATCACCACCATCATCATCATGATTATCATCATCATCAGCAGCATCAACTTTATCCACTGCCGACATTTTCTCACCGGCTGTTGATAATTTGTTTGTCGTAATTGTTTTATCATTCGATTCGGCTGTACTATCGATAGCAACAACATCGGCAGCACCCCCACCATTACCACCATCGTCAGCGGCTGCTGTATTTTTCGCCAATTTTTTACTCTTACCAGACGAACTTGGACGCTCGGGATCAAGTAGTGAATCTTTGTTGTCACCAGTTGTGTGTTTGGTAGAATCAGAGTCTTTGGTTGTGGTGCCATCATCATCGACCTCATCGCCGTCTTCATGTTTGGAATTTGCATCATCCTCAATTCTGTATGTGTGTATGTGTGTGTGTGTGTGTGTGTGTTGTTGATGACACATCAATTAAAAGAAAATTAAAATAACGGATATTAGTATAGCTGGTAAATAGTTGAAAGTGCCGAGATATACCTCCTACAAACTAGTATATATAATTAGAAATAGATAAAATCAAATAAAAAATAAAAATAAAAAAAATAAAAAGAATCAAATACGAGTAATGGCATGCTAAACACACATTTAGAAACGCTTTCCTTTAATTTTTTTTTTTTTTTTTTGCGGAATTAATTAATTAAGACATCTAATTTGAGAATCTTGAGGCGATTTCAAAATTATATGTATATATATATGTATGTATGTATGTATGCACGAGTACGAAAATGTATATCGAATCTGAATAGAAATAAATATTTATATATATTTATGTGAATGTAAATTGAAAAACGAAGCTTATTCGAGCAGGAGTAAGTAGTTTTGATGAAATAAATGAAAATTATGTGTTTTCAAATTATGTTCATTTTTTTTTTTCAATTATAGTTGATCGTTTTGTTTATATACATATATGATTTATTCAAGCCTAAAAAGTTACCTTCTTAAATTGTATATTTATGTTTATAATTATTAGCATTTTTTCTTTTGTTTCTCATTTCTGTTGCTGAAAATATGCTAAGATTTGTTTAATTTCATCAAAAATTACAATTGATAGTCGTCCTCTATGTAATTTCTCTAAAAAAAATATTATAATTAAAGTCAATGGCATTTCTACGAATATGAAGAGTGTGCCAGATTCTGAAGGCAATCAAAGCTGTTGGTATATTACAGAAGGAAATTGGGTACCGTTGTCCAATAGAACTCTCTTGGTAAGTCTTTACTGGGCTACAATACAAGTTTTAAGTTTCAAGTCTCTTTTCTTCGTTCTTTAAAAACATTTTTAATACGAAAAAGAAGCAAAAATAATTTACAAAATAATCGCATTGAAAATAAAATATAATTGAACACTCTTGGCTATCAAAATCAACTGACTTCTTTGTACGACACGTAGGATGCTGAAAAAAAGTAGAAAATAGGCCTACTTTCACATTCTGCCCGTCTTAGGCATCCTACGCCTTTCGTTGTGTAACTTGCCCCATACAGCTACACCAATTCGACTGATTTTGACAGCCATGTAGGATACGAAAAAGCACAGAACGCTTTAAAGTTATACAGAGTAATATAATGTTTTCATATACATGAATTGGTTTTTACATATAACGGGTGTTTTTTCAAAGACTTTGAGAACTTTGAATATGGTCCATCCGATCAGTCCAATTTTTGACCAGTGTTTCCAATAAATATGGCCCTATTTCGTCAATAGTGGCTTGAATATTTGCTTCCAACGCTTCAACAGTTGATGGTTTGCCGGCATAAACCAATGACTGAACATAGCCACAGAAAAAATAGTCAAGGGACGTTAAATCGCACGAACTGGGAGACCAATTACGAGGACCTTCTTTGGAAATAAAATTGTCGCATATAAATATGGCCCTATTTTGTCAATGGTGGCTTGAATAATATGGTCTCCAACGCTTCAAGAGTTGATGGTTTGCCGGCATAAACCAATGACTGAACATAGCCACAGAAAAAGTAGTCAAGGGAAGTGAAATCGCATGAAGTAGGAAGCCAATTAACAGGACCTTCTTTGGAAATAAAATTGTCGCAAATAAATATGGCCCTATTTTGTCAATGGTGGCTTGAATAATATGGTCTCCAACGTTTCAAGAGTTGATGGTTTGTTGGCATAAACCAATGACTGAACATAGTCCCAGAAAAAGTAGTCAAGGGACGTTAAATCGCACGAACTAGGAGACCAATTAACAGGACCTCCTTTGGAAATAAAATTGTCACAAAATTGATTTTGTAATAACTCGATTGTTGCATGCGCTATCTGACATGTAGCCTCATCTGGTTGAAACCAATTGTCGTCCATGTTTAGCTGATCAATTTGTGGAATCAAAACGTCAGCATGGCTCGATAACGCTCGCCATTCAACGTAACGGCAGCTACCTCCTCATTTTGAAAGAAATCAGGATCGATGATGCCGCCAGAGTGTAAATTACACCAAACAGTCAATTTTAATGGATGACAGCTAAAGGATTGTCTTTACTCTATATACGGCCAGAAATTATGCCGGCCATAAAATGGAGGAATTGCTCTATAAACTTCGCGAACAGAATTATTTTTCTTTAAAAATAAAATTTTACTGAACAAAAATGTCAATACAGTTTGACAATTCTCATCTGTCAAACCATAAAAAAAACACCCGTTACATAAAAGAATGGCTAGATTAATTCGCCAAAGTTGTATAACAATAATAGCTGTGTTTTATTCGACAACTTGCTATCTTTGCGACAATAAAAGGATTTAGATACTAAATTTGCTAAACAGAGTTGATTTAATTTTTCCGATTTATATATAAATTTAAAATAGAGAAAAATTAGATTATTTAATTCATAAATCTGATAAAAAAAAAATTGTGAAATAAATTTGTTGCAGTAATTGTTCTTTTCTACTTAATTCTATGATATATTAAGCCTTTAAATAAAAATATAACGTTAAATAACATCTCTGTACAGTAGAAAAAATGAAAGTAATTGGCAGCACTGAACTTAACGAGCATTCCAAGTTTTTTAACGTCTATAGTTATCGCGTTAAGGTGAGCAACTTTTTTGATGTGTTGTCATACCTTTTTATATTATATAATTAATGAATCATAAAAGGCTAAAAAATGAGCAAATTAAAAACGCATAAAAGAGTACAACAAAAATTCATTTAGGAAAGAGACATAGTTCTTGAAATTGATAAGCCTTCTATGATCCCTATTTAAGCCTCATTTTTGTGATTTATATTTAGGCGTCTTTTATGACTCACAATTACGACTCATAATGACGGTCCAAACAGGAATTAAATAATGACTCTCATATTTACTATTTTTCAGGGTCAAATATGAGCAAATCACATTTAAATAAGGGTAATAAGGAGTCCCTTTTGGGTATTTTCGTTTATTGGGGAGTGTCGAATAAAATACAGCTCATATTACTCATATTAAAACTATGGGTTTCAATGGCTATGTCGAAATTTCGACAGCTTACTATTATGATGCTTCAATTTCGATCTATAATTATTATTATTAGACTATGGAGAATTAGAAAATTTCATAATACATCGGCATTGAGAAATATGCACTAGTGCATTTAATATACTTTTGCAGCTTTTTCAGAGTTTTCGCGGAAGATTCTTCAAAAGAAAACTAAATCGACTATACAACAATTGGACACAAAAAATATTTGCCTCGATTTCCTAAAAAACGCTTTAAACAACAAATGCTCATGTAGGAAGTACGTTTTAAGCTGGCATCTATTTACATTATATCCTATCTAAGCTAAGGATGCGATCATCCTTGATTAGGTATTATTAATCCATTATTATTATTCTTATTATTACTGTTATTGTATACATATCTAATTAAACTGTATATTGCATATATATATAGAATGACTTACATTGGCAAATTCGTAACAGCTAAATCATCACCGGCACCAACATGACCGACAAAACATAATGTCGGATCAGCGCGTATTTGACGATACATTTCACATCCATGCTTGTAGGTTCCAACCAAAAGACTCTTATCACAACAAATTGGATTCCACCATGATGATGGTACTTGATCTGGCGTTGAAGGTGGGCGAATGGGGAGCTCGCTACATATGATAATGTAAATTGTTGTTTAATACAAAATATGAGTAGTGTGTTTGTGTGTGTATGTATGTTTTTTTTTTTTTTGTTTGAGTGAATGGACGGTGTTTGTGCAAAAAAGAACAATATAAATATGTTAAAGGAAAGAAAAAAAAAAATAAAGATTACAAAAAATTACTTTTAAAGCCAATTACTACAGAAAACAGAAAAATATTGAAATCAATTTCAAAATATTCAACTACGAATAATAGAACGAAAAAAAAATAATAAATATAAAAGTTATGCCAAGACTTTTATGCTTAAAACAACAACATTTAATTTTTCGATTTTCTTATTATTATTTGGAAATTTAGAAAAAGCAATTTTGATGATTTTGATGATGATAATGATGATGACGGTTTTGTTGCGAGTATTTTTGTTTGTTTTGAAACAAATGAAATTTATATAAATTGCAAAATAAACTTATGCACGTTCGAATACAAGAATACATGTAGTAGTAGTAGTAGTAGTAATATAATAATTATATTATAAATATATTTATATCATATGTGGTAAGTAGCACTGAAGTCCCTATTCGCCATTGAACAGAGCGTTTGGGGAGTATATGCCATTGCTTACGTAAATCTTTTTGAGGATATTACCTTGATTACTTAGTCATTCGTATTTGCTTTTTCTTGTTTTTTTCTTTTGGTATTATTCATATTATTATTAATATTGCTGTTATTATAAATATTTATTATTTATTACATATTATGAGTGAGATTTTAGTTTGCTTTAATCAAATGAATTTTTAGTCAATGTGATGCCTTTTTTTTTCATTTCCTTATTTTAAAATGCAAATAAATTACAACAAGTATGAAAAACAAACACAGAGCAGAGCAATACATGTATGTACGAGTATGATGAAGTACGAATACATCAAGAGCGAGATAGAGAGAGAGAGAGTGAGATTGAGACAGAGAGATAGAGCGAATAAAAATGTAAACAAAGAAATGAGTCTACAGACATATTTGACCTTTTTTTTATGGTATCATTTGGTGGCAAGTTGAATAATTTTTGTCCATCATGTGAAATGACCAAAGAGCGATAAATAAAAAAAATGAAAAATTTATAAACACAATAAAACGTCGTAAATAACTTTTATTATTATTATTATTTCACAAGCACAACTAAATATGTTGGTCATAGAAAAATTTCAAAATTTATCTTTTGACATTTCTCATACTTCTGAAGCCAATTTTGTCATTTTTGTGAAGACAATGGTCAAGTAAATAAATAAAATTAGAGCTATTTTTTCGTTCATTGTAGCTAGGGTTGTGCGAATAAGTTTTTTATTTAAGGGGGTGTTCCCGGGTAGAAGTTTGAAAAAATCGATTTTTTTTTTGGCGTTTTATTGTACCTTATACTATATACTATCACCCCCCAACTCATTACCCACTTTTTTGCATGTTAATTGAAGTAATCTCAGCTCGCCGATCATGTCATGTCGAAACTTTAAACGCGTTTTTCTCGAAACCACATTTTTTGTACTGGCCGATAACTTTTCTCAGCAACTATGAGAGGTATCGACTTGAAATTTTGGGAAAATGTTCTAGATAGTTTTCATTGGATGCTAAACCAAAGTTTTCATCAAAAAATTATTGTTAAATATATTTTCAAGCACTCTAAAAGTAAAAAAAAGGTGGCAAAACTGGAAAATTTTTTTTCATATGGCCGCCATTTTGTTTCTAATCAACATTTTGACTAAAACTGTGGTTTAGCATCCGCGGAATTTATTGCAGATTAATAATTGCATACCCATTTCTGTTTCAGATTACTGGTTCCCGAAATTTCTTATCGGCCAGCAGTGAAAATCAGCGGGACAAGGTCACATTGACCACTGAAAATTTGTACTTAGAAAATAAAATTTTTTGACACAAATATGAGTTTCTGTTCTCCAAATAATAAGGAACAACAAGCAAAAAACCAGAATATTGCATGTTGCCTTGTAGCTCCAAAATAATTTTTTGGAAAACAGCCTAAAATCGGCATTCTAGACGGGAACACCCCCTTAAACATGATTAATCAAACTTGATTAATCTAAATTGAAATTAAAGTGGGTTTACACACGCACTCTTTCTCTTATCTCATCTCTTGAATCTTGAAGATAGTGTGACCATGTGACTTCAAAATTTGATAAATTTTCCATATTTTTTTTTAAGTGTCTTTTCTTTTTTGTACATGCTATTGATGCTCTATTGGTCCAAGATTTTTATTATAAAAAAAAAATTAATTTTCTTTCGGTTTTCAGTTCATATTTAGATAGATTTTAGTTCGAAGATTATAAAAAATTCCTCATAAGTCTAAGTCCTCATATTTTTGGTTTTAATTTTGTTTGTTTCAATTTTCTATACTTTTAAAATAATTTGTTTTGACAGACCACCATGTTGGTGGTGGCTTGTTTTACTCTTTCTTATGTCTCTCGCGCATAAATTGAGGTTAAAGCAAGACTGAGACCGTGTGTAAACCCACATTAATTCGCGCACAACATATTCAACAATTTATATTTTTTGAAAACAATTCTTAAAAAAAAAAAAATATTGTATGTGGCACTTATAGGCCCCGAAGGACCCTTTTCTGAGCTGAGCTTTTCTTTCAGTACACAGTTGTGCATGTCAAATTTTTGGACAGTATTAGAGAAGGGATCTGCTTATATTAGCCGATTCCAAATGGTAGAACCCTTGTGACATCACTTTTCTGAGCTTGACTCCGTATATATTTTTCTTGCTCTAAATCATTGGTATTTTACATTTTTAACATTCATCACTTTTTGACCATAAATGTATGTACAAAAAAAAAATAATAATAAAACAGCATAAAAAAATCTAATTACATATTGCTTAAATGATGCAATGAACTCTCGTACGAGTAGAAGATATTGATGAGGTAAAGTCAAGTTTGAGATATTGTTAAAAAAAAAAACAAAAAATAAAAGAAAACAACAGAAAAATCAATGGAAAAAATTAAAATTAGTGTTTGATAAATAATTACCAGATAGATAAATATTTATACATATACAGAGAGATATAAGAGATATAAAGAGGTTTATGTAAATAGTGAGATACAGAGTGAAAATCGATTAAGAGTACAAATTACAACAAAATTATAACAAGTAGAAACAATATAAAAATGTACAAATGTGACGGTAGTAATTTTCCAAAAAAAACATTTTATACCTGACGGGTGTATTATCTTTAATTTGTTGCACTAGATCACCAATTACTTCATGTTGTATATAGTACAGCATACGGACTCGCAATAATACTCTGAAATTGTTGCAAAAGCGAAAAAAACAAACGAAATTAAAATTAAAAAAAAGGAATAACATGAAAAAAAAAAAAAAAATTAAATAGAATACAAGTAGAAAGACACAAAATATATGAATAGATGGGATGGGATGGAATGGTTTAGAATAAATTATAAATATGAATATACAGATATGTATAAAAAATAAAAATAGATTCATATCGTTAGTATTGAAATTCCGTCTTATATGAATATGTTAAAGTTTTCGATTCCACACGACTCACTTATTCGCGTGTCTGCTCAAATGCTTCTTGTATGCACACTCCAAGAATGCATCAGCATCAAATTTGTCCTTTTTACTCCAATGATTTGGATCCAGTATATTTTGTGTGGGTGGTGAATCTTTATCGCAATCGATTTTCGATGTTTGCGCTGCACTGGCAATCTCCTTTTGAGTCTTACCACCATTGCGACCTGTAAGTGGTATCACAAACCACAAAAAAAAAAAAAAAAATAAAAATAAAAATAAAATAAAAAATAAAACAAAAAATAAAATATATTCGATTAATTTTTTGATGCACAAATAGCAGCTCATTTAAAATTTATATTAAAATATTATTCTCATATATATTCTATATGTGCATGTATTTAAAATTCGTTAATCATTTTGTCATTGGTACATTTTTTAAGAGAAATATATACAAATTCGAACTGAAAAGTGAAATATTGACTGAATATTAAATAATTTATGCGATTTTTTGAGATTTAATTCCAATAAAATTAACTAATTCGATACAAACAAACCACTATCGTTTCAAATGAACAAAATTTACCAAATTTTAAATACATACAGTCATTTTGTTACAAAATATACATAATTGTTTATTACATCACAATAGCACAATATACATATACTACATTTACTGTAGCTCTTATGACAAATACATTATTAGTTTTTATTTTTTATTTTTTTTCTATCACATGTATATGTACATATTTTTAAGTACTAATACTTTTGATTATTAATAAATACAAATACAACTTTAATTTATATATATATATATATATATATTTCAACTACAATTATATGTACGTATAAAATCAAAAAAACTCATATAAAAGTATTTATGCATAAGAATACAAATTACAGAAAGAAAGATATGTATAAAGAATACAAGTATAATAATTAAAATCAAAGAAAAATTAAAAATAAAAACAAAAAACTCAAAACAAACAAAAAAAAAAAAAGGAATTTGATAAAAAAATAAAAACACGAAATAGTTTCAATTGCAAAATTACAAAATTATGTACGTACTGAGGAAAAGATATAATACACAAAACAAACAGTTAAAAAAACAAAACAAAAAAAGAGCATTTTACACACACACTATTTTTTGCAAATATACATTTGCATTGCAACATAGCACACACACGTTTTTGGCAACACAGCTGTAAGTAGGATATTTCTAAGAGTAGTAGTCGGTTGGATAGAGTATGTAGAATTGGTAGTAGTAGTAGTACTAGTAGTAAATAGTTGGTAGTAGAGTAGTAGTAGTAGTGAAAATATACATGTTACTAATATTGGTGGTGGTAGTAGCTAATTACACACACACTGCATCATCACTTTGGATTTCGCATCATCAATTGAAACATATACATGTATACAACAAAATATACAGTTCGATCCCAGCTTTGTGAGTGTGGTTTGCTTGTATAATTAATTTTTAAATATATAAATATTTCTTTTCTTGTATTGTTTTGTTTGATTACGTGCGTTGCGTGCGTGCGTGCGCGCTTTAACTACGTCCGTGCAGTTAAAGTGCGTGTTTGTATTCTTTTACCATACCTTTTGCATTCCTACCTCGTGGCACCAAATTATGTAGGCCACTATGATCCCTGCTTATTTTTTGTATTTCACCATCCTCCGTTGGTGTGATCAGATCCCAAATGAAATTTTTAATTTTCTCATCACCCTTGTACACTTGCAAACAATAGAGTAACTAAAATGAGATAATGCAAAAAATTATAATTAAGATTATACAATTACAAATCGTCAATTATATGTAATATATTAAAGAAATATTAAAAAAAAATCAGATTGCGGGGGAAAACAAATTCAATATTTTTCCATTTATTTATTCGACATGGTTGGAACTGTCTGTCTTGGGTTAAATATACACCCCTATGTTACTCTGGTTGCATTTGGCGATTACCAAGAAATTTTACAATGATAAAAAAAAATCGCTTGCTGCCAAAATCTTTCCATGTTTGCCAACCCTGGTGAATCGTTAGTTTCAAAGGGTCCAATGATTGAGGATAGAGATTCGAATTCAGTGTTTGTAAGTAGCTCATAGTAGATGTTTGCTTTCCAGTTCCACCAAATGCACAGCAAAACCCTCCTTTTGCCCACCTTGCAAAACCTTCTGAACCCAAGCGCTTTCGCAGAATCATTGTCATATTTGACTCGTTTCTCATCTACAGGTACCACCGTCTTTTTAAGAAATGCTCGATTTCATTCCGATTTGTATCGATTCATTTGTCATCGAGCTTCTTTTTCCATCCAGCATAGTTTAAAACATTTTGAACTCATGGTTGATGCTATGACTTCGGTCTAGTTCGATCATTCAGGACCTCGCGCTCATTAAAAATTGATCCACTAATAGTTCCTAACGACAAAACTATTGTGACATCACTTTTCTGAGCTCTTCAATGGAAAAATCTGTATTCTCCAATTAATCGCAATTAGAGGTCCATGATCGGCAATTACACAAATATTTTCAATCTATTATAATAAACAACCAAACAAAAAATGACTGCCCGAAAACTCGTTTTCAACCTTTGCCTTTGTGTCTACGCCCACATTTATTATTCCGCCACACTCTCACAAAACTCTCTCTCTTGCAAAAGCAGTTCGCCACGTAGATTAGACGAGAATGCGTAATCTCATATTGAAAACCTGATGGATACTGTGAGGGAAGATTAGGCAAACTATAGACTTGCATTAAAGGCAGTTCACAGTAGAATAGTGGATGTGGCGATTAGCGCTTCCTGAAATGTAGTTTTTGGACGTCGCCCGCTTCCGATTTAATTGAGAAACAAGAGCTGCCACATGGTACCAGGGTGACTCGATGACCAATTTAGATTCGTCTGGAATCGTATGCAGGTACACTACGGTGATGGTATTGACTCAGAAACTCTAGATTTCTCCTGATTTCGACACTACCGTACCTATTTCAACCCTGCCGTTGATGGTGTTGAGGACGACCCCAGACATCAACATTAACAACAATACTTGAAGTATTTCCGTATTCCTGCTGCTTCAGCAACAACATATACCCAGGAGTTTTTAATTTTCAATTTGATATGTTTGGAATTCTAGATGCCGTATCGTCTTGGATTTTTGGGCAGCCTGATAAAATATTGCTTTCTATTAGAGCGCAAAAAAAAAATTGTCGCTAAGTTCTTCTTTCATTTTCTTAGAAAAGCTGAGTATTTGGCAACTATACGCTCCATTATTTCTTCTTCCTCAAGGCAAGATTCGCATAGTGTGTGCTCACCAATCCACATCTTACTCTGGTGATAGTAGCAGTTGTAGCGTCCTGTAAATTCCATCGCATATTTATCGATTTTCTTGTTTCTGTAAAGTCGAGTTGCGTACCAGGTCCTGGAAAAGGGCTGTTCAGCCCCCATTCTCGTCTGCAAATCTGCTTTTTAGCTGTCATTAAAACCTCTGTGCCCTGACACCCCCTAATAAGTGTTATCTTATTCCTTTTCGCCAGGTGGTTTATGGGCTTTTTAAGATTTTTGCAAGGGTTTCATTAAGCACGTATACTATAACTCCAATGAGAAAATGGTGGACTCCTTGTACACTGGGATGTTTAGTTTGCATCTTGGTTCTATCATTCTAGCTCTTACGTTTTGGGATTGAATTTTCATTACAGTTTACGTAAGCCATAAATTTTTTGCCATTGGCATTTACCAAGCTTTTTGAATTGTTTGCACTCAATTGTTTGCATTAGTCTTCTTCTGAGACAAAACTAACAATTGCTTTCCTTACTTTACTGGTCGGTACTCTTTCTACAGAAGGTTCTACTACAAGGATAGCTTTGACGTTGCCCTGAAGTTCTCTGTTCAAGATAAGTAAAGTGTCAGATATGACTTCTGACTTGGTAAGTTTGTTTACGTTATTGAGCGCCTCAGTGTGATGGATGGGTGTATGTTTAAGTATAATTTTGTGGATGTAGACACAAAGGTTAGTGGAAAACACTTTATAATCACTGTCCTATAAACTTATAATCACCTATATACTTTCAATAAATATAACTTACAATTATTCGAGCACAATCCTCAATATCAATATCACGCCAACCACGTTTAAATTGACCCAATTCGAGTATCTCTGTCCAGCGTCCCCATCTGTAAGGAAAATAAAAAAAAAGTGATAATCAAATATTCATCCAAAGAACAAGCAAATAAATTCAATATATTATGTAATCAGTAGTTTGAGAAGTTTGGTTTTTACTCAGCGAAAACCTATAGTTTTCTCAATATTAGCATGGTTGGTCATCATTTAAAATAAAATCAAAAATGACATACACAAGTAGTCTCAGTTGATTGTTTTTTGAAAAAGAAAACTATTTAAAATCGTTCATTTAGAAGAAACAAAAAGAGGAAAAATTCTACAATGGCTAGCATACAATCTCAATCACACTCACAACCGTCGAGTACAACGCCACGTTATACTGGCCCTCAGTCGTCCAATGCATTCCAGGCAGTACGAAGGAAATTTTCAGGTCCAGGCAATTTAGCCACAGGAGTTGGCACCGATTTTGCTTGGGAGAGTTTCGTCACCAATCTTCGATTAGAACTTTATGATCATTTAGATTCAGATCAGAAAAAGGAATTTTTGAAAGGCATCGATGGTTTACAATTGTTTACCGCCTTGCAAGAGGTTCATCGTGAGTTGGCCGTTGTCAAATTGGAAAACCATTTTCTCACCGATTTCTTGGAAAAGAATGATTCCCGATTATTAATTGGTCTAAAACAGAGACGTGCTACCGCGTGGGCGCAGCGTCGTGTTACCGCTGCATCTGGCAACACCTTGGCATCAGGTAATACGCGTCAATCCAGTTCAAAACGTTCCCTTACGCTCACCCTTACACAATCAATATATACGAGTGGTTCATCGAAGAAAGCAAATGTCGATTATCGTTTGAATTATCGTGCCAAAACAGATATGGCTGAAAAGGCTTGCGCCGATATGGAAAATCATATTTCCGAACTTGAGCGAAAAGGTACGTAATTAAGCAAAGAGTCAATTTAACTAATTAATAAAATTATTATAATTAATCTATAGCGATGAAAATCATGAAATTATTGAATGCACGTATTGAAGAATTGCACTTTACCAGCGAAGAGACATTGGAAACTCTGCGAAATTTTCAATTGCATTTTTTGCGCGATGAACGCGATCTGAAATTTCTCGAGTCGGCAACAGAGAAACAACTCGAACGAAAGTTTCGTAAATTCGTGAATAATTGGTTTAAAAATGCGCGAGCACTACTGAGCACAATGCGTCTACGCGTGACTGCTCTGCAAGAAAGTTGCCAACAATTGCGTGGCGATCTCATCACAAAAGCGGATCTGAGTGGCATATTAGGTGCAGTTGATTTTGAGCAATTGATCATTAAACGCGGCGAACTATTGACCTCGCTCGATGAAAAGAATGCTCACATGGCCGGACTGAAAGGTGTCACCGGCAAGGCATCTTTGGCCATGGCTGAAGAGAAACAAATTATGATGTCCATTGAGGACGAGTCCAAGCGCATTACTCAAAAGACAATGGAAGTGATCAGGGCCATTGGTAAATTGGAGCGTGAAGCCAATTTGGTGGAGGAGGAAAATAATAAAGATAGCAAGACACTGAAGAATCTAAAGGAACAATTGGAACGTTTCGAGGCGCCGAGCATTAATCAGTACATTGAGAAAAAGGATGAAATGGTTGTGCTGGAGAAGGAGGAGCGAATGTTGCAACGTAAAATCAATATAATGAACATGAAATTAAATAATCTTTTAAAGAGGTGCAAAAAGAAGGAGTAATCAAGTCAAATATATTTCGAACTACTTACCCAAACGATAAAAGCCCCTTTTCGACTTTGAAACATTCCGACTTGGCCCAATTGCCATATTGTATCTCCTCGAGACCCAGTGCGGCCAAGGCGTCGCGCTCTCTTGGGACATACTCATCGTTGGTCTTCTTTTCACGACCACGGTCACGTTTCTCCTTACGTCTACGCGAACGTAAACCTAAAATATTGGCATAGTAAATTCAAAATTCATTTGCTATCAAGAGACACTACACACCTATGCCACCTTCCTCGTCACTGTTCTCATTCGACGAATCATCCGAATTAATTTCCATCACTTCCTCATGTCCGTAGCGTTTAATTTGTGTACGTCTTCGTGGTTCGGAAAGTACCAGATCTTCAGTTTCATCACGTTCACACGCATCCGGATCAATATCGGCTTTTTTGGCCCATTTGGTCCAGAAATCTGGATCATCGATAGTTATGTCTGAACGATTGCCAGATGCGGCAAATGAAGCCTTCGAAAAGGTGGAACCCTTCTCCGATTCCATTGTGATGACTTGTGTGCGTCGTTTTAAAATCGAGTCAATATCTTCTTCGCAGAATTTATCACCCGCATTATCGTCATCCATGACAGCACCGTAGGCACCCTTCTTTAGCAAATCCTCAATCTCCTTCTTGGACAACTGACGATTGTTGCCATCCTTGGATGAGTGTGTATTCATAGATTGCAGCACCGCCTTATCCAGACCCAGTTTCAGTGAAGCCTTGTCGAACATTTCACGTTCGTACGTATTGCGGCAGAGCAGTCGATAGATTTTAACCATCTTTCGTTGGCCAATGCGATGACAACGCGCTTGCGCCTGCAAATCATTTTGGGGATTCCAATCGGAATCGTATATAATCACTGTGTCGGCGGCTGTCAGATTTATGCCCAAGCCGCCAGCTTTGGTGCACAGCAGGAAAACAAAACGATCCGATCCCGGCTTAGAGTAACGATCGATGGCTTCCTGACGCAAATTGCCACGTATACGACCATCAATACGTTCAAATGGATATTTACGATACACCAAATAATCTTCCAATATATCGAGACAACGAACCATTTGACTAAAGATCAACACACGATGACCATTCGCTTTCAGCTTCGGTAGCAACTTATCAATGAGTACCATTTTACCAGCCGATTGTATTAAATTCTTGTAGTACGACTCGAGATCTTCACCATGTTGACTACGATAGTCGTATTGGATTTGTTCCTCTGCACCATTCAATAGATAAGGATGAATGCAGCACTTTCTCAGCTCCATCATTGTATTCATCAAATTGGGTATGTTTGCGGAAGTAGTGCCCTTCTTGAGGAATGAAAAATTTTGCTCCAAAATGCCACGATAATATTTCTTCTGTATATTGGTTAGTTCTACCTCAATGATTGTCTCCTCTTTGGGTGCGAGTGACTTCTCAACATCGTCCTTTAGACGGCGCAACATCATTGGCTTCAATAATACTTGCAATTTGTTGACTTCTTCTTCGGTGCGTAAACTTCCGAATTCGGACATGAATTCCTCGGCCGATGAGAATTGACTCGGCTCTAGGAAGTTCAGCAACGAAAACAACTCACTAATGTTATTTTGCAGTGGCGTGCCTGAGAGTAGAACACGATGTTCCAAATTCAGTTGGCGCAGCCCTTCAAGCAGTTTACAATTTCGATTTTTCAGGCGATGCGCTTCGTCAATGACACATAAACGCCAATTGAACGTCTTCAGGTCCATGTGGTCGGTCACGATCATCTCGAATGTCGTAATTAATACATTGAATTTGACTGGCTCCTTGAGAACTTTTCCACTTTCCGTCTTATAATAGAATTCATAGTCTTGTATCATTTGTTTGCTTGTCACCGAACCGTGATACACTACCACATTCATGTCGGTCCAACTCTCAAATTCACGCTGCCAATTCGGTATGGTTGACAGTGGCGCAATTACAAGGAACGGTCCACGTATTCCATATTCATATACTGAATGGACAAAGGTCAAGCTTTGTATGGTCTTGCCTAGACCCATTTCGTCGGCTAATATGCAATTGTGTGAATTATACCAAGAGAATTTTAACCAATTCAATCCTTCCAACTGATATGGCCGCAACGAATTGCCACCTTTATATATTGGTGTCTTTTCCAACTTCTTCCATTGGTCTGGATGTGGCTTCTTCTTGCCTTTCCACTCTGAGCGCAATGGGATTCTATTGAAACGCATATACTGCTCGATTTTATCATCATCAACGTCTTCTTCCAACTCCCACGTACAGTCTTCGTAGGGTAGGGATTTCCATTTGACCAAATAGTGTTTAGTCGTCTCTCCGGTCACTTCATCGGTGTGCACCGACATATCGAGCACCCGATCAACCTCAACAAAATCGGGATTAAATGGTTCCTCTTCGATATTTTCGAAAATATTAATTTGTTGGGCTTGTTTTTGCTGGAATCTTCTGATCTTGGCTGTAACACGACGATCACCTTTGAAGAGTTCTTCTTCGGTGCGCCATTCACAGTGCAGATACGAGAAGTTGCGATACTTGACAAAATACTCTTCAACATCAATGTAAACTGGTTCCGGTTTGTTGCCCGCTTCTTTCTCATTCTCTGTTTCTTGTGCTTTCTCTGTAGCTTTGTCTTTCTCAGACTCACTTTCTTCTTCCTTTTTCTCTTGATTCTCATTATTTTCAACAGCTTTCTCGCTGGATCCAGTTTCATCTGTTTTCTCCTTGGGCTCCGTCAAACCTTCGTCCTGCTTTTCATCCTTCTCCTCATTAATCTGATCTTTGGAATCATCTTCTTTGTCATTATTTTCAGGAACTGTATCTTTCTCTTTCTTCTCTTCGTCTATTTCCATTTTTTCCAGATGCGGTTGTATCTTGACCTCCATTTCATTCGGTTTCACTGCCTCTACCTCCATCTCTACCTTCTCATTGACCACATCAGTACTCTTTACTTCAGGTATACATTTGTCAGCAGCATCCGCTTCGTCTGGTTTACTGTTTTGTTCATCATCGCTTTTGATTTCGTCTTTGTTGGAGACTTCGTCAGCGGGTTTAGTATCTTCGTCAATTTCCATTTTCTCGTCGGCTTTTTCTGGCGTACTCGCAGCTTTAATTGTAAATTCTGTGCTTTCTTCATTTACATTTTCTTTTTCCATTTCTACATCTGCAACATTTTCTTTTTCTATCTCATCTTTCTCTTCAGTTTCTTGCTTTTCTTGATTCTCACTCTTTTCCTTTTCCCCTTCTTCAGTTACAGCTTCTATTGCTGGCACATCTTTCTTTTCATCGGTCTCCATTTTTTCACCTTCTTTATCAGTCACTTCTTCTTCGCCTTCGGAGCTTTTCAATTCAGCTTTCTTTTCATCATCTTGCTTTTCTTGTACTTCCACTTTGCCTCCGTCCTTGTCAGCATTTCCTTCTTCCTCCTTTACTTTATTCACCTCTTCCTCCTCAGATTTGACATCCTCCGCTTTATCGATTTCTTTCGGTGCCGGAGGTGCTTCTGGTATAAGTTCTCTCCGGCCCATTCTCACAGCCAATACATATTGCACCACCATGCTATCCTCATCGCCGGTGTTAATGTAAACATAATTGGGTTTCGCCGATATTGGTGCTGGCTGCTCTGGAACTGATTTCTCCTTCTCTGATGCAGTTGCAGTGCTTGAACTAGCTTCAGCCATGCTAGCGCTATCGCCTTCTAATATTTTATCTTCGCTAGTAAGAGTCTCACCTTCAGCGCCAGAGTTCAGAGCACTAGTCTCTGCCTTTTCAACATCGCTGCCAGCACTTGAAGCGGTTGCAGTTGCTGCCACCGCCGCTGCTGCAGCTGCAGCGGAAGAAGATTTTTTATCTTTCTTCACAGGTGACGAACCAATCAAAGAACCTTCTTCATCGGAGAAGCGTATCATTACATCGTCGATGTATTTCTTTCGCTGCGTATTTCTAGATGATCGACGTTTATTGGAATCCATTTCAGAATCCGGAGGTGGCGAAGGTGGCGGTGTACTTGCCAGAGTGTCGTCTTCACCATCTGATTCGGGCACAATGCGACCACGGTTTCGTCGCTTTTTCAACGCCTTCGCAGAAAGTTGTGATCTTCGACGTGTACCAGAGGAGCCTTCTTCTCCACCACCGCCACGACTTCGACCACCCGAACGCTTTCGGCTTTTTCTACTGGGTGTAGTCGTTGTGGTTGTAGTATCGCCAGCCGAATCTGGAACAGAGTCCACCGTCTCATCACCAGCTTCGGTCGCTTTACTATCGTCTAGACTTGAACGTGTGGTTGGTATTTTCGACACCGGAATATCATCATAGTCTGGCACCTCACTGTCTATTGTTAATTTCAGTTCTCCACCTGGTTCATCAGATGTAGTTGTTTCCGGTTTATTTTCTCCGTCTCCATCCTCTCCCGCAGTACTGGCAGAGCTTGGATCAACTGCAGCCGAATCTGTTTTGCAAACGAGAGGTTTATTATCCTCACCTTCACTGCCGTCTGCTTTGTCAGTGTCGTCGTCAGGGAGCTTCTTTCTCTTGGCTCCGCCACTACGTTTTCTTCCCGAGCCGATAGTATCTGTGGAATTCGGATCCATTGAGTCCTTAATCTTCTTCACTTTAGGTGTTCGTTCGCGAGGTGGCTTATTCGGATCTCTTGGTGTTCGTGGTTTCCGCGGTTTCTTCTTTTTGCCCAAGACATCAGTGGAAGTGTCAAGCTCATTAGCTGAGTGTATATCTTGCGATAGGTCTCCACCTCCCTCGTGATATTCTAGCAATCCGACCACTGATGTATCACCGGCACCCTGCGTCACACAATCTTCTGAAACCGGCAGTTGTGTGGGTGGAATCGATGTCGGTACAACATTTCCACTAATATCCATTAGATCACTTGTTGGCTGTCCCTTGTCAGTTTTCTTTGCACGCGGTTTGCGCGGTTTATTTGTACCCTTGCCACGTCCACGTCCCGTTGTGCTTGAGACTTGTGGACTTTCCACCATCTGATTGTGCAGAGCACTACTACCGTACAATGCGGGTGGCATCGTTTGATAGAGAATGCATGGTGGGCCACCGACACACTGGTCATTTACTTCATGCTGTTGCAACATGTTCAGTCTTTCTTGCAAACGCATTATCTTCTCTTGGTGATCCGGACCAGGTGGCATGCAATAAAATTCCTGTAGTTGTTGCTGCAATGCAGCGATTTCCTGTTGATGCAGCATAGGGTATGGTGGATAAATGTGTCCGGCTGGTCCGGGTGGGTAAGCCGGTAATATGTGAGGCATTACCGGTGGTGGTATTTGCTGTGGTGTTCCATCATAACCCATAGCAGACATCCCAAGATGTGGAGGCGGAATACTGCCGGGTATTATGGGAGGAATTACTGTTTGCTGCGGATTCAGAGTTGTCGCTACCGATGTCGGGGGTGGTGGTGGTAATGGAGGAGGCTGCGGTGGCTGATGCTGTGGTATTTGAACGGCAGTAGCAGTGCCAGCCGCAATACTTGGTGGACCCGAAATATCAGTCAAAACAGTAGATTGTTGTTGCGGTGATTTTTCTATTGACGCAACCGCATCGGTAATCTCTGTCTCCGGTGCCGGAGTAGGTTGCTCGGCGCCGTCACTTGGAGATTGAACATCTTCAACGGGTTTACTGAAAGTTTCCGTTACATCTTCGACTGCGCTCATGGTGGCATCTGTAGACTTGGGCGGATCATCACAAACGGCACTCACACTCTCATCCGGAATGGATTTAGTATCGCTTGTGGCAGCGGTCTCAGTCGATTTGAATCCATTGGTGTCTTCTTGCTCAGCATTAGCAATTTGAGTCTGTTGTGTCTGCGATTCGTCTGCAACAGTTTCCGACACAGTTTCAGACACCTTTGTCGCGCATTCAAAATCGTTGCCGGCATTACTGTTGTTGGTGCCTATGAACGACGATTGCGAGTTGCTGTCCAGCATCGCAGCTGCTGCAGATGCTGCTGTTGATGCTGCAGCTACAGCTGCACTTGTCGACGACATTGAGTTGTTGTCAAAAATACTAGCTCCAGCACTGTCAAGCAGTCCACCCGTGTTGGTGGCAGAATTGGAATTGCTATTTAGCATTGCATTACCAAGACTTTCCATGCCTGAGAGCGGTTGTTGGTTGTTGCTATTTATGGAACTCTGTGAGTTGCTGTCATGAACTGATGTCGGTTGATTATTTACAATGCTGTTGGTCGAACTGTTGCTGCTGCTGTTATTACTGTCATTGGCAGCTACTGCAAGGGTCGATGAGTCATTCGAATTTGCTGTGTCATTGAGAATGCTGCTCAAATTATGCGACGGCGTGGATGACGGTGTTGCAGGCTGCTGTGGCTGTTGTTGCTGCGATGTGGAATTCGATATCGTATTTAACGGCGATGAAGCATGGGCAGGTGACATTATTGGTTGCTGAGGAGTTGTCTGTTGCGTTGGTTGTTGTGGTTGCTGTTGTTGCTGCTGTGACTGTTGCTGCAGTGGCTGTTGTTGCGGCTGCGGCTGTTGTTGTGACTGTTGCTGCTGTTGTTCTTGCTGTGGCTGTTGTTGCGGTTGCTGCTGCTGCGGCTGCATCTGTGGTTGTTGCGGTGGCAACTGGTGCTGCTGCTGCTGTTGCTGTGGTTGCGGCATATGAGAAGAGTCTTGTGTATTGGTTAACATTGCTGCGAATGGATCAACAAGCAGCTGACTTTGTTGTAGTTGTTGCTGTTGTTGATGTGGTGGTGGCTGCTGATGCGCTTGATTATACGATTGTTGTTGCTGTTGCTGATGCTGCTGTTGTTGCATACTATGTGGCGATTGTTGTTGATTTCTGGGTGATTGTTGGTGTTGCTGTGGATGGGGCGCAGATAATTGTTGTTGCACTTGAGCATGATGCTGCTGTTGCTGCTGCTGGTGTTGTGATTGCAGTGACTGTGCTGGTGCTGGTGTTGGTGGCATTTGTGGTTCATGGGATGATGTACTCCTTGATAACATTGCTGCCGCAGAGGGTGTGTTGTCAGTGGGTGGCATTTGATGATGACCCATATGATGCATTCCCGGTGGTAAACCTGCTGGCTGCTGTTGTGGCTGCGCTGATGCCTGTTGATGTGACTGATGCATAGGTGACATGGAGGATAATTGTTGATGCTGATGTTGTATCACCTGAGGCGGCTGTTGCTGCTGCGATGACTGATTAGCACCACTACCACCGATACCGACACCGACACCACTACCAACACTGCCACTACTACCTCCACCACCACCACTACCACCACCACCACCACCTCCACTTCCACCGCCAACAATATCATTTATGGAATGCTGCAATTGTTCACTCAACTGTTGGTGTTGTTGCTGTGATGGCGGCGGTTGCTGTGTAGGTGGTTGAATCGCTGAAGGATGTGGTGGTGCAGGTTGTTGCGGAGGCTGCTGCTGCTGTTGTTGATGGCTCATACTCTGCTGTGATTGTGCGTACAAGTTCATCTGTTGTTGATGTTGTTGCTGCTGCTGCTGTTGTTGTTGTTGCTGCTGCTGTTGCTGTTGATGTTGTTGCATTTGAGATGACGGCGTCATGCTGCCAACTCCCAATGCATTGGGATTTTGCTGAGTCTGTTGAAGACCCATGTGTGGGCTCCATTGTTGATGATGTTGCGGTGAGACTGGCATACGTGGACCCATGGGTGACATAGGTGTGTGTCCAGTCTGCCGGTATGGTGGGTAATCCATAGGTACACCACCAGGTCCGGACATGACGCCTTGCGTAGGCATTACCATTTGCTCAAGGGCTTGCAATGTGTTTACTGGTGGCCCACCTGGCACGGCACTCACCTTTGAACTCTGTGGTCCAGCGGAGGTTTGTTGAGGACGTGGCGATGTCAAGCCAACCATACCAGATATACTATGGTGAGATGGTTGCTGCTGCTGACTGGACGTATTCACCTGTTGTGGTCCCTGTGTCTGTGACTGTTGCTGCGGTTGTTTTGCGGGTGACATTCCCGGCCGCGGTGACATCTGTGGATGCGGCGACATGGTAGGCGGTCGCGGTGACATTTGCGGCGATAGTTGGGGGAATGGCGCACGATATTGAGGCGAGGAAGTTAGTTGCGACGCCGCCTGATGCTTTGCCGAAGACATATAGGGTGGTGCAGTTGGTACTCCAACAACACCGGGTTGTGGGCCTTGCTGTGATTGCTGCTGCTGCTGCTGTTGTTGTTGTTGCTGATGGTGACTCCCATAACTCGGTGGCACACCCATTGTGTGTGGAGGTGGTAAACCTGCATTTGGCAGTTGTTGATGCTGACTTGTGGCCTGCATAAGTCCAACATGATTCTGTTGTTGCTGCTGCTGCTGCTGTTGTTGTTGTTGCTGTTGCTGACTTTGCAAGAGATGAGCACTCTGCTGTTGCGGCGGCAGTGATGGTTGGCTAGTAACCGGATGTGGTGCATGCTGGCCACCATGTTGTTGCGCTGCGCTCATATGCGCTGCAGAATGTGCACTCAATTGCGCAGCCTGCTGCTGCTGCGCACTGAGATGGTGGGATGGTACACTTCCTGGCGCCGAACTCGGCACATGCTGTCCGTAAGGACTGGCCTGATCCATTCCTGCATGGCCGTAGCCAACATGTTGCGAGCCACGACCTGGTTGATGTTGCATCGGACTGCCGTAGGGGCTGTGAGCATAGGCCTGTGGTCCGCCCACAGGCACAGCTCCAGGTCCACTCGGCTGTCCTGGTTGCGTCGGTGGCACACCTGGATAGAGGGGATGTTGACCGCCTGCTTGCGGATAATGTTGGGGCAGACGAGATTGTTGACCTTGTTGTTGCTGCTGCTGTGATGATGGTGCTTGTTGTTGTTGCTGCTGCTGCTGTTGTTGTTGTTGCTGTTGTGCCAAAGCACCATAACCACCGGCAGAGACAACATTTGGTCCTGGTCCTTGTTGCAATAGACCACTCATCATGCTCTGCTGTGTTGCGTAGGGAAGTTTTTGTTGATCTTGTTGGCCATATGTGGGCATATGCTGACGATAACTGGAAATTTAGGAAGAATTTAAGATTTAGAATATTGAAGGATAGACGCTTTTGATGGCCAGATGCTTTTGAATGCTTACCTCGGCTGACCTGCCGATTGCCTTTGTTGTGTGGGTGGCGGTACTTGTGGATGTCCATATGCACTCAATCCAGAACCGGGATATGGGCCAGGTTGTCCGGGTGCTGCTCCCCAACCCCCTAAGTCACCCATACCCATTCCAGCGTGCTGATCTGCGGCTCCCAATCCATACATATTCTCCGCAGATGGTTGGTACGTTGGATACTGTGGTTGTTGCTGCAGTGGATGTGGTGCTCTGTGACGTGGTGGGTACCCGCCTGGAGGTCCCATCGCTCGTGGTGTGGCTGCAGCCGCAGCTGCTGCGGCAGCGGCTGGGTCATAGCGATAGTAGGGGTCTCTGCAACAAAAATAGAAATAACAAATAAATTAGATACTTCGAGAATATCACAAAGAATATACGGACGTAACGGGCGTTTTTTTTTTTTCTTTTTTTTATTACGGACGTTACGAGAACATTCTTCCATTTATAGTGGACATATATTTTGATATATTTACAAATTTCAAAGCTCAAAGCTTGTCGTTTCGTTGTGTTTGTCAACTTACCCTTGATGATTTCCGTGAAACATATTTTGTGCATTTCCATCCATGAGATTTTTTACACAAAAAAATCACAAAATTATTTTTCTACGTGCACTACAACGTTATTGTTGTATTCTATAGTTGATGACAAGAGCTTATCCAGTAGACATAAACATTAAATTGTTGTGGTAGCGTACCGACTTTTGAACAAATAAAATTATGGAGATTTATCTATTACAGATAGATCGATACTCATCGTTTTTGTCACGGCGCGTCATAGAAAATATTTAGAAAACATGTATATTGTTGCCCGACTGATTCTAGCGTTTGTCTCTATTGTAGTTTTATTATTTTTAGCACTACTTTTGTTGGCGTTCTTGAATATTTCTTACATATTGGATTTTTCTTTTTTTTTTTTTTTACAATAATTTCGAATTAAATTTCTGATTATTATACTTAATTTATTTATAACGTCTTTAGTTTAATTTAAAACTTTTTTTCATCTTTTTTCTTATTTAAATTGTATTTAATTGGTGGTAGGACCTTTGATATCTTAGTAGTGATACATTTCTCACAGCTGCTTGAATAAAAAATAGAAACATATTAAAATAAAAATTAGTGGAAGTAGTCTTTTTTTAAATCAAAATAATTTAATTAATATAATAGACGAGTCATTTGTGCATTGTGTGGATGTGGTAAGCATAATCCAGGAAATCTGCAATCAAGAGAGAGAGAGAGAGAGAGAGAAAACATTTCCATTAGTATGATGTCTATTTTGGTTTAAACTATGCATATAAATAAAATACGATAATTATTAAATAAATGTAAGACGTGAACGTTCTTAGAAACCGACTGTATATTAAGTTTGCACAGGGAAGGCCAACAGACATCTAAAGATCGAAGTGCTTTATTCTCCTATAAAAAAAATAAAATAAAAACAAATATGTGGCACATAAAGCCCTGAAGGGCTCTTTGGCCGAGCTTCTCTTCCATTACTGTTGTGCGTGTTAAATTCTGGACAGTATTCGAAGGCACCTACTTATTTTAGCCGGTTCCGAACGACAGAACCCTCGTGACATCACTTTTTCTGAGTTTTGTCACAGAGTTCTTTTAGAAGCTTTTCTACAGCAAATTGTTACTGCTGGAAGAATTGCCAATTGTTTGCCGACAGGTGGGTACCGTTCGAAAGAAAAATCTTTTCGATATTAAATTTGTTATGCTTCAGCCGGGGATTGAACCCACGACCTACAGATCAGAAGGCCAACACACTAACCACACCTTACTGTAGGATTAATTCTCTAATCTTATATGGTAATTAGTGACGAGTGACGTAGCCTGGGAGTCAGGGGGATAGACCTCTTTGCTCGAGGGACTTGTTAAAAAAGAAAAATAATAATATATACATTTTTAAAAATCATTAATTTAAAAAATTATTCCTTTATATCTTCTTCATATGATACACCCTTGCCAAAATCCCGGCTATGCCACTGGTGACAACACATAATAATATAATATAATTTTGCATAAGTGGCAGCATTGTCAATCTGAAACAATGATAACGGTAATTTTTTGACAGTGTCATAAATAGCAGGAAATGCCCTCGATACACATTTTTGTTGAAAAAAAAAAAGATATTTCTTTATTTATTTACAGAAAAATGTTTCGAAAGCCATTCCTTCTATTCGAAAATTCAGTTGTCGGTGTAAAATAAGGTTTATAGTTAATTTGAAGCTGTCTAGAAAGTATAAAAGCAACAAAAAAATGAAAGTTAATGAATAATTGCTTCAACCTTCTACAACGTAAGATG
Organism: Megamerina dolium; assembly: GCA_963854835.1. Lineage (NCBI taxonomy): Eukaryota > Metazoa > Arthropoda > Insecta > Diptera > Megamerinidae > Megamerina > Megamerina dolium. The sequence goes on along the minus strand of OY978529.1, from coordinate 49,502,090 downwards.
TACTTGAACTTCAGCCTTAAATTTCTGGTATTCGTTAAAGCAACCTACAAAAATAGCCACCACAAAAATTTAGTCTACTTGAACCTCATTCTCGAATATAAGAAAATATTTGGAAAACTACAAAAAAAAAAGGTCACCGGAAGCAGTTAGTCTACTTGGATGTCAGCCTTCTATATGTGGTATTCAATCAAAACAAAAGAAATAGCTGGAGGACAACAAAATCAACCACCAGAAGCATTTAGGAAACCGAAATAGGGCCAAAACTAATTGATAACACAGTGAAGCACACTTTATGGGTGGTGAACCAAACCAGTCTCAAATGATAGCATTTGACTTCAGTATTTTGAAATATTATACATTTACATTTAGAATAATTCTTATCTTCCGAGACCCATAATCGCAAAATTTTGCAAGGATTATTATTTTCTCGGATCAGTTTAACCGTTTAAAGTTATTTGTTTTTAGTGACCCTTAGTGAAATTTTCTCGAGAATATTTTTGTGGAAGAGCTTAACCCTTGATCTCCTCTCAAATGTTGACTTTTAATGGATTTTTGAAAAAAAAAAAAAGATCCAAAATGACCCATATGGGTGGTAGTTAGATGATTAAAATGTTTAAAACTAATCGAATAATTGATTAATATGAATTTCGTTTAAACGATTAATCATATAACTATAATTATAAGTACACAACTTTAAATTTATTAAATATTAACAATACTTAAAACAACATTAATGTAATGATCACAAATAGAAAAGTAATACTTTTGACAATTTAAATTTTTCCAACACGTACTTTCACAATTTTGTTTTCAATTACACATTCTTATTATTATAACTAGTATATATTCACATTTTTTTTTTCTCCATTATTTAATGTACTGATAAACTTGTCGACACTATTTTTTTTTTTTTTGTTACCAGTTGTTTAATGCATAAACATTTAAGGGGAAAAGCTATACGCTTATGAATATTTAATTAAATATAAATTTTTTTTTTATTATCACATACAACGTACAGCATTACCCCTCAAATATTATGCTTTGTGCTGCTGCTGCTGCTGCTCTCACATTATGTATGTGGCGTGAGTTGTCCAACGATGAAATCAAAGATATCAACATTATGGATACCATTATAATTAGACACAATTCACTTGTAAGTATATAATTTACAGTCATATAGTTATCTAGAATAAACTATATAAAAATACTTGACACTACACGATACGATTATTTACAGATTTTATGTACATATTGTACCTATTTTAAGAGTAACTTCAATATACAAAGAAAATATATATAAAAATTCCTATATTTATTATGCTTGAATGCATATATTTATATTTTTTTTTTTTTGCAATTTAAGATGTCTTTCAAATATATGTATATTTATTAGGGTGTATTACATTGTTCGAAAGGAGAAATGTTCGAAATTAACCCGATTTGGCACGAAATTCCTTCCAATGAGACGGGTTTTGTTTTGGAGTGAAGGTCAAAGCTGATTTCAATCATTATTGATCTAAATCGAAACGCACAATATTCTTTATGAGGTCAAAAATGTTCATCGGTCGGTTTATCCCTTTCATAGCTACGAGAGTATGATCGATCCTAGCATGTCACTTGTATGTTGTCCATCATTCATTTTTTGTTTCGGTCTCTTATTTATACCAAAGTATAGTCGAAAACATTTCAACAATTTATTTGCTAATACCAAAAAATTCGATTCGCTCTAGTATGCATAAATGTTTATATACATGTTGCTAGCGCAGAAAATGCAATATGGTAATGCTATATATTCAAATACAGATAAAACTCTGGACATTTTAGTATTTCATATCGTTTATTGGTATACAAATATGTACTAGCTACATTGTTGTTGTTTTCCATCATGTTGAATTTTTATTCAACAACGAAACGACATATGCAAGCAATACATATTGTGAACTCTGAAGGCTAATGTATAGTAAAAAATACCAATTAAATTTTGTCAAAGTCATAAAAATTAATCAATTTCAAATAACTGCCTATACATAGTTAAAATGTTGTAAAGACAGTTTCATATGTAAAAACTTCTATGTAGTCGTACCTATGTGTATTAGTGGTGGAAGACAAGACATAGTGTAACATTTGAATCGAATTGTACATTTGTATCGGATAAAATGACATTAATTATTCTGCTATAGCGGATATTGTAATACAAATAAGAAGAAGAAAAAGAAAAAATAACAAATAAAATTCATATGCGACTAAAATTGAAAACAGTATTCTGCAATATGTACCACGTATGGAAATATCACATCATATATTGAAATTTCATATTCAGCATTTTTCAATAATAATGTCGTCACATCAAAGTAGAAAATTATCAAAATGAATACTTCAATGCATTTATGTGTACCTACTCGTACATATACATATATATACATATATATATATATATACAATGGTGCTATACTATTGCTGCTGCTGACTGAGTACAGTCAATAGTGTTACTACACTTGAAACACAACCAACCAGCCGCCACAAATGTTAGTATACACAGAATTAATAATAATTATCCCAACGAAACCAAACGAGCGACCCAAAAAAGAAAAAAAAAAAATTACAAAAATAAATAAAAAAATGCCATAAGAACAACAACAACAACAACAACAACAACAACAACAATATTTGGGCGTCGTTTGCGCATTTTGCATTTTACCTATTTTATGTTTGATTTTCATTTTCCTTTTTATTTTATTTTTTTACATACGTACTAGTACATACATACATACATAAATATTTTGCTGCTTTTTGGTGACTGGTGTGACTGCTGAGATTGTGTTGCTGCTGCTGTCTACAATCACACAGCCGCAGACAAAAGCAGCCGTCGCCGCAGCCAATGTAAGTATTGATTTTTATTACATATACGACGACATTCGCTGCTCTCATTCATATTCTCGTCATCATCATTACCATCATCATCATCATCATCATCATCATCATCATCATCATCATACAACATTATCCTAGTTGAAGATGATGACAAAGTAAGCAGTTGATAATAATGTACATTATTATACTAAACTCACAATTACTAGGAAGGTATAACCATTACGCCACTTTATTATCTATTATTTTTGGTGTCGCAAGAATCAAGTACATACATACATTCGTATGATTGCTAGAAATACGCAACCCTATCGTTCATTACTAAAATAATAATCAACCGGCTGGTTCAGCACACAGTCAAAGTCGAACCAGTCAACCCACCCATCAAGCCATCATGACATCGCCTCATTGGATGTCTTTGAAATATTTGTTATATTATATGGTGTTTGTAAAATGCCAAATGTTAAACAATAACAACAACAACAACAACAACAATAGAGAAAGTCATAAAACAGCATACATACATCAAATATATTTATACAAGTATGGCAAAAAAGTATGACCAATATTTACCCCCCTGAGAGTCTCTTATGAACGCTCTGTATGTACTTATTTGTATAACTCTGCTATAATATGCATATACAGTGGTGGTCAAATAATTAATAGCACGTTGGAAAACTCAAAAACTTTGCTTTCAATTTAATTATCAAATGTAATTGATACACTGCGTTTCAACGATCAAGCAACCAGTCGTCAACCAGTTACAAAGTCGCATTTTCAATTAATTTAAATAATTTAATATGAAAAAAAAAAAAAATGGTGGGAAATCTAAAACTAAATCTAAAAAGTTAAATTCCAGAATAGCGCAATTCAATTCATAAAACATATAGTTCTTAATTCATTTTGACACACGAAAATTCCAAAGGATGATCTTTTAATACGCAGACAAAACCATATACTTAGGGTTTTGGGAACAAAGTTTAACTTGTTGGGGTTAGATGGTAAAAATGTTGAGTCCTTATAGTCCTCACTATAATTTTAAAATCTATATGGATTTCATGCCATTTTAATGGTTTGGATTGAATCCTGATAGGTTGATTGGTTGCAGTGGCTGATCCACAGAGATTCAATTAGTATTGGTAACCGTCTGAACACCACATTTCGAGAAAATACTTTCTTAGGAACTTCGTTCTTCTGACTGTCAGAGACGGGCACTCACATAGAAAGTGGGTATTTCCTTCTCATATAGATTTATATGCAGTTTCTCTGTATGTGTCCCTATACACCATTGACCTGATAAAACTGCCGTAAGCATCGATACTGTTCCTGTTTAGTTCAAAATTTTAGTCTTACTTAACACCAGGTCAAGTAGAACGTAAAACGCTACTCGTTGTGATTGGCACATGGGAACTTAAAGATATATCGTTTCCGAATTATATCCAGAGAAGCACAAAGGCGGGCCAATTCCTTTGCCTTCTCATTACCTTTAATGTTCCTAAGGCTGGGAGTCAAAATGAGCAATAATTAATTACTATCATTAATAAAAAAAAAAAGAAAATAAAAATACAAAAAAAGGTCGATATAAAAAATGCTGAAAATAAAAATCACAATGCATATCCTACAGTTTATATGACCGCCACTGTATACATGTACATATGTATATGTATTATATGTGAATAGTCAAAGCTAATCATCAATTTTAATTCAACCCCTTGGTTAATATTCACACTTTCGTTTTTACATCAGCACAGAATGAAACGATATTGAAACATTTTGTTAATTATATCCGACAAAGGGCATAAGTCGTAAGTAAAACAACAAAAACAAACAAAACAGCATGTGTTGAATAAAAGCAAAATACAAAAAAAAAATAATAATAATAATAATAATAAGAGGAAGGAAAGCACCTTCACACCCTACTACTGTAACGGCTACTTACAATAGTCTCTTCTCACATTCTCACTCTCACCCTGTCTCTTTCTCTCTCTCTCTCTCTCTCTTTCATAGTCGTCCTCTCTTTGAACTATGTTAAATATCACATCTTTTTACTAGTTTTATTATTGTTTATTTTGTGTTTCCTTTTTCTTTTTTCTTTAAATATTCACTAAAAACATATAAAAATGTCCATTAGAGCGTGGTATTTGCAAAAGGAAAAAAACGCACCAAATGCGCAGGTTTGTTTTATTTTTTTTACAATATTTTTCTCAATTGAGTATAAAAATATAGTAAAAATGAGAACAAGTAGATAGAAAGAGATTCTAATAATTTAACCTCTCACTGCACTCTCAAGTACTTTCTATATTAAATGGTGGTTAATAAAGTAAAATGTCACCACGATAACTCAACTCAAGTGAATGTCAAATTTGCAGTTTTTTACGAAAGAATCACAATCTAACATTTTTTAGTATAGCAAAACATTTCTTTTTTTAAACTTCTGAAAGAGCTCTGTGATAAAACTCAGAATAGAATATGTCAAAGTGTTCTGTCATATCAAGATTAAGGACAATTTTTGACATTTTTTATGTAAAGATTTTAGTTCAAAAAAAAAAAGCTATGAACTGAAATTAGAGAAAATATTGTGTGAAATTTGTTCAAAAAGTACTAAATTTAAATAGAAATTGTACAGGGTCACTTTAATGGACTGAAAAAATTAAGAAAAAAAATGGCTCATACCGAGACAAATTTTGACATAACAGATCTGTGAGTCAAATTTTTTTGTATTTTCAAACATTTTAGTTCGAGAATAGCTATGAACGGAAATTAAAGAAAATATTGTGTCAAAAAAAAAACATAAAAACACTAAATTTAAGTAGAAATTTTACAGGGTCAACCTTAATGGATTGAAAAATTGAAAGAAAAAAAAATTGTTCATATTTTTTGTCCAAGAGACGTAGTCTAGCAATGTAATGACAAGAATTAAACAAAAAAAAATTTTCTTGGTTTTTTTATTAAATTAAATTTCTTAATTTGAACGCACCAGTTGCAATATTGTGGCTCCTATTTGCCAAATTTTTGCAATAAAAATGTATAATTTTCCTCTGAAATTATATGACAACTGAATCATAGAACTTTTAATAGAATTATTGCCATATTTTAATTATTGTCATGCCTTATTTGAATACAAATGGCATGTGTCACAAATCAATAGATAATTTTTTTCCTCAAACAATCGCATAGTCGCAATATATTAGATTAAACGCTTCAGAAATATCAAAGTGAACTAGTAAGAGTGCATAAAAAAATAATAAAAAAAAGAATATATATAATTTTGTTGAATTCTACAATCAAATAATTATATAATTGTATGTATATTTGGCGTATTAAGTAAACATAAAGAAGCAATAAAATTAGTGATGATTTAGTTTCCTCTCTCCCGCATACTACATACATACATACATACATATTGTGAACGAACAACAAACGACGAATTCTTTTTAAATTCGCAATATATATGTACGTACAATTTTTAAATAAAAATAGAATCGAAGCGTAATTATTTGCTATATTTTTAATTGAATTCATTTATACTGAGTAATATAGTTTTTTATTTTTTATATTTTTTTCTTCTTCTTTTCTTTCACATTTAAAGATATCATATATTTAGATAAGGGAATTATATAGCAATTATATTATATGATAATAAAAAAGTATAAAAAATCGTTCGACATTATGAAATTATTGAATTTTATTGATAAATATGAAAATATTTATAAGGAAAATCAATAATTACACTTCAATTGAGTGCTACTCTTAATTATGATAATACATGTACTATATGTATATATATCAATTGATATATGTATCTATGATATCACCTATAGATTCCATCAAACGTGAGTGTGTGCATCGAAACGACAACTTCATAGACATTTACATATATAGATAGGTATGGTACTTCAAAAAAAAAATATATATATATATGTATGTATCCATCTAAATAAAAATACAGACTATCTAGAACGATATTACACATGGTGTCCAATAAAAATGCCCCATGTTAAGTACGACCAAATAACTAAACTAAACTTAAGATGCAGACGAAATTTGTCTAACATCGGGGTCTCTAGCGTAATGGCATGTGCGACTTCATAATGCTGCAATTGAAAATTGAGGACTCTTGCAAAAAGTGTAGAAGAAATCAATTGTCGTTGCCTTCCAACAATTGGTGCGTATCCCCTACCAATGAAATATAATACTCATCGTAGGTATATAATGGGTGATTTTTTAGCAACACTGTTTTTGGCAGCTCAGCTGTTTTCGTGTAACATGTTACTGTCAAACATGTTCAGTTTTGTCTATAATTTAATTATGAATCGACTTACAGGGCGACCTTCTGAGGCGGCTATTCGAAATCTTGTGACTAAATTTCGCACCAAATTTACATTATTGGACATTAAATCACCAACACGCATTCGTAGAGTGCGGACAGAGGAAAATATCGCAGCTGTATCCGCCAGTGTTATCGATTCGGCACCGTTCCCAGCAATTGGACTTCTGTTACTCCACTATGTGGAAAATTTTACGCAAAAGTTTGGATGTAAAACCTTTTTGAAATACAGCTGGTGTAAGCATTGAAGCCACACGACCTGCCACAACGGCTAACTTTTGGATGAAGATCCACTTTTTTTATCGGAAAATTGTCTTCAGCGTTGAAGTTAATTTCTGGTTGAATGGATACGTGAACAGTCAAAATTGCCGTATCTGCTGTACAGAGCAAGCAGAAGCATTGCAAGAACTGCCAATGCATTCCGAAAAATACACTGTTTGGTGTGGATTATGGGCCGGTGGCATCATTGGACTGTACTCTTTAAAAGACGACGAAGGCAGGAACGTTACTGTGAATGGCGAGCGCTACCGTGCGATGATTACAAACTATTTTTTTTGCCTAAAATGCAAGAGTTGGGCTTGGCTGACATGTGGTTTCAACAAGACGGTGCCACATTCTACACAGCACGCGAAACAATGGCCCAATTGAGAGGCGAGTTCGGTGAACAGTTTATTTCATGTATGGGGCCGGTCAATTGGCCGCCTAAATCGTGCGATTTAACGTCTTTAGCCTATATTTTGTAGGGCTATGTTAAGGCTCATGTCTATAGCGACAAACCCGCAAAGATTGACACACTGGAAGCGAATATTGAAGAATTTATTGGTGAGATACCGGCCGATATGTTGGAGTATGCCAAAATTGGACCCAGCGTAAGAACCATTTGAGGCGCAGCCGCGGCCAACATTTACATGAAATTTTCTTTAAAAATTGAATTTATTATAGATCGTTCTCTCGACTCAAATAAAGATTTCATAAATTTCTCTAAATTTTATTTGTTTATTTTTTAAAAATCAAATTCGCGAAGGCTCTTAAAAAATCACCCTGTAGTATAATGCTTCATTTGATCGTCTATTAAATTGAATACATACTGTCTATCTATCTGCAATATTGTGTATATATATATATATATATTTTATAAATAATAATAATTATTATTATTATTTTAAGTGAATATATATATATTTGTATGTATATGTATTTACGTGTACATGCAAATTCAATCAATTATGGCTTCATTTTCATTACGCTTTATACAAACAATAGAGTATGGTTTTGTTATTTGAATTATTTTATTGGCATGTCATACATACGTGTTTGAATCGAGAATACACTCATACATTTACATATATAAATATGAATATGGCAGCCAAACGAATCAACATAGCTCTCCTTTACGCCACTTGAAAGGTGAAATTATTATAATAGTGAGTGAGTGACTGAGTGAATATAAAATACATACATATGCCAAGTGACGACTGTACTTTTAGATTTTTTGTTTGTTTATTTGTTGGTTAAATGAGAGAAAAATCGATTAAAATTGATAACACACACACACACACACACACACAAACGCGAAATGTCTTCTTCTGCCACTTGGTCTTCTTCTTCTTCTTCTGTTTCTTCGCACAAAATGGTTACAACACGACGAACGGAACGAATGAATGGTAGTGCTGCTGGCTGCTGGTCTGGTCTGGTCTGCTATTCTTCTTACATACCTACATATACATTCTATATATTGTATATGCATGTGTGTGTGTATGTGTGTCTGTAAATGCTAAATCACACCAGAAACGAGTTTCATCCACATTATATACCTACTTAAACTACATACATATGCAGTTATATATGAATATATGTATCTATCTACATATTTTTATTAATATCAAATTAAAATTAATCACAATTAATTTCTTTTTGTTTTTTTTTGCTTTTTTTATCGTTCATTCATTTTGCGCTGTTTTACGAAAAATGTATTAAAAGGCAATGAACAAAACAAAACAGGTCCAATTTAACTCAATAAACTACATATAAATTATTTATATAAAATTTATTTCAACAATAAACTACTTATGCTAATTGCTAATCAATTTCATAGTGATGTTACAAGTTCAAGTCTTTACATTCACAATGAGTAGGTACAAAGTAAAATGTTTGGAGTGAAATTTTTACAACTTCACATATAACTAACCCATCTATAAAGAGAAAAAAATATATATATAAATCAATTTATCACAAATTTACTTCTATTCAATATTAGGTTAAACAAAACCAGAACATACGACTCAAGGAAATTCGATAAAATAGTAAACATGAACATACAGTGTTGTACAAAATTGTACACACAAGATTTTCGATTTATTTGCTCAAACCAAAAAAAAAAAAAATTAATTGTGTCAATCGTTACTCACTAATATCACTAAACCTCATCTACTAATGAAAAATTATTGCACACGCAATAAAACTGCGTGAGAAGCTCAGCCAAATGTATTCATAATCTTTCAAACAAATATACAGGTGATTTGCTATAATAATACTTTTGCAAGACACTGTAAACACATACAATAAGTTTGTGTGTCCATAACTGTAAGCGCTGTTGCGAGCACAGTTATTAAAATCGCAAAAAGAAAAAATCAGTAAGAAGTCGGTAAAATGGAATTATAAAAAAAAAAGAAATAAAAAAAAAAATATAAAAAAAAATAAAAAAAAAAATAAAATAAAATAAAAATTACATTCGTGTATGTGTAGCAATAGCAACAAATACAGACAAGATACAACTCCAGACAAGAGTCTGTGATTACAACAATGGTAGACACGTAGCAGTCGTCAGTCAAATGTAGTATGTTTACTACTTATTTACTTACAATACACTAAATACAAATATGTACGAGTACATCATAACTCTGCTACACTGACTGACGATTCACTACTAAATTGTGTTTGCTGTTTGCCGCTATAACACAGCAGCGCGCAACAACACGTCAAATATGTGAGACTAACCAAGCTCACATGGAATGATTAAACAAAAATTTTTATTGCAAAAAAAAAAAAAAAAAAAAAAAAAAAAAAACAGTCCAAGTTCGTTAACCTTTTTTTTTCGCTCGCAATCTCTCGAAGAAAAAATAAAACAAAACAAAAAAAAAAATATAAAAACCACAACAAATCAAAATTAAAATTACAATTTATGTAATTTTATATATAATACCATGATCGATAAATAACATTGTGCAACAGGGTGGGCTTCAAAATCATTAACCACTTTTCATCAATTACTTTATTCAGACTTTTAAACATAATCAACTAAAGTTGACAGAAAATCGAAAAGTCGCATAACAAATCAAAGTGATATCACAAGGGTTTTACCGTTCGGAACTGGCTAATATAAGTAGGTCCCTTCTAATGCTGTCCAAATTTAACACGCACAACAGTATTGGAAGAGAAGCTCATTGGTATCACAATGGCTCTTTCTGGCCCAAGTGTGTCCTCTCAGAGAGAGGGCAGCCACATAACCTAACTTATCCTAGTCGGTACTTAAATAACAAATTTATCTAATAATCATGATTTTGATTAATTAAAAATTTAAATCAATCGATTCTAAAATTATTCAAATATAATATCCAAAATATTTCAAATATTTTCTTTAATACAAAACTAGCTTTTTTGACGACATGTCTTTCAAAAGAAATTATCAAAGCCAAAGAAAAAGTAAATATCGCATAATTTATATTTTGATTAATCGAACAAATGATTAATCATAATTGTAATTAATCTCATTGTTGGACTAAACCAGTGCCGGCCATAATGTGCAAATTGTGTTAGTTTTGCTTCTCAGTCACTACTTAACTTTTGATTGTTGAGAACTTGCTTAAAAAAAAACAGTGAACACACAAAAGTAAACGACAATACTTATCTCCCCATTTAGACACAAAAATAATCGCATGGAAAACCATTTTCAATTCTCTTTTGATGTTGAACTTGTTTGTATGTTTTCTTAATGACTGACATAACAAATGATTAGCACAAAACGTGTCCTCATGCGTCCCTCGCTTCAAAAAAAAAAATGTATATGATTTTATATCTAAACCAGAACTATGCTACAATGCTTGCTGAGCATTTCACAATTCAGAGTTTTTATATAATTACCCCTGCAAAAAATTGTGAGACTAATCTTCAAACAGAGTAATCCGGTATTAATCACTTTAGACATTAATCGGAGATTAGTCTTCAATCGATCTCTTTAAAGATGGGATGAAGATCAATTTTTAAATTAATTAATATATTTAGAGATTGTTTACACTTTCAAGTGATCCGCTTTTAAGTCAACAGTAATATGTTGTAGAGCGTCAGTGATAGATCATACGATAACCAAGACACACGATGTTGGGTACGCATATTCGACTCCGAGGAGAGTAGTAGAAAATACGTAAATATTATTTCCACATTTAAATTTGAAATATATGAATCGGAATTTATAATGTAATGAATGAAAATAAATTGTTTGATCTGTACGATGTACCAAGTCAGTCGTCAGTTCATCACGGCAAATTAAGAAAAAAAATTAATGCAATTAATGAAAATAAATTATTTTGTTGCGAATAGGGCCAAAGAGCACATATGGGTAAATTGTCAAATAGTGGAAATGAAAATGTACTTGAGAATTATAGTGAATGAAAATTTGTAACCCTTCGGGTATAAAAGGGCACAATTGGTCCCTTCATGGGACATGCTCGAACAAAAGGGAACAATTCACTGCGTATAAAGAGATCAAAAGTGCGATTAGTCGCATATTCCTTTGCGACTGATCCCAGACACTTCCCGGACACGTCGCATTTTTTGCAGGGTACTTATGCAAATGTTTTAGTAATCGTGTGTGGCCGGCACTGGCCGAAACGATTAGTCGCGCAAATGCACGCACAATAAATAATCAAATAATGATTAACATATATGCAATTGATATATGAAAGCACATTTACAAAATGCTTACAAATTGAAGAATTTTGCAAGTAATGTTACGCGAGAAGAAGAATTTGTGACACTTTGTGTATTGTTATTGAATCGTGTGCTATTCTTTGATTCCAATAAAGAACAACTGAATTGGTTAATCATCCTTTTGTGGTGAACATAGAGCATAGAACCAGTCATCTCTCAATTTGAAAGTTTGGATGTTGTTGCTGTTGTAGCAGCAGGAATACGGAAATGTTAATTGGTGACATTACTGGCAACGGTGTTGTTGTTTACGTCGCTGTTGGCGTTGGCGTCGGTGTTGTCATTTAAATTGAGTAAAATTGAGGAAGCTTGCAACAGCATGTGGGGCTATCCACAGTGCCTCAACGCGCAGGTCCGTAGGATTTGCAGCACATGCGAAGAGGTGGTCCACAGTGTACGGACCAGAATCGCAATGTGGGCAAATGTCCGGAACCTCGAGATGCAAGCGAGCGCGATAATGGGCTAGAATGCGGGACCAGCCAGATCTAAGCTGTGCGAGAGTGGCTCTGGTCGCCCGCGGCAAGTCCCGTTCCCTGTCCCAGATGGGCGGCGGGAGGCCCCTGGTGCTGGATATTAGTCACCTCCTGTTCACACCATTTCGGTGTGAACAGATCTCAACGCCAACCTGTAGTCCGCTGGGTCGTCTGTAATAATAATCGCCCCTTCCCCGATGTATGACTGCACATTCTTTCGTAGACTTCGTGATGGCAGCTCTCGCAACATTAAGTCTCTGTTATGATGCCCAGCAAGCACGAGCTGTTTGGCTAGCAGTGCATTGTGAGATTTCACAGGAAGAAGCGATGCTTCAGCATGAAGTTGGCTTAGTCTTCCTCGTCGGCTATCAAAACTTCTTAGCTCGAAGGTGTTCTTCCATTCGAACATATGGTCGAAGCAAATAGCTGGATGGTAAAATCTGTCAGAGAATTTTTCCCTCATCAAAGGTGGAAAGTGTTCACACTGATGTGCGTTACATGATATTAGAGATAATGAGGGATTTATTGTGTAGTTTTTCGATCTTCGATAGGGGATGCGAATTATCGTTTTTGCCTACTTAGTTCAAAGTAGCACATGTTAGCACAAATTATACTCTCAGTCGCAGTCTGATAAAATCAATGTTGCAATTTTTTAGTCAACTCGATGTTCGCTACTGTTATGCTAGGGGTGAGCGAATATAATAGGGCTGTTCAGAATCTTGTGCAAATGGTCTTGCATCATTGCAATTGCAAAATGTTGTAGTAAATTTTTGCTTTACACTAACAAAATATATAGTCGTGCATTTACTACACTCTTGCAACGACGCAACACCAAAAACCCGTAGGTTATGTATGCAACACTGAATTGCAAACTAACAGCTGATCAGCAACAAAATAAAAAAAAACTGAAAATGGAAGGCGAACAAATCAAAAAAAGAATAAAACGAGACAAACCAAATAAGAAATGGTTAGAGGAAGAGGTGAAGCAAATTTTGGACTATCTGCAGGAAGCTCCAGAAATAGAGGTAAGAGAAAATATGAAAATGCTAATAAGTCGGCTGCGACTGCGAGTGTTCTTCCAAAAGCAGTTGGTGGCCACTGCCATATACCTTATTCAATTTTTGTTTATTTACATGTAATAATACGTCTAATAACCTCAATAGGCACCAACAGCTCAAATATTCTACAAGAAATTTATAGAAATAAGCGGAATTGATGCGACGTGGGAGCTTATTCGGTGGAAGGTAAGACATATTATTGCGCCAAATGTCTGATTTGGGTACAATGCTGTATGATCCCCGACGGCATTCCATGACAATACCCAAAGATTCTGCCAGTTCATCTAAAACTGCATCCACTGCATCCAAATCAAATTCTAATTTAATGAAAAATGGTTATTTACTGAAATTATGAAGAGAATATTTCATACCTTCGTTGCACATAATTTCATCAGCAGCTTCGTCAATTAAAGAGTCGACTATTTGCTCCTTACAGCTTTTTTTCGGCATTTCTTCTAATTTGTGCGCAATTTTAACATCAAAATAATTTGCTATTTCACCAATCAGCTGTGAATAGCTTGGCTTGCAACAAGTAATGCAAAGTAAACAAAAAAATCGTTCACAATTGATGATAAATATTTACAATTGCACGAATTTGCAATCTTAAATGCACAAGATTCTGAACAGCCCTAATGATTTTTACTAGTTGCGAGTGCAATATTGTGTTGCACTATATAAATGGTAGATATTGATTTTTTTGTGGTCGATTAATAAACTCTCTAATATCTAGCAGATGAAAGCATCTGAGTTGACACAAAAGCTTAATGGCAAAAAACAAACAAAAAAGGTTATTGGCCTTGATCAAATCAATTACAAGTACAATGAATAAGTTTCCTTGCATTGAGTAATGCAACTAATGCAATATTAAATATGAACATTATTATGTTGATGTTCGTGTATATGGAAAATTTCGCTGGTACTGGCATATTGAAATGATTTCATGATTCATAGTCAATATTTAGACAAATTTAATGGTATTATCGATATATGTCTGTTAAAAAAATCGCTATAATTTTTCAAATCGAATGTACTGTAGTAATAGTAATAGTGTGATTAGGGGAGGTCATATGTCGTCGCACGTACTAATTGTAATGATCACTGATTTGTGAGGTACATATGTACGAGGAGTACATATGTATAATATATGCACATATGTAAATATTTATATATACATACGTGCGGTGTTTGTCAGTGTATTTAGTGTACATATAATTAAAATAACAATAAACCGATTCAAATAATTTTAGCAAGGCAAATTTGCAAACGGTCATATATGCATACACACAAACACATGCACGGATGGATGTACGAGTTGTACAATAGATATTCATATGTATTTATACAATATAATACATGACGTGTATTAATATAATACATTTACGCGTACATACAACAATAAATATGTATGTACCTACCGACAATGCAAAGAGAAAAGTACAGTTTATATTTAACGCTACAATTCATTGAATTCAAGTGTCTCTAACGTAGCTTTAGAGCCAAATGAATACAACAACAACAACAGTAAACAGTAAAATCATAAGATAGGTGTATTTGGAAATGAAAATGAAAGAAAGACAAAATAAAAACAACAACAACAAGGAGAAGAAGTGATACATTAAATATTCAACGCAAACCACATCGTTGTACATAATGCTGATGAAGATGAATATACATACACATGCATACATTTATGTATGTGTATATATGTACATATATGTGCATAATCGGTAATAGGGGGATGAATGAGGGATGAGAAGAACCCATTGACAGAACAGATCAGAGCACGGCAGAGCAAAGTAAAGTTGTGTAGCAATAATAATGACGAAAATGAGACACATAGTAGAGCAGAATACAAGAAAAAATGCAAAAAATACAAAAAACCGAAGACGACCACCAAGTCCAATGAAATAGATTTGATGAAAATAACAACAACAAATCGCATGTAAAATAAAATCATGAGATCGTACGATGATGATGATGATGATGATGACGACGTTCGCAACAATATGCAACATATACACAAACATATAAATGTGAATGGATATGGATGAATTATGAATATTCGCAAGGAGAGTGAAGAAATATGGTTTCATGCGTTCAATATCAAATTCTTATAGAGCCATAATTTATATTATGAAGGTATACATATATGTGTATACTAATTTATATCCAATGCGTATGTAGCACATCTATTTGTGATGTTCAGTGATGAGGCTTGTTCTCACTACTGGCTCAGTGGCTTTGTGAATGAGCGCCGCTAATCCACTAATCCACAGGTGGGACATTAGTCACCGATATGTCTTGAAACATGTACCGTTTGAGGCGATTTGTGCATCAGGGGGAATAATTGGGCAATGCCTCTTTAAAAAAGAAGAAAATCGGTACTTTCAGCGTCAATGGCGACAATTTTTTCGATTCAAAAAATGCCTGAAGTGCTCAAGAAAACATCAATTTATTGAAACGAATGTTCGGAGACAGAGATTTTCTCCAGAAATGTACCTGTACTCGATGCCATTGGTCTATTCAAACAAACCAACAACTATTGCAGTCTTGGAAAGGAACATCGAGCGTACAATTTGTGACGTACAATGACAAATGTCGAAAATTGATGCCTCCTGGATGATATACCATACTTCGGCCATTAGTCAAAATCATTTTCCATCATTGGAAATTGGAAAACAGGAAATTTCCCATATCCCTACATCTCAAAAGAACACCCTGTACATCATTTATGCCATGCACTTTCAAATATTATTTGTACTCGTATTGTATTACATCAAATATGATCTTTCAATATATGATTATAGGATATGTACATTAGAGCGGATCACAAATCGTATAGCAAACAAAAAGTTACCGTTAATTTGAAGTGAATTTTCCCAAGAAATCGTGAGTCTAGAATCATTTTAAAATTTTTTTTGTAAACAGTAATACTTCGTTATCCAAATACAGGTATTTAAACATCGATTTTAGACCCATGAACAAATATACTTCGATTTGCTATGCAAATTTCACCTGCCCTAATGTACATGCATTTTTAAGTATATATAAATATATGCATGTAATTGAAATTGTAATGTATTCATGTGTAAGTGGAGCATGATATCTGCAGATATCTATAAATGCCGTTTCACAACTATTAATTATCGTAAGAGCTAATATACTGCAGTCGTAATACGTACACAAGCCACAAGCATAGCAGAAATAGCAGTGAGCAATGATTTAATGAAAATTGCTAAAATAATAAAATTCGACACATTCGTTCACAGTCATAAAATTAATTAATAATAATAATTAACCTAACAAGACTTTTTTATTAGTGCCAACTAAGTTAACCATTAGTTAAACTGAAAGTGTCTGATTAACTATTAGTTAAGAAATTGTTGAGCTACAAGTACATTTACCATGCTTACATTTTATAATGTGCATTTGGTTTTGTTGATACACGATCTTATACTCTACACGGCAATAATTAAACTTTGATAAATTCTTTGGTTAACTAATGGTTTAACCAATGATTGTGAATTCGACTTTAATAGCGAGTTTTTCAGTGCATATGGTTTTGTAATATACGATCTTATACTCTACAGGGTAATAGTCATCATCAACAAAACCTTGATAAACTCTTTGGTTAACTAATGGTTTAACCAATGATTGTGAATTCGACGCTAAGAGACAGTTTTTCGGTGCGAGTTTCACTCCATTTGTCGTTTAAACTAAATTTAAACTCGATTTGCAGTTTTTCAGTCCAATTTCAATGCAGTTTATACTAAGTTTAAACACCCAATCTAGCTGGGTTAAACTAAGATTAACCCATCAGTTGTTCAGCTGTCACTCCTTGCACTCCAGTACATATTTATTGTTTAAACACTAGCCCTAAGTAGTCGATATTTGTAAATTGCCAAATAAATCTTTTTTTTTTGAATTTTGATGGTATTGATTTCACTTTGGCTCCGAATTTTCTCGCTATCAGAAATATATGATATTAATTGCATTTCATTCGATAACTCTTTGTAAAAATTAACGGAGGGCTTTTTAATTGTTTTATATATAAATTTAAAATAGAATATATCTTTAAAAAAATAGTGAAATAATTTTATTGGAAAAATTCTTCCTTCTTTTTAATTATAGCGTTTTTGACGTTTAAATAGAAATATATCGATAAATAACTTCTATACCGTAGAAAAATGTAAGTAATCGATAGCACTGCAGTTGATAGTGAGCATTTGACGTTTTTTAACGTCTATAGTGGTTGTTTAACCAACTACGAATGTCGCAATAAAAGACGACTATTATATCCCTAATTTTCAAAGCATCAAAGTGCTCTTGCTGGATTTTATTAGGAAATTGAAAGGGCAACATACTAACTACTGTTTACAGTTACAGCATCCACCATCCATTTTATGTTACCTTTTTAGGGTTGATTAAAAAAGTAATCCGATATAATAATGAGATCCCATATTTAAGAATGCCTCAAATTACCTATTGCTGAATTTTACATAGAATCACTCAACACGGGGGGTTCCATAGAACCCGAAATCATATTTATTATTGTGAAATAAACAAATCAACAAAATAAAATTAATTTCAATAAAAATCTATGTATATTTTTCAAACAGCCAACACCTGGTTGCCAAACATAAAAAAAAAATGTAACAAAAAAAGTATAAAAACAAAAACCAAAATTAAGAAAACAAGAATAGAGTACAAAGCAAAATGGAAAAAAAAGGTAGCTATCTACAGTGGTACTTAACTGAAAAGCACATTTTCCAATTATTAAAGCCAACAACACAATAGATACTCAGATACTCAGAGATAAGTATAAGAAGAAGAATACAGGTTAAAGTAAATCAGACGGCAATGACACAGCAATAGCGTATAGCAGAAACGATTACGCGTATGTAGATACATTTGAGTAACGTGTAGAAGTGTCGGGTCGAAAATAACGAATATCGGAGAGAGAGAGAGAGAGAAAGGGAAAACAACACAGAAATGTATCCATGGGTATTGCAACAGTGAGCAGCATTGCCAGATCTTGGTTTTTCATCTAGTTTTCTTTTTTTTACTATATTCCGAAATAATTCTATAGGCGCATATACCTTTTTCAGTATATTTTATAGAAAATAGTATTCATTGACATGAAAACAGTTACAAATCTTAAATTTAATACGTCGTATGTCCACCATTTTGTTGTATGATCTAGAATACTCTATTAGGCATTTATGACACCAGTTTTTTTAGTGTTTCGATCCTTATTTGCTCCCATACCTCCTTGATTTTCAATTTTAACTCTGTAACAGTTTTGAATAGGGTTTTAATCAGGGCTGTAAACAGGCCATCCCAAAAGTTCAGTGTAGTGATCCTCAAACCAAGCTAAGGAACTCTTTGGAACATGGATCGATACATTGTCCTGTTGGAATATTAGTTGCCATTTGCTTTTTCCTCGATGAAATTTATGGGGACGTTTTCTAACATCTCTTTGTAGATGATCGAATACATTTTTGTTGGAATAAAGCACAACCTGGTCTTACCAACGGATGAAAAGCGGCTCAAATCATCACACTTCCACCTCGCGTTTTTCGCTTAGGTCATGCCAGTAGCAGCTGTATTGGACCATTGAGATTGAATTTCTTCTCGTCGGAGAAAATGATTTTATCCCATTCTGAGGTCCAATGCATGCGCTTTTTCGGGTGAAAGCTGGCCTGGCTTTAATGTGATGTTTTTTTTGCATAGGTTTTCCAACCGCTTTCTTCCATTTGATGTGATTTCTTCCGAAGGATGTGCGAAATGTGCTGATTGGTTACCGAAAGACCGAATTTAGTTGCAATTTGAGAGGAAGCTAGTTTATTTTTGGTGGCTTCCTCACGAATCATATTAATTTGTCAATTTTCCAATTTCCTATTGCCTTTCGTGGGATTTTTCATGCCATAATTAGCATAATTTTTAAACAAATTTCTTATCACATATTCTGATCGGCCTAATTTTTTTCTTTTTTTTGTTTATTTCACGATTTGAATAGTTTTCATTTTTATACAGACTGATTTGAATTTTTTCTGCGTCACTCAGGAACTTTTCGCGAGGCAACTTTGAAATTTAATTCATTTCATTTTTATACAGACTGATTTGAATTTTTTCTACGTCACTTAGGAACTTTTCGCAAGGCATCTTTGAAATTTAATTGTGAAAATATATATTTAAATAATTTTAAACACAAAACATCCATAATTACTTTTAATTTCATTACCATTCTCCGTTTTACTTTGCCAAATTTGAGTTTAAACTTTGGAAAATATACGTACATTATTAAAAAATGACAATGCGGAATATTTCACAAAATAATCAATTTATTTGGTATTCATTTCACGCAATGGAAAATCTATATCTTCATAAAATATTGTTATTTTCAGAGCCCGCTGCACCGGACTGGCGCCAGTTAGCTAAGGACAGAGATAGCTAACGAAGCACATTAAATTCGATTTTCGGTTATAATGGCCACATAAAAAGAAGAAAATATTGATAATTGATCGAAATACATACAATACATTACCGGATTAACGTGAAAATCAATCAATCTGGCAGTACTCAGGCAGAGCACAAAACAACAAGTGAATACTGAAAGAGCACAAAAGAGAAATTCTGAAAAAAGATTGGCCAGACATAGAGAATACACAAGAAAACAAAGTATAGGGGGGGTGGGGGCGATGCGAATGTTAAACAAAACGAATATCACGTGTAGTGTTGTAGTTGTACATGTGCCTGAAAATAATCAAGACGAGTGCTGTTAAAACAGTAACAACAACAAAAAGAATAACGGTGCTGCCATACCAATGAAATCAAGTTGCTGATGACGTCGATAATGGCTAATGATGATAATGACGTGCGCTGGTAATTATGACGTTTTTGACTGTATGTAATCCACCCCCGGTCTCTATGGGCAGACAGACAGACAAGTCCCATATTGAAACGAAAAATACAAATGTATGATGATTATGATGATGATGATGATGAAAATAAAACCGAAAAGAAAAAAAAAACACACACACGAGACATTAGACAATACACACAACAGTTTACGCAAACAATGCGGTGACTATGGACGACATGAATGGCGAGAGATTGGAAAATGAGCTTGAAATTGAGATACAGATTGCGAATTTTACCATTCGAATTACAAAGGAGTGATGCCAGAGAAAGAGCGTGAGAGAGCCACAGACAGAGACACAGTATGTAGCAGTGTGGCAGTGTGAAGGAGATTCCATAAAACGAAACGTCAAATTACGCATTCATATATAAATAAATATGTTTGCGGATATATGTACCTACATATTGTACATATTAGAGGAAACTATCTGCTTGTGTGTGTATGTACATATTCTTTTATGACAATAAATGTCTAACAGAAAGAATAAAGAAAATAATACAAAAGTGTAAAGCGTAAAAAAAGTAAGAAATGTGGAAAAAAAAATTATATCTATGTACTACACAATAATGAATAAGAAGAATTTAAATAAAATATTGAATTGTGTGCTGGTTTGTTTCTATTCTCTATTCGTTTACTTAGATTCGTATTAGCGGCGCGTATAGAGAAATTCGATTCGTGTACATTTTCGTACTTTAATCGTGGTTCGTATGTGCATATGTACATATTTAGTCGAGTCGTTACGCGTTATTTCTGATCTGGTCGTTGTTTTTTTTTAGTATTATTTGTCTTATGTCGGACATACATGACTACAAATATCATATATATTAGAGTTATTGTTGTTGTTGTTGGTAATCTGATTGGTTTGGGGGTTTGTATACTATACCATCAGTATTGGACAAAATCAAAGCAATTTTCATTATTCCACTGTATTAAGTATGTATAATCTGGCTATACAATTATTGGGTTAATGAAGAAATCTTCACCCTTAGCTTTGCGTTGTTTTTGAGAAAAAATATCAAACGTACTCTTTATAGTTATTTCATAATTATAACATACAATATTTACAATATTTTATTAGAATAAATGCAATTCTTGATTAATCAACATCATAATAATTCGAATAATTTGTTATTCGATTGAAAAATATTTTTTATTAATCAGATTAATTATAATTTTGATTAATCAGATTAAAAGATTAATGATGTGTTTATACGAGAAGGGTAGATTATTCGAATAATTTCTTATTCCATTGAACAATATTTTTTATTAATCGAATTAATTAGAATTTTGATTAATCAGATTAATGTTGTGTATATATAACAAGGGTAGAGAGAATAAAGTTTTTACACTGGTTTTATACATTTTTAAGGATTATTTGTTTTGGTAAAAGGATTAAAGTCCAATTTTTCACACTCTTAATTAAGTTCTGTTTTCGTTGTTTTTTATTTTCCAATTTTTTCCCCTAGGTTTGTAGCTTGTTTAAACTTTCGTATCGAATTTATATTTGAAATTACCCAGTAGCGCTCTATTGAATGTAGTTCTGGTGCATTTGACGGATTTTCATATTTTTCATATTACCTAATGCCATGTTAGGTCAAGCCAGGCCAAAAGATTGCAGTAGGCTTCTCATAAAAAGGGATGAGCTGTTTACCAAGATACCACTTTTTGCATATTGCAGCATTTATAGTGCCCTTTGTTAGAAAGGTTATGTTAGGTTAGGTTGATGCGGTTGTTCGATTGCGCGCACTCACATGAACCCATTGTGATGCCGCAAATCCGCAACCACCCCATTTACTTTGGAAACCAACCCTAGCTTCGGGAGAAGCGTAAAATATTCCCCAGTTTGCAATAAGTGGATATGCCGGCTGAAGCACAACTTCAATATCGAAAAGATTTTGCTTTCGAACGGTACGTACATGTCGGCAAGCAAACAATTTGTCATGAAAAAGCTTCTCAAAGAGCTCTTCGGAACTTATAAGTGCCACATACTTACTTACTTATTTGCAATGAGTCGGCTAGATGAGGTCGTTTGAGAAGTGATTACTCTCGCAATTTTGCTTCGAGACAGTGCCGAATACTCACTCAGGAGGTGCGTTATGGACTCGGATTTCTTCTAATTGCCGCTGCTCCGACAGTAGTCAGGTGATGTTGTGACGCCTAGCTTAATTGTATGTATTCCCATCAGACAATACCCCGCAATAATTCCAACTAACAATTGAATAGGTCGACTGTGTCGTGCGGTGATTGACCGCAATCGGGGCATTCGTCCGGTATATCGGAATTAATTCTCGATAGATAATTATTGTGGAACTTACTGTATTCCGACCTGAGCTGCGCCAGGATGCAACTTGTTTTCCTGGGCAATTGTTCTTCCATGTTGGCAACAGGTGGGGGTCTTCCGTTAAGGATTTTGTTGGGCTGGTGTACACTAGTCGCAGCTTCTATCGCTTCAGCATGCAAACATTTGGAAGCAGAGGAGTGCGAGTTGTGATCTCGTGGTTTATTGTGCGTTAGTGTGTCAATGTCGTTATTGCAAATTGTCAAGTCGTTCCCGATCCGACTCGGGGGTGGCGGCGCAAACGTAAGAGCGTTGTTGGAGTGCTCTTTCATGTGGCAGGCCAGCCAAAATTGTCTGGCAGCTTCGTCTCGTCGTGCAGATGGTCCTCGTGTGACATAAGGTGGTAACCAGTGCGGAGTGCTGCATTTTGGGCCTCTCGTGCCTCCTCATGCATTCGTTTTCTGTAATGCGTTAGAGGCTAGGAGAAGTTTACAGTTCGCCATTTGAAATACCATATCATTCCCATATCAGAAAGATCTGCGCTCTCGTTCCCTGGTATGGTTCTGTGCCCTGGCACCACATATATGGTGATTGTTGAACAGACATTTCGTTAACAGATATTCCATAGTTACAGACAAATATTGAAAGGTAAACTGAAACGTAAACTAATTCTAGAGATTTTATTGCTGCTTGGCTGTCAGTATAAATACATTTTTGTGGAAAACGCAGGTGATTTTAATCCCCAATTTTGTTTATTGTCAGCCTTTTTAACCAAATCACGGACAGAACTACATTTATATTTTCGTGCAATTTCATTGGCTCTATTTTCTAATTTGAGTTTTCGGAACCTTTCTTCTTACCATTTTTTGGTAAATCTGATATTTGATAAAATATATTTTTTAAATTGATATTCAATTTTTGACAGTTGAAGACTAATATTGACAACTCGCTTCAGATCAGGAATTTTGCTTTTGCAAAAAAAAATTTAAATACAAAATTTACCTATATGAAGTTAGTCAAGTTTTGCACAATACTGTATACATACGTACATATAGAGATGAGATGAGATGATTGAATGAGTGAATGAGTGCAAAGAGAAAGACACCAAACGATGGTGTTATTCAAGTCGAATGTGTGTGTGTGTGTGTGTGTGTGTGTTGTATCGGACATTCGGTTGCTTTGCTTGCGTTGTGTTCGCCATTTATTCGGTTGAATATGCTCATTTGTTTGTACTTTTTATTACACTACGACGACGATGTTATTTATGCCTCTTTCATGGAGGTAGGTAGGTAGTTAGGTAGTTAGGGATATAAATGAGTAGAACATTGGTTTGACGACAAAGGTTTTATTCATTTTATTTTTTTTGTTGTTGTGTAGTTCGTTATGCTTGCCTTTTGCACGATAACAAAAAAGGTTTTTCATTTATTTACTATACTAAACTCGCTGGTGCTCCCTTCTAAATATTTTCTCTACATAAAAATCATACTGGAATTTTGTTTTTCTCTTGAATTCTATTTTTTTTTACTTACAAGTTACTGATAAATTTTAAAAATGCTACTAAAATTCATAATTTTAGATCGGATAAACAATATAATAATATACATACATATACAGTGGTGTCAACGTATTTAGCACACTTATTACGATATATGTGTTTACAAGTCAATGACTTTTTGAGAAGCAAATGTGATGCTTTTATTAAAGCTTTTTTAAAATTATAAAATAGTTTCATCATCAAAATCACAAAGCTATGAGAAAAATGCACATTCGCCATGTCCAAAAATAACATTTTTTTCAACTTATATATACATATATAAATGCAATTGACTACAAAAAATTAGAATCCAATCGAATCATAAAAATATGTGTGCTAAATTTATAGTCACCACTGTATGTTCATCATATGTATACACACCACCACCACCACCACCACTGGTATGTCAACCGTCAATATATACATGTATATATGCATGTATGTATGTGTGCATGAATGTGTATATGCATGTATAGTACTTCATGCTTGAAAGATATCTACAATACATAATTATGGTAGGTAGGTCGTATGTATTTCTAAAAAGCAATTTCTGCCATAGCATTGTTGTAAATTTCTCGAAATTTCACGATTTGCTTTTGCTCACCATCATCTAATGTCACTAAAATCATACTCTATATACATACATACTCTAGGTATATAATTTGGTATACACACACACACACACATACATACATAAATATATCTAATATAATAATTTCATATGAATATCCATATTATTTAAACAAAAATTATGAAAAAAAAAATGTATAATTAAAAACTTACCTGACAAGTGTATGTATGACTGTGTGCCATTTTATATGGGTGCCGTTAATTTTATTCGTTCGTATTATATTATTTATTTATTTTTTTTTGTTTAATGTACTTTGTCATTATTTATAAATATATTTATTATTACTATATATACAAATGTGTATTTTGTTGTTGTTCTCTTTCTCTCTCTCTGTTTTAATTTGCACAATTACACAAATGCTCACAATTATTATTATTAATTCGTATATTCGTATAACTTAGTATCAAATAATTAACTTTTTTTATTATTATTATTGCACAAAAATTTTTATAATTTGTCTATACACAGTTTTCAATTATCAGATGATCAGTTGGTTCCATTTAGTAGCACATAAAATTAAAATTTTGTTTAAAAGTTGATAATACTTGGCCATCGCCCTCGTATATCGATATACATACAACATAAATACATCACACACACACACACACACACACACACACACACATCACATTTGATTATTTTTTTTAGTCAAGCACAGACAAAACGATTAAATATTGAATTATCTATCTATCGACAGTGATCGGTTGTTTTTTTTGCTCTCTCTCGATCTCTCATTTGATGTGCCACAAACACCCATACATAGATACATTTTTCATTATCGATAGACAAAAGGCATTTGAATTTAAGAACTACATTGTTGGTTCTTTCACAAGCATGAAAATTAAAAAATGCAATAATTTCTAGTAAAATTCTGCAATCGATGTATTTTGATTGTTTTTTCTTTAATAAAAGCTATGAATTGTAGATAAGCTAAGCTCATTACATCAATTAACTACTTATTTAGGCCAATCATCAGACATACAGCTCGATTCTGAATATTCTCGGGGAATTTTTCCACAGAGAATTGATCATTCCTGAGAAAAAATTTCTTCTATTCTAAACAGTCGGGGAACCGTACAGAAAAAGGGGAAGAGGATTTCGAATTTTCAAAGTCAGCTGTTTCATCTTATTGTGTTTTGTTATGATTAAGAAATTGCTAGCAGAGAAGCAGGATCAGGAGAAGCAATCTAATGCCCAAGTAGGGCCTATTTTTTTCCCAAGGGAAAAATTTTTCATTTTCGAAGTTCATTTAGAATTGGAGGAAAGGGATAAGGGAAAAATTTCTGGAGAGTTTATATTCAGAATAGGAGAACAGGGAAAAGTGGAAAAATTCCAGGGGAATTTTTATTCAGAATCGAGCTGATAATTTAATATCTCTAGCTTTCAATTATTACTTTACTAAAATAATTTTTTTTTTAATATTACTCTTGTTATTAATTGCGAATAATATGCAAATGATATATGTAAGAGAAGAAAAATCGAATAGATAGATATATAATAAAAAAAAATGATAAATATCTAGATATCGTACTTGGAACAGATGCTCACTAATTAATGCTACATACATCGTATATAGTGAAAGCAGAGAGAAAATGTAATACGAAAAGCAAATCAACAACAACAACGACAACAACAACAACAACAAATTATTGTAATGGTTGAAGAAGAAGAAGAAGAAGAAGCAGATGAGGAAGAGGTAGCAAGCAATAATAAAGAATTTATAATAGAGGGCTCATACATACATGCGTGCTTATACTGTCAATATTTCAACGAGTAGATTTTTTTTTTGTGATATTGTCGTATGTTGCGAGCGACTGACTACACTGAACAAAGGGAGAAGTAGTAAACGAATAAATGGCGATTGTAACGACGATTGAATTTATTATTATAATATTTGATGACGATGAAAGATTTACAATGGATGGCATATAAATTTTTACAAATTATCAAATATATAAAAAATTAAAATTAATTTCTCTTTGCAGTTAGAGAGCAGATAATTTGAAAAATAGTAAAAATTAAAAAAAAAATAAAAAAAAAAACTCATATGTAGGATATGTCAATGACAACTAAAACATATTGATGTAAATTCAAGAAAAATATTATTTTAGCTAAAACATGCAATTTCAAAGAGTTTAACAATTATAACCACATAATGTTATGAATGTGTATGTGTATCTTTTCGATACATTTCATATATGTATAAACATATTTTTTACTATATATTTGATTGTATGTATATCATCATGTATGTAAATTCAATAGTAATCCAACCACTATTTTTTTTTTTTTTGTATTTCATATTCATTTTAATGTTGAAGAGTTGTTATTTTATGCTATAGTCGAGCCGGTGGTGTTGCCATTAGGTTTAGATTCATACATTTGTTATTGTATTAACGCTTTATGCTTTTTGTTTGTTGTTGTTTTTATTAAGCAACCATTGAAGAATGTACACACATATATGTATATAGCATACCAGCAATGGCAGAGATAATTTGCTGGTTTTCTTTGTCGTTGTCCATGCATACATACATACATACATACACCTTTTGCTCTTCCAAATGTGCCGATGAATACTACATATGTACTACACCAACAATGACAACGACGAAGACGACATGTAGAGTGTGTAATCAAACCGTGCGACAACTAAATATATATTTATTATTGTATTATTTTATATAGGTATATATCTACAATATATTCATCCATATAGAGACAACCACAAATACGCACACTTGCATACACATATATGTATGTATGATTTTATGCCTCTTGTCTTTGCATCTGTCTTTTGGACACTTCTTTGTACCTTATATAGTTGAAATATAATTTCATTTTTTTGCTGATTCTACTACTTTATGTATCTACCGACAGTGGAAGAAATTTCTATAAATTCAATATGATTATTTTTATGAAATTATTATTAACAACAAATACAGCTATACTATTTGGTTACATTTAAATGCATTCATATTACAAATATTGTTGATAAAAATTAAAAAATTCAAAAAATACCCAAAGAAAACGACGCAAAAAAGTAAACAAAGTACATAAAAACCAAAAACAATCCTGTCAACAAGAGTGAAACCAACAACCTTGTTAGTAAAAAAAATCAAATTTCATAATGTCATGAAAATTAAGCAATTGTCCAGTGTTCGAAAATTTATATAAACATATTTCAGTAATGCTTAAGGCCTAAAGGTTGAAAAAAACGACATACATTAGGTAGAAAAAGCATATTATCAAAGAAAATGCTTGCAAAAGGGTCTTATTAGATTCAGAATTTTGACAATCCTTTTTTAAGACACACCATTTATTTTCACTAGGTGATCAAATTTGTATATTCGAATTTTTAATGTATTTCGCAACATTTTTTCTTGTATTCATGGGCGCATTGTCATCTTGTAAAACCCAATTTAATCCCATTGATTTCATAACTCACTGATAATGATTGCACATTGAATAAATTTAATATTTGCGTTAATTGCAATTTCTACCACTGTACTGCTATTGCTAAATATATATTTAATTGTATTGCTATTGACAATTTTTTTTTGTACCTTGTACTTTCTATCTCTTCTTTCAATTTTATTAATACTGTGTAGATAATATTCTTCAATACACAACCAATTTCATCAAATATACATTAGAGCTCAAAATAACTCTATGATTTTCCCCTTTTGGTGCTAATTAAAAAACGAACACCAACAACAAAATGTCCTATGTACATCTGGTTGTCAAGTCGAATGTAAAACAACATACTGTAAAGCATAGCGCAATAATTACAACAATAACAAAACAGTGTTTTAAAAACCAGTCACAATGTTTGTTGCACAAAATTATTCAGCCAAATGCAGAAACACAATCGTACACACATCTTCTTAGCTCATTCATGTAAAACATACGCTTTCTCTTTTCCTCTCGCACATAATTGTGCTGTTAGTATAAGTGCATACATATGACGTTATAATTTTAATTACCAATGAACTCAAATGCAATTATGAAATTCATATGGAAAATAGAAAACACGCATTTGGTGCAATTGTAAGAAGATACACACAACTAATAAATCTGGAATAAACTAGCTATGAAAATATTCCTTAAAGAATTCTTAGACGAGTACACACACAATATTGCATCATGAGCAAGGGATTATTTGAAAACTAGGCCAACTGCACTATTAAGCTCCTCCTGACTGTAAATGTAGATATCACTGTGTATGTATATGACACAAAAAAAAAATATGTGTTTTTCCTAAATTCACATTTTGCAAAATTTATCAATTATAAAATGCATTGTATGTATGCAACGGCATATGCAGGTGAAAATTAAAAATGATGGAAGTATACACACGCAACCACTCACGAAATTCGACATTTTACGACGAATGAACTCGCCGTCATCGTCGTCGTATGAATGCAAGTCCAAATGATAAACTAAACAGCTTTAATGTGAACGCAATTGTATTGTACATACATATGTATGTATGCGAGTACATTAATAACAGCGAATATTGAATTGAAAATCATAATCATCATGTACACACCTAAGCAACTGCTGGCGACTGACACGTACCGATGTTGAGCCGACACGAGCAAACACCACAGCATAGCACAGGGAGAGCGAGACAAATAAAAATGATGATGATGATGGAAAAAGAATGTATATGTGTAAAGGAAACCAACAAATAAAAGCCGTCTAAACGAAATTCGTAATTAAATTGCAAATCACAATGTTCGTCGCTCTGATGATGTTAATATTGCTGGAAAATTGTAAAAGAATAGAAGAAACATAAGATAGATTTTAATTATGCAGAAAAAAAAACAACAACAACAAAGAATACAACACAAAACCAATATAGAGACCGGATGAATGTGCTCAAACACAGCTAGCTGGGCAGCAGTATTATAGTAGCGAAGAATGAGCTCAAAGCAAGTAACAACACCACCAATAAAAAAAGACACACTCCAAAAGCAAAAAAAAAAAAAACCAACAGACGCAATCATTTAATTTTTTAACTTTATGTATGTATGTATGTACGAATATACATTAATTTCTTCTTGCCATCAATAGTAGCAGCATCGAGGGCATCAGCAACGATGGCACCAGCAACAAAAGCCGAGTAATCGATAGACATCCAAAAAGAGATAAAGTAATATTCAAACGAAGGCATACATACACATGTACATTCACTAGCTCAATCATCACTTTCAATTAATTATAAAAAAAAAAAGGCCACATACTAAGCAAACAAAAAAAAAAAACAAAACATTCACCAATGATTTTTTTTTAATTATTTGGCTTGTGCTTTTTCTCCAACACTCATTTTGTATTTCGTTTCTAAAATTTTCTTCTTTTTCTCTCTTTTTACATCTGTAAGAAATCAAATTTGAACCGATTGCACTTTACGCGAGTTTTCATTCCATGTTATTTTATTTTTGTAATTAATTTTGCAATAATAAATAAACGTTCAACATTGTTCACATTTTTTTTTTTGGATTCTGTTCATAAATTGCATCAAAGAAAGACATAAAAGTAAGACGGAAAAATTAATGTCGGCGACTATCGTAACTGTTGTCGGCGGTTCGCGAAGTACAGAAATTTTCTTCCTCTTTCTTTTTTTTTGTCTTCTTCTTCGTCCATTCCATTTGTTCACTTTTCAACAAAACTCCAGATGAAAATTTTTCAATTCCAATTTGTGCAATTCATACAACGTCAATTTGCTAGATTTCTATTGAAATTTGCAGTCAAAATGTTTTGCTACACTTTTCTATTAGTTTGTGCAATTAATTTTCACATTTAATTACCGTTTTTTGCAATTTTTCACATCACTTTAACAAAAAAAACGTACGCACCACATCAAAGACCTCCATTTTGTTTTAGAATTTATTCTTCTACCGACAGAGCTAGCGCACAAAACGGTTGCGGCATTGCATGGTTGCTATTTTTATGGCTTACCGCTCATTTACAGGTAACCCTCTATTTGATTTTAGTACATAAACAAAAGTATTGTAAATAAATAATTTTATCTAACAAAGTATTATATAACAGTGCCTCAGGATAATCATAAAAGCATTATCAAATACAATAAGAGCATATTATTATCACAATACATGCAATACAATTTGGAAATACTTGGAATTCGTTTGTTTAAATTTTGCAACGCTGTTATTAATTATTTATAAATACCCTTCTGTACTAAAATATCAGATACAACTGGAAAATGTAACATTTAGAAAGCATTAGGAAATTAATTCTACCCACTTATTGAGAGCTGCGTTCGCTTACATAATAATTTACAAAAATCATTAGCCTCCGTTGCTAGCGCTGCGTTTTTAGTTTATTTAACAATTCTATTGTTCTTTAAGCACTTAATAAATAAAATAAATAAATAAATCATAGTCAACAATAGTTAGAGTAAAATGCTAGCAATATACTCGGATGACAGAATACTAAGGTTGTGCCAAGAATTATAGAATTAGAAGATTGCGCCTATCAGAGAGGATTAGCGCTTAGCGCGTAACATTTATATTCTGTCATTCTTGAGGTTGTTGTTGTTGTTATAGCAGCAAGAATACGGAAATGCTTGAATGTGTTGAATGGAATGGTTTTCGGTGAATTTGACAAAATCAGTTATGAATGTGACACTGGTCCAATGTTTGCTCTATTCATTCATTCGCATTGTTTACGTTTTTCTTCTCAATTTGTTCGTCATTTTGACATTTCTTTCGTCACAGCGTTCTGAATGCGCAATCTTCTAATTCTATAATTCTGGAGAATATATACATCGCAGCAAAAGTTTAAATGAGTAATACAGCTTTGTATTTCAAATACAAACCACCCATTGTACCTTGAGACCACCACTATTTTTGATCGGAAATTTTTTTTTTACACTAGCAAAATTATTAAAGACGGGGAAAATGAAAGATTTCATTAAATAAATATCCTGAAATTTCACTTATGATTACAAAAACGAATAAATTGATCAAATTTAATTTCCTCATTTAAAGCCGTTGTTTCGACATAGCTAACATGTGTTCTTTCGTTTGTTCCGATTATTCATGTTAAGGCCCTAAATGTTTTACCTAGTCTATTCTATTGGCAAAGCCATGAAAAAGAGCTAATATTTTTCCATAATAAAATATAAATTACCAATTTATAAAATATATTAATATCAGCAAAAAATATTATGGGGTTTATACTAATTTATGCCAATAGAGATGGGCAATATACAATAAATCGAAATTTGTAACTATAAAAATATCTAAATTTGATTGCCACATTTGCAATATACATATGTACATACCCACAATACATACATTAAAAAACGTCTAAATTCAAACAATCGCAAATATTTATTATGAAAGTTTCATTTTCTTTACATTTGGCTGTTCAATTTCATCTTCGTCTGTAACATCATCACTTTTTACTTCGTCTATGGTAACGGATACACCCTCATCGATATCCTCGTTGTCATCATCTGCATCATCATCATCAGAGGAATCTGAATAGACAATTGGTCCCGATGCTTTCACAAACATAATAGTTTTGCCAATACGTCGTGATGCTAAAGTAAATAAATAAATGTAAACAATCATTACGTAAATATAATTTTTTAATCAGGTTAACAAACCTGCTTTTAGAAATAATTGTCTACACGACCTATCAACCGCATTTTTGCCTTGATCCTCCGATAAACCAAATATAAAGGCCCTATAAATAAATAGATTATTAATTTGATGTACAAGAGCACGTAGTCATAATCAAAATAACATCGTTCCTAAAAATGGTGTTACATTTTTCGACAGATTTTCAATAAATCGACATATTTTTAATGTTGAAACTCAGCACTTACAAATTGGCAACATCAAAAGGACCTCGCAACTCAAATGCGTTAGTGGCACCACTGCTGAAGATTACATTTCTCGACTTGCCTTTCACAAAATAGTTATTTGCAATTTTGATCATGTCCTTACGATTATTCGAATCGACTATGGCAGGTGAATATTTAATTTCGAAAAATATGCCACGTTTTACCGCAACCTGATATGCTTTACGGTTCACCAACAATTTCGCACCAGCATCTGGATCAAATGTGATGATATCACCAGTAAAAGCGGTACAACAATGCTGTGGAAATATACAATAGATTAATTTACTATGCTCTTAAATCTGCTCATCTCAAAAATTACAGTCAAAGCTGCATCTGTCTTTGGTTGTCCAGCCAACAAATTGTATAGTTTTAGATTTAATGAATTTGTCTGCAAATTAAAATTGAAATCGTTGTAGTATTACTTAGATTTTCATCAAATAAATCATATAATAACCATAGCGTGCGCCACTGCGGCATCAGTATATACAATTGTTAGTCTTTGCAAAATTTTCAATTGATTTTTATATTCTTCCTGCAGTTCCTTTATATTATGCGGTTGTGGAAATATATCAGCTGTTCGTTTATTCGTTGCCTTCTTGCTGTGATCAAATATTTGCTCAATAGCAATAGTTTTATATCCAACTGCAAATTTAGACATCAAAGTTAAAAGAATACAATTTGGAAATCATATTTGAAGACTTACGATCCACCAGTTCATTTAGCATTTCACGCATAACTTTTGCATCTTTATCATAACGTATGCAAAAGTCATAAAATGCTTTTGTTTGCTCCATTTTTATACACAACGAAACAGTAAAAAAATTATACTACAATTTTCTGTATATTTAATAATAAACAACAGCTGATGTAGTGTATAGTTTGCGTCGGCACGTGCTCATTCTCTGGGTTGATATATGACAGTACACCGGCACACTTAGGGTGGAGGCACAATGCTCATAATTTGTCGAATAAGGTATTTCCTATACAATTTAATTATGGAACGATATAATAAGTTTAATATTGCGAATTGTTTAAGGTTGAAGGTTGAATTGATTGAATGCATATCATACAAAGAAAATTTAATAGCACTAGAAGAATTTATAAATGAAATCAAAACAAAAAATAAGCAATTCTACGGAACCTTTGGTAAATATATTCATTTATTTAAAAATAATTTTACTTGCACTTGCTCCATTTGATTCGTTTTGTTTATGTTTACAGTAATTTGACGTAAATTTTTTTACTTTGCTACACTACAAATCAGGTCGCGAAGAATTTAAGTGCCGATTCAAACAGTAAAATATTTGCATGAAAATTACCTTTATATGTTCCGTTCGTGTTTACACAACAAACATGTTTCTCGGCGATATGTCAATATATTGGCTTCCAAATTGCGTTTAAGTAGTGCGCACAATGTACTCGGTACCTCGTACATCATTAAATATTTAAATTGTATATTATATACAGTTGTCCATTAAACGGGATTGCTTTCTACTTTCGCTTAAATTTATACACTAAAATCTTTGCAAAA
The DNA here is from genome assembly GCA_963854835.1 of Megamerina dolium. Classification (NCBI taxonomy): domain Eukaryota; kingdom Metazoa; phylum Arthropoda; class Insecta; order Diptera; family Megamerinidae; genus Megamerina; species Megamerina dolium. The sequence goes on along the minus strand of OY978529.1, from coordinate 49,467,609 downwards.
ATAAAAAATGCAAATCTATAACAGTATATGCCGCGCAGCGTAGTTATTTAGGTACAAGAAAGTGACAGTTACATGGCTCAAAATAACATCACGCTATTACGAGTTTGATTACGCCGCGTCTCTACAGACAAATATTATTGGCTGCCAGGGTCATTTTGAGTGCCAGATATAAGTTTTATTAGTGGCAATATTTGTATGTGGACATTTTTTTTATATTGATAAAAGCATTAGAAAGATGGCGTCAAGCAAGTAAGTTCGCGTTAATCCGGATTAACTGCGCACTTAATCCGAATAAAATACTAACCTGACAGACGGCAGTATTGCGGATTAACTAAACAGCTGATTGCTGTTTTATTAGGTTTGTTAATTTATCACTATCAATTTCTGTCATCTGTTACTCTCGATATGAGAAAATCCACAAGAAGTACAGGAACTGAAAACTATCAGAAACTTGTAAATTGATATTCACAGTTCGTAATTGATAGCTGGATTTATTTGTTCGCCAACGTTTTTCATGTCGAAAACTGTTAACAATTGTTGAGAGTTTTTTTAAGCGAACACACCTATTGTTTTGTAAAATAGATTGAGAAAAATTCACAATATAAATATTCCATCAATGTTGCCATCGAAAATTGCCTAATCCTCTTTAATTTTGAGAATTAACTCGTAGAGTTAATGTGGATTAGCTGTAGTTAATGCCCGAGTTAATGCGAATTAAATCGTTAATCCGGATTAAAGCTGCCTTATGTCAGAACTATAAGACTGCAGTTGATGAAGAAAAGCGAAAAAGGGGAAAAAAAAGAAGTTTTTTCTTTTATGTTTGCTATTTTAACTATTATTTAACTATTTTAACGAGATAAAACTCAAGCAAACAAAATGGGACCAAAACTGTGTTGCCACAACGAACTTTTGGTAGAAATGTAAAATTGACTGTCAAATTAACAAACTGTTCTGATAATTATTGCTTTCTATGCGGTCTCAATTGGCATTATATAACATTATCAAGATATGTACAAATTTTTGACTGTCTTGTTAGATTGCCTTGAAAGATTGGCGTAATTCCTATTGCCGATATTTTATTGTAAATATTTGTAGTCAAAATTATTGAATGTTTCTTGGTTGGAGAATTGAACACTGAACAAAAGAGCGCATCATGTTGCCTAAAATCAAAAGATGCCGGTGAATATGATAATGGTTTGAATTAAGATGAGTAAGAATGTGGTGATGATGGTTTTGATGAAGAACTGCTAAGCTTTACTTCTAACTTCACTGAAGTTCAGATGAACGGAATAAATTCGAAATTAATTTCCGGAACACCAAAATTTCCGAAATAAAACCGTTTCCACTAATTTGGATTTCAAAAGAGCGTTGCATCGGAAAGCATTTCCGATAATCGGAATGCGAAACACCTACATACTGAATCAAATCAATTTCAGACCAAAATTATTCTTATTTTTTTTTTTTTTTACAAAATTTTCCTTGTAATGTAAAATTGATCATATTTAATATATTTAATGTCACCGGGATCGTCAAACCTAGGGTTGTATTATTGCAATATTTGACAGCATGAGCGAATTAATTTTCTATTTCGAAAGTGACAGTTATTCATCACAAATTCTATTTTACTATTTAACCGCAGGTTAACGATAAATAATTAATAATAAATTGTAAATATTATAAAAATAAATTTGCTTTATTACAAGTATGTAGGTTGTAGTAGTATTTACACATAGTATAGTATGTATGGAAAAATTATAATAAAATAAGATAGAAGAAAACTTTTTGAAGAATAAATTAAAAACATAAATGCCATATTTTGGGAGGACCTTCACATTTTTCTAAGAAATTCAGGCAAAATATTTTTTTTTTTTTGTAAAAAGCGGGACTGTCATCATAGCTATAGGTCTTGCGGTATATTTGTACTTCAGCAATATAAACATGAAGAAATATGTATTTGTTGGAATTTGATGCATAATTAGATAAAATTAAAATATTACACATCACTTCTACAATATTTTCGGTATAAGATGAATAATGACTTTTTGGAAATGGCGAATCATAAATTTCTTTTGAGCAATGTACAAATCCAATTTTAAGTATTAATTTTATCATAATATCTCACATTCGTTTTTTCATATTTCCAATTTATTGAAATAAATTTGAATGAAATATTAATGTGCAATATACAATTGCGATATCAACACCAAATCGATGAAATATAGAGTATATATTTCAATATATATTATTTAAATGACTTGTGGGTGTAGTATTATGAAATCATAAATACGATGGTACAAAAACTTTATAATATCAATTTTCACATTATAGAAAAATCATAAAAACATATAGAGAGCAATATACAAAATTTAATAAACTTAATTTATGAATTATAATTTAATATATTTAGCATTTTTACCATCTTTAAATATCAACCCATTCTAAGGCAAATCGTGAAAAAACTTTCTTAGATATGAAACTAATTTTCCAACAAGTCATTCTTCATATGTACAATACCGATCATAAAATTTTATCTCATTGTGTTATTTATTTCAAATGATTATTATATTACAAATGTTTTGACTAGTGCTATAATGTAAAACATTAGTTAGAAAAAATAAAATGAATCTCCTATCCCCTGTCAAAAACTCTACTTTAACTTGGTCTCATTGCTTAGGATTACTTTCGCATTCTAACACAAATTATTGTATATAGAAACTAGGATGTGCTGAAATATGAATTTATTCAGCAACAATGGTCCGTACCTCATCCTCTTGTAAGGATTTTAAATACAGTTTAACTTTATATTTGCATATAAGTACATAATTGGAAAAAAGTCTCAATATATTGCTCATTTGCTGCAATAATTATTTTGACTATTAAATAATTCTTTTCAAATACTTATTTGCGGCATTACCGACACAAGTCAAAATGATGTTCGGTCAACGATCAATTGCACAAGTCGATTTCTACTGAATCAGCTACAAATTTTTAGAGCTTAACATTTTAATTTATAATTTCTCAACCACAACACATGCTATTTTGTGTGCAGTCATTATTGCAGTGAGTGAGCGATTTATATATATTTTTCTTTTACTATTCTACGAACACAATGAACTGTTTTTGTTTTTTTTTTATCATCTAGAATTTCACTAAATCTGATGTCATCTTTCAAAAAATATAATCCCCGCATATATATATTTCAAAAAAACGAATAAAAAGAATACAATTTTATACATCAGCTAGTGCTAGGTACATTAGTATCACTATCGCTAGTATCGTCATCAGTTTTGCACAAATCTGCTATAGCTAGCTCAATTTCTTCTTCGGTAGCTCCAGTATCATTTTTACTGTCTTCAAATTGTTTCGCTTTAGCGCGTCGAGATTTAATAAGAATACCATGTCCAATGCAATCCATATCATCCGAGTAACATTTATTGCGACAACAAATGCGACACAAACGAAACTCACACTTGGAACCGACTGGATTGCAGCATTGATCACAATTCTCTAAATGACGTTCATGTTTTCCCTCCGGCTTATTGGGTCTTCGCAAACGACGACGTAACTTTTTCATGCGTTTTCGTGAGATTTCTTGCCCCTCGTTGTTATAATATTTACGTTTCGTCCGATTGGGATCCTCGGCCAGTCGAACCTTTTCTGCAATGATTTGCTTATGCGTCTCCGGTGTAATACGCGTATACGGCTGACATAACCATGGCGGTAATGAAAGATTATACTGTGGAGTTGTTAAAAAAATGAGTGCAATTAATACAGGGGGAAATAGAGAAAAATGCATGAAATTACTATTGAATAATCTAAGGGAAATGTTCATAGATTGGGAAATTACTGGAACTGATACCGACTTTTCATATCTATTGGAATTCTATTTTCTATTTCACAGATTAGAAAGGATGCTAGAGATGTCTCATATCCATGGATCATTCATCAGTTCAGTTGGACATCAATATCCAATTCCCTACTTATGAACATTTCCACTAAATATATTATGTAAATATGATTTCAATTTAATTCTACTAACACCATCATCTTCCAGCGATACATTTGGCTCGACATCTTCCGTCTCGTACACTTCAAGTCCTTCGTGATATGGTTCATATTTGGTTTTGATTTTGTCAACAACAGTACAAAACTGTACCAAATTATTGGCCACAGCGAGCTCTTCACGCAAACTGGCATTAGAAGGTAAATTCATTCTGTATGCGAAAGGATTGAAATTGCTTTATAATTACATGTGTGTGTGTGTGTGTGTGTGACAGATGGGGTGACCCGCAACTACTTACAAATGATGAAATAACTTAAACAAATGTCCACGCACATATGAAATAGGGCAGGGATATTTTTCAACATAGCCCAAATATTCATTTGCCATTTCCCATGTTTTTGCAGCGACCCCAATAAATATGGCAGGATTATGGAGATTACCCTCTGCGGTCATTACACCATCTACACCGGTCTCGGCAAGGCAACGTGTTATATCTTCTACGCCAAGTATGTTACCATTGGCAAACATCGGTAGTTTGATGTGCTCCCTTACTTCTTTGATACAACTCCAATCGGCTACACCTGTCAACGGTCCCTTTTGGTCACGTGTTCTACCATGAACTGTCAACAGTTGACAGCCTGCTCTCTCCAGCATCTTTGCATACGCAATGGTACGTTTACGATCCGCAAATATACGTATTTTACAAGTAATTGGCACAGCCAGTTGCTCATGTAATGTTTTCACTGCAAATGGAGAATAAAGTTAATCATATCATTAAAACAATTGCATTTTGTGCTCAACTAAATAATATCATACATATGTACATACCAATTTCTGATAATAAATCCCATTCATCCTGCAGAAAAGCACCATAATGGCCTCGTCGTGCTATCGCTTGCGGACATCCCAAATTGATGTCAATAGCATCACAGTAGTCCTGCGCTAATAGAGCAGCCTCAAGTAATGTTTGTGCATCGTTACCGCAAAACTATAAATAGGATGGGCAGTTAAGAAAGCAGTGAGAGGGTGAAATTGGTGAAATAACAACACTTTAAAATACAATATCATCATTGCAGTCAAGGATATATATATATCTATATGTGAGAGAGGGAGAAGTTGAGAGAGAGTTTGCTTAATTGTCATTATTATAATTGCAATTATTGCTACAATTGTTGTTGTTGTTGTAGTTGTTGTGCTTCAACATTGTGTCGCAATTGCTGTTATTAAAGCTGTTTATTGTTCTTGTTGTTATGCCTACCATTGCTATTTGTCTCTATTGTATGTTGTTTTTGTTGTAAATGTCCTTTTTTGCTGTCAAAGTATGCTTGATTTATATATATTCGCTTCTTTATATATGTTCTATGCTCACTAGGGTGGGTCAGTCATTGTTAGCATTTCTTCAAAGTAATTTAAAAATATGCTTTAGCATTATTAGGAACAGTTTTTTTTTTCCCCGTAAGGTTTGATAATCATTTTATAGCCTAGACAGACGGCAGTGTTAATCCGGATTAACGGCGTACTTAATCCGAATAAAATACTAGCCTGACAGACGGCAGTATTGCAGATTAACTAAACAGCTGATTGCTGTTTTATTAGGTCTGCTCACTTACATTACTATCACTATCAATTTCTGTCATCTGTCACTCTCGATATGAGAAAATCTAGAAGAAGTACGTGAACTGAAAACTATCAGAAACTTGTAAATTGACATTCACAGTTCGTAATTGACAGCTGGATTTATTTGTTCGCCAATGCTTTTCATGTTGAAAACTATTAACAATTGTTGAAACCTTTTTATAAGCACACACACGCCTATTGTTTTGTAAAATGGATCTAGAAAAATTCACAATAGATAATTTTCAGCAGTGTTGCCATCGCAAATTGCCCTAATCCTCTTTTATTTTGAGAATTATCTCGTTAAGTTAATGCGGATTAGCTGCAGTTAATGCACGAGTTAATTTGAATTAAATCGTTAATCCGGATTAACGCTGACGTCTGTCAGGGCTATTAGGGTTACCGTTTCATAGGTATTTATGCTCGGAACCTTAAATAATTTAATTTTTAACTATACTCTTTTGTCATATTATTTCACATGAACAATTTGACACGTCCTAATGTACACATTTACTCAAATACATGCACATTATAACTTTAAATGCATTACACAAATTAAACTTGTAAGTCCAGACATGTATACATAAGTACTTATTAGGGTTATTCGAATTTGTCGAGGCTTCCTAGGGACTGGAGTATATCAACATACATGCAAAGCATTGATTCTTGGAGTCTTTATGATTAAACTTTATAAGGATATTTTCTAAATGCTATCGAAATATATTGTTTTCGAACCATCCTAATGTATATACATATGTACAACAATTGATGCTGCACTGAAGTTTTTAATTAAGACTTATTTATAATATTGCATTCATTTAATTGCAATGTTTCTCTTTGCATTGTTTGGCTACAAAAAAATTTAATTCTCTTGAAAGGTTCGCTCTGAATGACGGGATCAGACTGAATGCCTTGAGTATAGTGGTATATTCTGAATGTTAGAACTCTTGTGACATCAGCAGAGCTCGTATCAGATTTCAAAAAAATAAAAATTTGAATCTTTCCGAAAAAAAATTCCTTAACCACAATTGCTGCCAATATACAAAATATATTAACATACCTGTATTATTAGAGGACGATCCTCAGGACATGTTTGTAATGCATCCTTACGATATTTCGGATCGTTGGCAAATAAATTACTGTGAAACATTGGTGAATAACAAAGTTGTGCACCATATTGACGACAAAGCATACGCCATGCTAATTCACTTTGATCGACCATGGGAGCTACCTGCAAGTACACGTTATTTAGAAAAAATGACATCAAAATGTGTTTAATTAATATTAATATTTTAGTATTACTTACAATATATTTGGGTGACCCTAGAATCTTGTGATAGAAATCATAACCTTGTAGTTTTCTATTTGGTTTTTGTTGCTGATGTTGGCATTCTTCTTGCTTTTGTTGATCCGCATCCTGTGTGGAATTATTTATTGTATTTGTTGCTGCAGTTGTGCATATTTTTGCGGCGTCATCATATATAACGCTGATTTGAGTGGACATTTTATAGCTGAAATGAAATTAAAAAAAAAATGAGATTGTCAAAATCCATTCTTTAAATTTAAATCGGTAACTAAAGAGTGATTTTTTAAGAGCCTTCGGATTTGATTAAAAAAAAAAAAAACACAGAAAATTTAGAAAAATATATGAAATCTTTATTTGAGTCGATAGAACGATCTATATAATTCAATGTTAAAAGATGATTTCATGTAAATGTTGATCGCGACTGCGCAGCAAATGGTTCATAAGCTGGGTCCAATTTTGGTATACTCTCTCTCAACATATCGTCCGATATCTCACAAATAAATTCTTCAATATTGGCTTCCAGTGCGTCAATCGTTGAGGGCTTGTCGCTATAGACATGAGCCTTAACATAGCTCCACTAAAAATAGTCTAAAGGCGTTAAATCGCACGATCTAGGCGGCCAATTGACCGGCCACAAACGTGAAATAAACTGTTCACTGAACTCGCTTCTCAATTGGGCCATTTTTTCGCGTGTTGTGTGTGGCATGTGGCACCGTCTTATTGAAATCTCATGTCAGCCAAGTTGAGCTCTTCCATTTTGGACAAAAAAAAGTTTGTAATCATCGTACGGTAGCGCTCGCCATTCACAGTAACGTTCCTGCCTTCGTCGTCTTTGAAAAGTACGGTCCAATGATGCCACCGGCTCATAATCCACACCAAACAGTGCATTTTTCGGGATGCATTGGCAGTTCTTGCAATATTTCAGGCTGCTCTTCACACCAAATATGGCAATTTTGATTGTTTACGTATCCATTCAACCAGAAATGAGCTTCGTCGCTGAAGACAATTTTCCGATAAAAAAAAAGTGGATCTTCATTCAACTTTGCCTATTCACCAAAAGTTAGCCGTTGTGGTAGGTCATGTGGCTTCAGTTCTTTCACCAGCTGTGTTTTAAAAGGTTTTACACCCAAATCCTCCTGTAAAATTTTCCACGTAGTGGAGTAACAGAGGCCCAATTGTTGCGAACGGCGCCGAATCGATAATTCACGGTCATCAACAACACAGGCGGATACAGCTGCGGTATTTTCCTCTGTCCGCACTCTAACAAGATTCCGAATAGCCGCCTCAGAAGGTCGCCCAAACTGACTATAAAATGAATTAATGAATGAACAGAGCAAAATCCTCCACTGAGCCCGCCTCGAGGGTGCGGACTGGAAATAGATAGCACAGTTTAGCCTGCACGATGTCAGGCGGTATCTAGCTAAGATAAGGGTAAGTTGGTGAGTGTTTGTTACTCGTCAATAGTACAGCATTCGGCAACGTACTCTTATCATGGTCGGAGGTGAGGGGCTGGATTAAGGTGTTAAGCGATCCGTGCCGAAAATCAGCCTGGCTGGGTACCCCTTTTTCAAATAGCCCAGTCGCTAACGTGAGCTTACGGATACCTGGCGCCCTCCGTAATAAGTAGCCTTACCGGCGTACTGCGAATCTCTGCGCAGGCGGACATTTATTTCTTCGCAACTCGTGGGAACAAGATTGATTCTAAAAACCCAAAAACCGGATCGCGATCCAAAAATCTGGGGGTTCCAGGGGTGTTAACGGGTGGAACGGCGGACAATAAGGCTTCACCAGAGGACGAGCTGTTAGCTGCACCACTCGTCCCACCTCTGGAACTCAGAACGAAATTCCTGCAATGGCGGGCAGCACTGCCTCATACGAAGTAGTGCTGATAGCCACGGCGGGAAAAGTAGTGGAGGGGGTGGCGGAAAATGAGGCTTCCATAGAAGCCGAGCTTTTAGCCAGCCCAAAATCAATGGAAGCATCTGTCGCAGCGGACGGAACGGGTCTCGGAAGACCTAAGCCGGCGGCTGAGACGGTGTTGAATGAAGAGGACGGTGTCACTAGGTCGGCAGGGAAGCCGGTTTGGAGGTAGCGTAAAATATCTGGCCGAACATCTGATGGTGTGGACGAAGCCGCTCCTAGTGGAGCGGAATCGTTAGCTTTATCAGGTGTAAGCGAAGAGTACGGAGTCTCCAGAGCAGAGCGAATCCTGTTGAAGAAATGGGAGAAGCAGAAGCGAAAGAGACAACGTAAAAAGGCCATGAAGTCGTCGGAGAAGACCATTGAGCAGCTCTCGGGCCAACTCAGTGGACTTCTGCAAGATGAGTCGACTTTGGAGGTGGAGAACTCGGGGAAGAGGTTCAGGCGCGATAGCTCCGGAACCACATTGAAAAGTTCAACGCCTGAGGAGCCTCATCCCAAGACGACGGAGGGGCCAATTGAGGTGGATGCTGGGAAGGATGGACAACCGTTCCTTGAGAAGGTTGATAATTCTTCCACGCAGACACCAAAAGGGGCAAGTGCTCGGAGAGATGAACGGCCAATTATAAAGGCCGTCAGTCGCTCCAAAAGGGGCGAGGAAGTCTTACGCTCAAGTAGCGGAAGCTGACCTCAGAATGAACAACACTTCAATTATTGTAAAATTCTTTATCAAAATAAAAATTTATATGAATATTTTGTATGATTTTATTTGAAGAAAATACTAAACTACTCGTATATGGTATGTAATGTCCTTGAATCATTATGGCCATAATTATTAAAAGTGCGTCTTTAACTAACCTTTAACTGCTTCTAAATGTGCACTCTCCTTAATTTACTATTTAGCTTGGCATTTGCCCATAATCATAGTCAAGTCCATTTATGTATGAATGCATCATTTACCGGTATGAGTAATTCATACAAAAATATTTACTATGTGGATTGAGGTGCATGTCAAAGCAAGTAAATGCGCTAAGAAATGAAAGTATGTTGTATGTATAGGTACGTAATGTACTTCATTTTATGACATGAAATTCTGTTAAGTGCATGTTTTTCATTTTTTTTTTTTGAAGTGTGTATAATTAAAATTGCAAAAAAAAAAATAAAGAAAAAAGTAAAAGTCATTGGTGCTTGATGTATTTAGTTTACTCTTTCGTCATCGTCTAAAATACATTTCTTCTTTCTTTCTTAGCAAGTTGCAGCTCCATTTTTTCAACATACTACTACTACTTGGTGGCTATATTTATGTCGACTAAACATGAGCGTCAAAGAAAAAATGTTACTTTCGTTGATGAAAGCGGCAAAATGAAATTAATAAAAAAATATACATATAATTAACTATTTATGATTATCTACATGTATGTGCTAAATCTTAAAAGCGTAAAATATGGTAATGAAAAACAACAACAACAGCAACATTAACTGAAGAAGAAGTTAAATTTCGAATAAACATAAAATTTGACTGAGGACTACCTACAAAGAGGTGAAAGCTCTGGTGAAATTCTGTAGATGTAGATCTGGTCATAGGCTGCGATGCAAATGTGCAATGAAAACTATAGGGGAGAGTGTTTACTAGAATTCATAGAATGATTTGGACAACAAGCTGCCAAGAGGGGTCGACAGAGTCGATTATTGTTGATACACGCCAATGTGAGGTTATTGATATCACTCTAGGAAATGTTATGATATACGGCCGAATTTTAATTGGAGGTTTGAAGATAAGACTACCAATGCCGGAACGTTGCACCATTTAGTTGCTGTTCTGTTGAATAAAAGATAAGTATACATGGCGGCGATAATTAAGAAGAACTTTCGCATTTGCTTTGATATGAACGGAAATAAAAGGAATACGAAGTTATCACTTAATTTCGATGCTTAAAATATTTCCGTTTTATATTTTTCATAGGGTGAAGTATTGATTAAGATTCGCAAATGCGGAAAAAATTATATACACTCTGAAAAGATATGACAAACGTAGAAAAAAAGAGAGGGAAAAACATTGGAATTTTTTTAATAGTCATTGCGGATATTTTTCTCGGAAAATTAATACACAAATATATTATATTAATAATAATTTAGCAAATGTTATATAATATTTCAATATTTTTTATTAGAAATGTTGTTTGCCACGACACAATCTATCATTCGTACAAGTTCTCACGAAAAACTGCCAAAGTTACGATTCATCCGTAATTAATACCATTTTTTCGAATTTCGAATTATTTGGGACAATTTCGTGGCTACGTCAGATTCGATCCCTGGCCGAAGCCCCCGGCAAGCAATTGGCAATGGTTCTGGCAGTAACAATTTTTCATGAAACAGTTTCTAAAAGAGCTCTGTGACGAAGCTCAGGAAAAGTGATGTCACAAGGGTTCTGCCGTTTGGAATTAGTTAATAAAATGGATGTATACTTAACAGATTCTTCCGAAGCCGCGAAAAGGGATTTTCTGCCAGTTAGCGTGATCTATTTCAGCCACAAATGCATGTAATAGGCCACTGAGCAAAACGAGCTCGTAAATTAAAGTAAAGTAAATTATCTATGTTACTTACAAGTGTCATGTTGATGACAAGATTTGATATTGCATTAGTGTAAGAGAGTCTCCGGTCTCATGTGGGGAAGAGTTTTAATATAAAACAATTCTTTAGTTTGGTGGCCTAAGATCGCTTAAATGACTGGCTTGTATTGATGACGTTGTGGTAATCCGACGAACCAAACCCTTGAACGTTGTTTTGGGGTTTCTGCCGTTGGACTTGGATCAGGTCAGTCCATAAGTTCGTGCCTTATTTTTTCAATAGTTTCACAGTAGGCGCTTTTTGCGTACATAAAATGATTCGTGGTAGATAACTGAACTATTTTTAGTTTCTCTGATGTATTGTGCATTTAAATTGAGCAAGGTTCCAAAGCTGGGAAAATAGATTCCTCATAGACTTTCCGGCACAACCCTTCAGCAGAGAGTGAATGTGTGCTGCAGCGCTGCAGCAATATGCTTATGTGCTGCAGCGGCTTGAAAATGAGAGTTTTTTGAACCGTATTGTTACTGGTGACGAAAATTGGGTCCTTTACAATAATCCTGTTCGCAAACGCCAGTGGTTAGATAAAGATGAAACACCAGAACCAACCCCCAGAGATCGCCTTCACATCAAGAAGATTCTCCTGTCTATTTGGTGGGATATGACCGGTATCGTTTATTTTGATCTGCTGGAAAAAAACCAGACGATCACAGCTGATTATTATTGTCATCAACTATCCAAACTGACTGAACCACTTGAAAAAAAATTGATCGTCTTTAGTCAATAGACGCAAAGTTTTGTTTCACCGCGACAACGCAAGACCGCATAGCTCCCATCTGAACGAGCTCACATGGGAGCTAATGTCGCATCCACCATACTTTTCGGATATTGCACCTTGCGATTATCACCTTTTCCGCGGACTTCAATCTCATTTAAGTAATAAGAACTACACCTCAAAAGAAGCTATAAAAAGGGACCGTTGCACTATGCCCTCGCTGTGGTAATTTTGCATTTGTTCTAAGTGAGCTAAAATAATTTTGAATGAAATGAATTGTATTTAACATTAAAAGTTTGAAGAACTGACAATTTTCTACCTTTTAGTCGTGTGCATTAGTGCGGATCAAATTTATAAGGCGAAAATAGCTACAAATCGTTGAGAAGAAACTATCAAGTATATTTGCGCAAGAAAAAAAAAACTATTTCAACTCTTCGTACTAGAACTTGTCGGCTTCTCTAAAATTGTTAATTAAAAATAATAAATACTCTGTACTAATAAACAAGCTCTATAAGAAAATTTGCATTTAATAAATGCATGTTAATTATGGAATGTTCATTTACTCTAAATAAATTTATATGAGCAGCAGCAATTTACCGAACATAACAAAAACAAAAAAGCACTAAGAGTAAATTATTCATAAAAAAAAAATTAAAAACTTATTCAAGTGCGAACGTGCACTTTTTTTCACTCATATATTGTAGTACTTAGTAACATGCATTCTTCTGTATTTTTTTCCTTCTTTTTTTCATTGCCTTCGTCACACTTACAATACGGACCACAACAACAACAACAACAAACTGTATGTTTAATTGCGTGTGAGTGCAATTTTATTACCACCATGCAATGGTCTGTTGGCTTGTTCGCTCGTGCTTCAAATTAAATACTTAACGTCAATACTTGTACAATAATAATAATAATAATAATAATAATAATAGTAATACATGGGTTGGTACAATATGAATTTTACTACTTTTGTTTCTATGTTAAAATTTAATTTCAAAAATGGACAAATGGACCCTTGAAAATCGACTTTCTTTTCGTCCAATTAGTCTTTTTTCTGTTTTGTTTTTTTTTTTTAACATAAATTTAAGTACTTTCATTTTCATAACATCGTTTATTCAATTTTCCAGCAGTGCTAAATATCTAACAATTTTAGACCTATAATTATTATGTGGCTATAACAACCGAATATCGATTTAGGCCGAAAATAGAAATTCGAAGCGCCGTCAGGTTCTCCAGTACTTGGTCCTTCCACCGGAGGTTAGGTCTTCCTCTTCTGCGTCGTCCTCCAGCGGGTTCCGAATAGAACACCTTCTTAGCTGGAGCGTGTTCTTCCATTCGCTCGCCATGATCTAGCCAGCGCAGCCGCTGGATTTTGATGCACTTTACTATGTCAATATCAGCATACAGCTCATATAGCTCATGGTTGTATCTTATTCGGTACTCGCCATCAACGCATATAGGTCCAAAGATCTTGCGTAGGACTTTTCTCTCGAAAATTCCAAGCATTCGCTCATCCGAGGTGGAAATTGTCCAGAATTCAGCGCCATATATTAGGACAGGCATGATGAGAGACTTGTAGAGTGTAGTTTTCGTTCTTCGAGAGAGGGCTCGACTTCTCAATTGGTTACTCAGTCCAAAGTAACACCTGTTAGCAAGAGTTATCCTACGCATGATCTCCAGGCTGACGTCATTACAGTTGTTGATGTTGGTTCCAAGATAGACAAAGTCCCTTACTACTTCGAAAGTATAGTTGTCAACAGTGACGTGCTGTCCAAGACGTCGGGACTCTTTGTTTGTTGACACTAGATACTTCGTCTTGCCCTCGTTCACCGTAAGACCCATCCGACGCGACTCTCTTTCCAACTCTGAGAATGCTGCACTGACTGCTCGCGTGTTCATGCCAATTATGTCAATATCGTCGGCATACGCCAACATCATGACACTTTTGTTGAAGATAGTGCCATTATGTCGTAGATCAGCAGCTCGTATTAATTTCTCCATAATAAGATTGAAGAAGTCGCACAATAATGAATCATCTTACAGATTATTGAATCTTATTATCAAAATTCATGCTCGGTTAAGAAAGTGCATAGTGCTCTTCCTCCATCCAAATTGTGTTCAGCAACGAAGCTCATTTCCGGTTGAATGGATGCGTGAACAATCAAAATTGCCGTATTTGGTGTGAAGAGCAGCCAGAAACATTGCAAGAACTGCTAATGCATCCCGGTGTGGATTATGTGGCGGTGGCATCATTGGACCATACTTTTTCAAAGACGACGAAGGCAGGAACTTTACTGTGAATGGCGAGCGCTACCGTACGATGATTACAAACTATTTTTTTTTTGCCCAAAATGGAAGAGCTCGACTTGGCTGACATGTGGTTTCAACAAGACGGTGCCACATGCCAAACAGCATGCGAAACAATGGCCCAATTGAGAGGCGAGTTCGATGAACAGTTTATTTCACGTTTGGGGCCGATCAATTGGCCGCCTAGATCGTGCGATTTAACGCCTTTAGACTATTTTTTTTGTGGGGCTATGTTAAGGCTCATGTCTATAGCGACAAGACCGCAACGGTTGACGCAATGGAAGCCAATATTGAAGAATTTATTTGTGATATACCGGCCGATATGTTGGGCCAAAATTGGACCCAGCGTATGAACCATTTACATGAAATCATCTTTAAACATTGAATTATATAGATCGTTTTATCGACTCAAATAAAGATTTCTCATACATTTCTCTAAATTTTATGTGGTTTTTTTTTTTTAAATCAAATCCGCAGGGGTTTAAAAAAATCACTCTGTAATAGAGCAATCGAATACTCAACAGTGTCTAATTTTCTTCTTCAAAATAAATTGTCTAGAAGTTGTTGGATCGACATTTCTAAAATCGATGCTTAACTTTGTCTTGTCATTGTTATTATTATTATTAAGGCTATGAAGCACCGCGACCTGAAGATGTTTTGTGCAGCCTATTTCCTAACTAGCAGATCT
The DNA here is from genome assembly GCA_963854835.1 of Megamerina dolium. Classification (NCBI taxonomy): domain Eukaryota; kingdom Metazoa; phylum Arthropoda; class Insecta; order Diptera; family Megamerinidae; genus Megamerina; species Megamerina dolium. The sequence continues at coordinate 49,452,422 of OY978529.1, read as the reverse complement.
CAAGACTATTTATAAATCTTGTCACTGCAGTGGGATTGATTTTAACTAGGTCCCTGGGAACTATGAATCCGTTGCCTAGGTAGTTTAGTCTGCGTCTGGGCGCCACAGCTGGGCAATTGTAAAGAACGTGTTCTGCTGTTTCCTGCTCTTCAAGACAGAGTCGATAGAGATCGTTGTTTACCACACCCATTTTTATCATGTGATAATTAAGTTTACAATGACCTGTTAGTAGTTCAGTGTAAAGTTTGATGTCTTTTCTGCTGAGGTTCAAGATAGTATCAACCTCTCCATTAATCGGTTAGACTACTTTTTTCCTTTTCACATATTAAGTTGTTCATGAAGCTACTGTTTACCCCGCAGAAGGGTTCTGGGCCTATGAAATGAGTGTCTGCGCCCTTTTTGGCCAGTAAATCTGCCATTTCATTTCCTGCATGCCCCTCGTGTCCCGGTACCCATATTAGAGTCACAGACTCCTCTTTGCTAAGGTATTGAGGAGTTCAAAACATTCCCAAACCAACATAGATTGGAACGAGAAATTCATTAGTGATTTTAGAGCTGCCTGACTGTCAGATAGAATGCATATGTTGGTTCCTCGAGTGCCCCTACGTAGACATTCTCTGACAGATAGCTCTAAGGCGTGGACCACCGCCTGAAAAATGGAAGCTATTTTTCCCATTGCAATTGCCTTCCGGAAATTTGGTCTTGTCATAAAATTTTGTCTATTTTTCGATTCCAGGAAACAATTTTTGCTACTCGTAAAATTACGAGACCACATTTGTTTATTCAATTACGAGAGTAACAACTATTTCATACTTGCCACCTATTGATAATCGTTATTTCATTTTATTTATAGATATATTTTCTGTTTGTTTGAGAATTGGAATTATAATTTGCCAATTAAAAGCAAAAATAGAAATATGCAAATAATTGTTGACAATATTATTTACTAGTGAACACTATGAGTTGAAAATCTTTTGGTGTCACCGTTATAAAATACTAACTAGATAGTGTAAGTATATATGTATATGTATTTACTAATACAATATTATGTTAGAGCGAAATATTTTACAAAATAATTGTAGTCTCTTGCCTCTTGAGACATTACTTATATTATAGTCTGTTTCATGTATATATTATAAATAGGTGTGGTCTTTCTGCGTGTATATTTGTGTGTATGGGTGTGTGTGTGTGTGTGTGCACTGACATAATTATGAATAGAAAATTTGCAAAACTTTTGTATATTAAAGTATTACAAATATATGAATATTTTGCTTTCTGATAGCCAGGCAAGCATATTTAGTGGTTAAATATGATGGCCTAAAAAAAAAATTTTTAACAGTTAAAGAGACTATTCTAAAGATGTAATTTATAAAGTTTTATGCAATGCTTCTTGTTGAAAATCTTTTTACGATTATGAAAGTTTTTCTTAATTACATATTGTTGGTTGCTACCTATACCATACCATACTACGTACGTCTGTCTAAGCATGGCCAGTGAACGAATCATTGAACTAACTAGCCAGCAAGCGTTACAAAAAAGACAGTGGCATAGCCATTGTTGGTATAAGAGGATATCTATTGTACACGAATTCTGTACATTATTTCTGTTTGTCAGCTTTGAAATTGGAGAAATTGTCGCCACAACTGAGACTGATATAACTAGGGCCCTTTTAGTCTTAGTTGAATTTAGCATTGCCATCAGATCAGGTCGGTCTACAGCGAAATACCATTGTTAATGAATTATGTAAATGTATATATATACCATGCGAATTGTAAAGCAATTTTCACGAGACCTTGGCTACGCCACACATAAACTTAACGGACTAATTGAGAAAGCTAATATGGCTGCAGCTGCTGTTTTTGTACAATGTACAATGCAGAGTTGCAGTTGCAATGTTTCAACTGATGTGTTAAAAAACCAAAAAGAAACTTATGCTGATTACAAATTACGATTTGTTCGTAATCATACTTAGTACTTACTTGGGCAAACATTTGGTTATGTAAGCTTAAGAGTAATAAATATAATTTTTCTTTTGTTGCATCGAAAAATTAATCGCATTTAATACTTTTTTAAGCTATTCTAAAAATTTACATACAATAGAAAACTTAAGATGTATGAAATTTCGAAAAAAAAAATAAAATTTTAGCAGGTACATACACAGTATCAGATGTAGTAAAAACAAATTCATTATTTTTCCAATAGATTGCTTTAGTAATCTGTATCTCGCGTTGTATAAGTGCGATCGGGTTATGCTAGATGGCGTTAGAAAGATAGGATTTCGTACTATAAAAACCTTTCAGGCAGTTTTGTGATTGCTTAACTCAGTATTGTTTGAGCACGCGTCAAAGATGGACACCAGTAAAGAGAAAATTCGTCATATTTTACAGTTTTTCTTCGATAAAGGCGAAAACGCATGACAGATGGCTGAAAATGTGAATAGTGTTTATGGTCCTGATACTGTTGCAGCCAATCATGAGCAATTTTGGTTTCGTCTATTCCGTTCCGGTAATTTTGATGACGCTCTGGAGGCCAATTGTTGAAAATATCGATAAAATAATGGAAATCGTCGAGTCTAACCGTTATGTGAGTACTGTTTGTATTGCCCAGGAGCTAAACATTGCACAAAAAACCGTTTGGAACCATTTAAATAAGGCTGAATACAAAAAGAAGCTCGATGTATGGGTGCCACACGAGTTAATGTAAAAAAAAACCTCATGACCGTATTTCCATCGATCCATTTTTGAAGCGGATGGTTACTGGTGATGAAAAGTGGATCACTTACGACAACGTCAAGCGAAAACGGTCGTGGTCGAATCGCGGTGAGCCGGCGCAAACGGTGTTTAAGTCAGAATTGACGGTCAGGAAGGTTTTGCTATGTGTTTGGTGGTATTGGCAGGGAATCATCTACTATGAGCTGCTCCTCCACGGCGAAACTCTTAATTCGGACCTGTACTGTCAACAACTGGACCGCTTCAAGGAGGCAATCGCCCAGAAGCGGCCAGCTTTGGCCAATAGGAGAGGAATTCTGTTCCATCAGGACAACGCTAGGCCGCACACATCGATAGTGACCCGTTAGAAGCTCCGGGAGCTTGGTTGGGAGGTTCTTATGCTTCCACCTTGTAGTCCGGACCTAGCACGAAGTGATTACTAACTGTTCCTGTCTATGGCGAATGATTTTGCTGGTGAAAAATTCGCCTCAAGAGAAGAATGTGAAAATCGTCTGTCCCAGTGGTTTTTATGAAATTACCTTCAAAATGGCAACAAGTTATCGAACAAAACGGTGCATATTTGACCTAACTCGGATCATTCTAACTATGCTAAATAAAACCTTCAATTTAATGCAAATATAATGGATTTCTTTTTATTAGAACTTATGTAAGTATATCATAAAATGTATTTTAGGGGAAACACTAAAGCAAATTAAGTACTTTAATTTTACGTGGTTTGTATGATATTTAACCAGCCTTCGACAAGATGACTTTACAAATGATATTTCTTTAGGCTTTGTTATGAATTTTTTGGCTGTACATTTTAATAAAATATTTATGCCTTATTTTCTGAAAAGCTCTCTTCGGCATTAATCAATTTTCGATGTAAATTGCTGATTACTGAATTTAAACAGTACAGTCGGGAAGTATCATCGAAAAAATATGAATAAAATAAATGCAAGCTACAAATGAAGAATATTTATGAGTTCCGCCAAAAAGACATGTTGTCGAACGAATATGTATATAAGTCAGTTAAATGAGTTGTTGTTGTTCACATCGACCAGCTTCAGGAAGACGGCAGCCGCCAGGGGGTGCGTCCACAGAGCAGAGGGGGCCAAACTGGTGGGCCTTCTGGGGCAGTCAAAAAGATGACGGGTGTCGTGTGGGATCTGTGGGCACCGCGGGCACCGCGGGCATCGATCTCGAACTGTATCAGCCAGCCGGTGCATGTGGCAGTTCAGATAGACGCTCCACCCAGATCTTAGCTGCGTCAAAGTGCCACGCAGTCTTCATTTGGCGATGGCCGACCCCCAGCACGATGTTATGATGCAATGAATTCAGAGCCGTCTTATGCGTACTAGAGCTCAAATCATCGAGCAGGTGACTCACATGCCCGTTAAATGAGCGTAAGCACCACTGATGCTACGCGGGGCAGGGGCAAGCTGCGTTAAACGGTGTGATGGAAGGTGACAGGAAAGAAAAAATTGCTGTAAATCAGTTCGTTGTGCTCACGCACTTTTAGCATTAGCGTTTCCTGATGTAGGTGATCCTTATGCGCTATCTTATGGCAGTCTGTGATGATGCGCAGAGCAGTATTCTGCTGGGTTTGCAGAAGCCGCTATTGCGTGTCGCTTACGAGTGACGTCCAAATTGGAGCCGCGTAGTTCACGATCGACCTGCTGATGGCCGTATAGGTGAGGAGCAGCGTCTGCTTGTCTTTCCCCCTAGCCAGTGCCTTAAGGACATTATTTGTGCTATGCAACCTTTGGATGATGTATTCACATGCGCAGCAAAGATCATGAGACTGTCAAAAGTAACTTCGAGGATTTTAGGACTATTCACGGTTGGAATAGTTCTGCCATCGACAGCCGCCGAGAGCACGGCTCCGAGCTCCTTAGTCCAGGTGGTAAAGAGTGTTGCGTTAGACTTCTCTGGTGAGAGTATAGAGCTTCTGTGGGTGAAGAATTGTTTGGACATGCACCAAGTACGCATTGATCTCGCTGCATATCGCGGAGATGTTGTGTCCCGACGCCAGGATCGTGCAATCAATCGCATAAGAGATGAGTTGTATGCCAGGAGGTGGTGCAGGAAGTTTCGACAGATAGAAATTGAAGAGGATGGGCTTTATCTTTCTATACGGGGAACGTTCTCCTCTGAACTCCATAAACGACTGTCGTTTGTCTATGCATATTCTGAAATTCACAATTTAAAACGAGAGTTTCCCAATACAATAATCCTTTTTCTCTGCACAAGGCTGTATAATTATTATACAGCTTGCTTATTGCATAAAAGTACTTTTGTTCAAACATTTATGTATGTACCAAAGAAGAAAAAACAAAAATGTTTTAAAGTTTGCCAAGCAAACATTTTAATTGTGTTTCTCTTTTTCGGCAACATATAGTCAAGTATTTATTTGCTTTTATTTTGGTCATTATTCATATACTCATATGTATGTATATTACTTACTCGTGCATTTCAAACAATTTTATTATATTTTACGGTCACTGAACTTTTCTGGTTTCACATTGTTTTCATTATTTGTTCATATTTTCACACTAGTTGTTTTTTTAAGGGACTCTGCTTTGAATATATTTTGCATGAACATATATTATAATGACAATACTATAATTCATTTAATAATCCATGAGGATGATGACTTTATACTAGTACATATGCATATAAGTCTATATAGTACTCATATAGTAAATTGTTGAAAATGCCAAAATTAGTAGCCAATGCCAAGCTTAGTAGAGAGTGCAATAATAGAAATTGTACATTGTTTTAATCACATATCACTTTTTTGTCACTCGAATATTTTCAGCGTTGTTTTTATTTATTTATTTCTCTTTCATGAATATTATCTATATAATAAATGATAATACATTTAAGAGGCTCATTGCTCACATGTGGGCATAATTATATTAATTAATTTTTATAGGGTGATTCACAGGTAAATAGAAACGGAAACTGAGGTCAACAACAGAAACGACTAGTTAACGGAATAGAAGAGGATCCTATAGCGATTGGTGCAAGGAACTGTAGAATCCTAGCGAAAAACATGAAAGAATGGAGGACTTTAGTAGAGAAAACCAAAACCCACCCCGGATTGTAGAGCTGAACGATGATGATGATGAACGATGAACGATGATTTTCTTCTATGATGTTGATCTTTTTCTTTCAGAGAATTTTAGTATCTTTAGTCTTATAGAAAAATACACTTGAACAGCGCCTAAAAGTGATCTATGAAAAAATAATATACTTTCAAATCCAAACAATTATTACACGGTGGCTTGTTCTCTCTATATGCAATTGATTACATAATTTTTTTCGACAAAATACGGTAAATTTGGTGCTTAATAGTGTTGTTGTTGTTGTTGTTGTACGAATACGAATATTCTTTGTTTTGTTCCCGTACAAAGCATTTCCGTATTCTGATGAGGTGAATGAACCTGGGTCGACCACGTAGACTAGTGCTTCCGAGACATAGACCCGTCCATTCATGGGAAGCCGGTGCTTAATAGTCGTTTTCTTAAGTTGGATTGTGAAATCAAAAATGTTTAACTAAATATTTGCTCTAAAGGTAGTTTAGCTGATAAAAAATTGAATGTTAAAATGCAAATTAGGTGTTTTAAAATCAAGAAATATAAGCGAAATAATATGAAAACACGAAATTATAAACGAAGCATATATTTAGCTACCAAGGCATTCTACCAAAACGTACAGAAACCTAGACCTAAAATCCTCGGAGTTACTTTTGACAGTCTCATGACCTTTGCTACTCATGTTGAATACACCATCCAGAGGTTGTATAGCAGAAATAATGTCCTTAAGGCACTGGCCGACACTGGTTGGGGCAAAGATAAGGAGACGCTGCTCATGACCTATAAAGCCATCGGCAGGTCTATCATCAACTACTCGGCTTCAATTTGGACGACTCATAAGCGACACACAATAGCGGCTTCTTCAAACCCAGCAGAATACTGTTGTCATAAGATGGCGCATATGAATGGCGCATGTGGATCACCTACATCAGGAAATGCGAATACTAAAAGTGCGTGAGCACAACGAACTGCTTTTGCAGCAATTTCTACTTTCCTGCCACCTTCTATCACAACTGAACAACCGTTTAACGCAGCTTGCCCCTCCCCCGTGTAACATCCGTGGTGGCCTACGCTCATTTGATGGGCATGTGAGTCACCTGCTCAATGATTTCAGCTCTAGTACGCATAGACGCGTAGTACACAGGTGGGTACCGTTCTTTCGAACAGTACCTGTCGGCAAGCAATTGGCAATTCTTCCGACAGTAACAACTTGCCATGAAAAAGCTTCTAAAAGAACTCTGTGACAAAGCTCAGAAAAAGTGATATCATAACAGTAATGGAAGAGAAGCTCGGATAATGAGCTCTCCGGGGCTTTAAGTGGCACATATTTATTTATTTTACGCATAGGGCGGATCTGAATTCACTGCATCAACGCGTGGTGGAGGTCGCCCACCGCCAATTATAGACTGCGAATAATAGTTTCCTAGATCCGCTCGTGCCACTTTGGCGCAGTTAAGATCTAGATGAACCGTCTATCTGAACTGCTACATCCACCGGCTGGCTGATAAAATTCCAGACCAATGCCCGCGGTGCCAACAGAGCTCGTCATCATTTCGCCTGCCCCAGAAGGCCTACCAGTTTGGCCCCCTCTGCACTACGGACGCACCCCCTGGGGGTTGCCGTCTTCCTGGAGCTGTTACAACAAAAACAACAACCACAACGTACGTTAACAACAATATCGGATTTGATCAGATTAGAAAGCCTTCGAAAAAGGATGAAATTATATGAAATTCAATTTATTTTCTATACAAATAAATACACTTTTAAAAATAAATTAATCAAATATGTAATTGGAGCAAAAAGAAAATTTGAAATTTTCTTTTCATCACAACAATCAATCAATTAATGTGAAAGTAGTAAAAAAAAAAATATGAGTGACGTCAAAATTATTTATATAAGTATCCCCACATTTGTCTGTTGAATAAAAATGAAGAAAACGAAATTAGCGTTTGTTGTTGTTGTTGTAAAGAATATAACCCAATTAGATTGGATATATATATTTTTTCTTTGTATGTAATGTAAAGTGATTTCAATAAATGCATACATACATGGATATGCGATTATGTAAAATGTATGTGTTTGTGTAAAAATATCATAAAAGTCCATATGAGTTTACCTACTTAATAAGAATGTATACAAAAAAGAAGGTTTCCGATGTTTTATATACGCGCTAGCAAAACTAGTACCAACATATGTATACCAATGTACTTATATATATGGTGTATATCAGATAATGAATACAATACAATTGGCATTTGGTTTCTGTGTTGCATCGAGTTTTCAGTAAAAATCTCCAATATTAGATACACAATTTATTAGCCATTTAGTATTGTTGGAACATCTAATATTCGATTGTTTGTCATTGCTTTATGAATTGAAGCAAAGTATGGGGCTTGCGCCATAATAAATGGCTACGAAAATGCTGTACTATAAGATGTTGTTAAAATCTCTGGAAAATAGCAAAAAAATACTACAGAGAAATAAAAAAAAAAAAAAAATTCGATATATTTTTCAATTGTACCATATATGTCGTTCTATATGTACCATATGTACCATATATTTCTGATCCTTGAGATGATCAATTATTTTGACATTTGCCTGATTAAATTTTAACATGAAATTTACGTATTTTTGGCTTAAAATGGCACTTAAACAAATGTGTGAATAGCCTCTATCATATTTATAATATATAATACTCGTATAAATGGATCCTTACACGCGCGTGTATTTTCCGCATCACTATAATGATGCTATAATATGGAAAATTTTACTCAACAAAATATTACCTAGTTATTTAAAATATTTTCTAAAGAATGGATATGATTATGATGATGATGATGATAGTGACAGCATACAATGATGTCTCTCATCTAAAGCCATAATATATCATACATATGATACTATTGATGCGACCACAGCTCTTTGTTGCTTCTATACTGCCGCTGTTGAAAATATCAGGTCAGTCCATAAGTTCATGCGTTTTTCTTAGGTGATTTTAAAATAAATTAGAAATACGTTTTTTGCTGCATTATTTACAATGTCTTCCCAATGTTTAGGCAAATTTGTAATTCCCTGCTCAAACAATTGTTTTTTCTTGGAGCCAAAATACGCGCCGATATCCCTTTTTATAGCTTCTTTTGAGGTGTAATGTGATAATCACAAAGTGCAATATCCGGAGTGTATGGTGGATGCGGCTTAAGGTCTGTCTTACGGTATGCGGTCTTTCGTTGTCGGGGTGCAACAAAACTTTGCGTCTATTGACTAAAGATGGTCGATTTTTTTTCAAGTGCTTCATTTAGTTTGGATAGTTGAGGGCAATAAAAATCAGCTGTGATCGTCTGGTTTAGTTCCAGCAGATCAAAATAAACGATACCGGCCATATCCCACCAAATAGACAGGAGAATCTTCTTAAGGTGAAGGCCATCTCTGGGGGTTGGTTCTGGAGTTTTATCCTTATCTAACCACTGAACAGGATTATTGTAAAGGACCCATTTTTCGTCCCCAGTAATAATACGATTCAAAAAATGCTCATTTTCAAACCGCTGCAGCAGCTCACAACACACATTCACTCTGTGCTGAAGGTTTGCGATGGAAAGTTTATGCGGAACCAATGTTCCCAGCATTGAAACATTGCCGAATTGAATCAGGTGTCTGTAAACTGTTCCATGTGATGAATTTAACCTTCTAGCCATCATATCGACTGTCAAATTTGGCTCAGCTTCCGCGAGTTCCAGCAAAGCGTCGGAGTTAAAAACCTCAGAATGACCAGAGCGTGGGTCACCACTTTGGTATTTGAAAACCACCTTTGCGCAGTCCTTCTATCCGCGATTAAATTCACTTGTTGAATGCACAATACATCAGAGAAAATAAAAATAATTCCTTTATCTCCCACGAATCATTTTTTTTTGTACGCAAAAAGCGTCTACTGTGAAACTATTGAAAAAATAACGCACGAACTTATGGACTGACCTGAAATATGTACTACGGGATGATTTCCATTTATCATGACTATTAACTATTATACTAGTGTAATTTTTCAATGCGTAATACCGATGCATCATCATTCTTATTATGGAAATGTAGTTTTATTGTTAATATTTTATTCTTCACAGTAATTACTACAATTACATTAATGAAATTAATAAGAAGAATGAAAGAAATGTCATTTTGTTGTTGTTGTTGTTGAAAATTTCAATTAAAAATACATTAATTCTTTGGTATATTTGTGTTGACACGCATATTTATAAAAACTATGCTAATATATCAAGTTTATTAGTACCGATTAATAAAATGTTTATTTGAAAATGATGCGTAACCATCAATTTTCAATTAATACAATTAAATAATGATGAGCAAATATATTGGAATGTAATTGTATTACGATGATAGACCGAGAGATTGATTGTAGGACGGGAACCAGTCACCTTGTCACTGCGGCCAAGATAGACCTATTGTGATACACTCTAAAAATTTAAGTATTCACTAGGAATTCAAAGACATCTTTAGGAGATTTGTCCGCTATGTCTAACGGTTCTAGGTAATAACTACCTAAGTAACGAAGCCTAGTCCATATCAGACCATTACAGTGACAAAGCAGATGTTTAGCTGTTTCTTCGTCTTCGTTACATAACCTACAGTGGTAGTTTTCACTTATCCTCATATAGATGTAGGTGTTTCATTACTCTGTAATGTCCGATCAAGAATCCACCCGTAACAATGCGAAAACCAGTCCGAGTCAAGCTCAGTACTTCAGCAGTTCTCTTGTGAGAACGGTGTGGCATAAAAGTTTTTGCAATTCTAATATCTTTTGTTTCCATCCAATATTGGTGCGATTTTCTTTCTAGCCAAGTATTAATTTTATATTTGGTGGGGTTCCAAGACAGCCCGCAGAATGGTTCTGGTCCCATAAATTTACTGGCTGCCCCTTTTCTCAAGCAAGCTCATCTGCCTTTTCGTTTCCTAAATATCCACTATGACCTGGCATCCATTACAGATAAACTCTGCTATTAGATGCTAGTCTTTTTAGAAGTATTACACAATCCCAAACTAATTTCGATTTAATTTCGAAAGCACTAAGTGTTAGCAATGCAGGTTTACTATCAGAGTGAATATAGATACAACAATTTAATGTTCCTCTTTCTAATTTCTCTCTTAAGCACAGCTCTATTGCATTTATTTCGGCCTGAAAAACTGAATTCTCTTGAATTATGCTAGCAAAAATACTCTTTCTGGGCTTTTCTCCAAATACACCTCCATCTCAACACCTTCACCGGTTTTTGAGCCATCTGTGTACCACCATACATGAGATATAGTTGCCGTGTCGAGGTCTATTCTGTTCCCAATTAACCATATCAGGGAGTGTGACCTTTAAGTTACGTTGGAAGTTATACTGGGTGTTGCAGAAAATGCTAAGAGTAAAATTAAACCTGCTCATCACTATTTCTTCTCTCGAAAGAGATTCCAATAGCCGAGTGGAACTTTCCCCATTTCTAATAATCAGCTTTAGTGCAAATTGCAAGGCATCTTTCTTAATGAAAAGATGAATGGGAGGTAAATTTAACAAGACCTTAAGAGCAGCAGTCGGAGTTGACTTCATTGCTAATGTTACATAGACGCAGGCTAGTCTTTGAATTTTATTGAATTTGGCCTGTGCTACTAAAATAAAATTATTGATTGTAGCTTTTGATTGACATATTTGACTCCAGAATGTAAAGTCAGTCACTTTTTATTTAGTAAAATCCCTTTTGCAATATATTCAAATGGGTTCGAAACTTACTTCCGGTTACTTCAATTGACAATTGACTTCAAGTCACTTCAAAGAAGTCATGATTTTCTAGATAGTAGATATGTATTAAGTGCGAACTCGTCAATTTTGTAATGGGAGGGGTATTGCCAAAAACCCGGGGTACATCGTAATGGCACTATTTTCTATTTTCTCCTTGCGTATGCTGATGACATTGATATTATCGGACGACAAAACTGACACTCTACAGGACATTAATCATACCCGTGCCGGTCTATGACGCGGATGCATGGATTGTGTCGCAGACCGATGCAACTACGCTTGGGGTGTTCGAGAGAAAGATTCTTCGCAAGATCTTCGGTCCTGTTCGCGTCTGCGACGACTATCGTATTCGAATGAACCTCGAACGAGCTCTACGATGACATTGATATAGTCCAACGCATCACTTTTCAGAGTATGCGGTAGTTAGGTCATGTTGAGCGTATAGATGAAGACGCTCCGACGTAAAAGGTGTTTGAAACAGAAGTCATTGGGCGACGATGTAGGGAAAGGCCCAGCCTCCGATGTAAGGACCAGGTCGCGGAAAACCTCTCTGCGCTTGGTATAACTGATTGTAACTCGATAACGGGTTGTAATGGCCATATATGAATGATGAGATTTGTAGTATTAGGATTTTAATAAAATTTTGACTCGAAAAATAGACATGACTAAATTATTAATCAATTGAAGATGAGTACTAACTGCATTTTGTACATTTACAAATTATAAATCACTTAATGTAATCTCGACAAATGAATTGAATGCATTCTTTAACAGGTCTGTTACTTAGTATTTAATATCGTTTACAAATTTTGGGTGATATATTTGGCAATGACACAATTTATTTTGTAAAAATGAGCTATTTCATTGGAAATAAAAATTAGTACACTCTATTTTTCATTATTTGTTCCCTCGCAATCAAATTGCCATGAATTGAATTATAAAGAAAATTTCTGAGAATTTTCTGCATAGTTAACAAACAAGATGTGCCGTCTGCAAAACGTGGGAAAAAACGAAAAATAAATTCTAGGAAAATGAATTTACTATTATTAAAATTAATTGTAACACTTTGGAAATGATGTTCAAGAATTTGCAACAGATGTTGTTAGTGGTATTTTTTGCCATTGATACATACTGTAATATAGCCGTTTCGAGAAATCTTCTACCGATAGTTAGTGATTTATGCTGCCTTTTTTAAAATCCGTAAAATTTTTTGAAAACTTTATTTAATTATTGGTTAAAAAAGATGAAAAATAGTATTATTCTGGCATCTAATTGATAAAGTAGTATTTTTCTCATAAATCCACGAAATTTGTTAGATGTTCGATTTGAATAATTCAGACAATTTCACATTAAAGACAAATTTGATGATTTTTTCAATTTGTTGCTTCTTTTGATAGAAAATCAAGTTTCAATAATTTACTTAAATTCTTTTAAAAAGCAAGTATATATCAACAGTAATACGATTTAGCTTATTTATGAATAATTTTGATGAATAATATCTAAATGTCGATGCAAATTTTACAATTTCCAACACATTTTGAAAATAAGAATATTAAGTTAACTAAAACTAAATGAATATGAATGAAATATTTCCATTTAATGTTCCACACGAATACAAATTATATAAGTAGGTATAATAAATAAACACGCAATACATGTACGTATCAAATGTTTGTATATAAAATGATGCTATTATTTGATTACAACCATAAACTACAGTAATAGACCCTAATAGCGTATAAGCGACGTACGTACGTATTGAAATATGGTGAAATACTACAACGACCAAAAGAAGGATGTAATAGATTTTTTTTTTTTTTTATGGAAAAATTACAATTGATTTTAAGAGTTTCGCTTTTGGTACTCGTGGATGTCTACTGTCTAATGTCTACTGGCTTGAGTTCTTATGAAATGAATTACAAAATAATTTAGTTGCTATAGTTTAGCTGTGAAATTTCTTTCAATCTTATATTAGAAATTTTGAATTTGTGTTTTCGATTCTCTCAATTTTTTTTTTATTTTTATTTTTATTTTTATTTCAAATTCAATATCATAAGTGTATCGTAAATCATTTGCCAATATTGAATTTTTTAAAAATTAAAAGTAAAAAACATTACACCAACATATATAGTTTGTCCTCACATAAAATAAATAATTTGAATGAAAATCTCAAAAATAAATAAGGTAGTAAAAAGAAATCCATTAGTGGATAATTCACTGCCAATCCCACCAAACACATAGCAAAACCTTCCTGACCGTCAATCCTGGCTTGGCCACCGTTTCCGCCGGCTCAACGCAATTCGACTACGACCGTTTTCGCTTGATGTTGTCGTAAGTGACCCACTTTTTATCACCAGTAACCATCCGCTTCTGGTCTGAGTGCCGTAGCTCAGTGGTTAGTGTGTTCGCCTTCTGATCTGTAGGTCGTGGTTCAATCCCCGGCTGATGCATAACAAATTTAATATCGAAAAGATTTTTCTTTCGAACGGTACCCACCTGTCGGCAAGCAATTGGCAATTCTTCCGACAGTAACAACTTGCCATGAAAAAGCTTCTAAAAAGAACTCTGTGACAAAGCTCAGAAAAAGTGATGTCACAAGTGTTCTGCCGTTCGGAACCGGCTGAAATAAGTAGGTCCATTATAATACTGTCCAAAATTTAAGACGCACAACAGTAATGGAAGAGAAGCTCGGCCAATGAGCCCTTTGGGGCTTTAAGTGCCACATATTTATTTTATTTTTAACCATCCGCTTCAGAAATGGATCGATTTTGTTGCGATTCAGCAGCGATTCGCAGTTGGAAATTCGGTCCATGAGGTTTAATTGCGTTAACTCGTGTGGCACCCATACATCGAGCTTCTGTTTGTATCCAGCATTATTTAAATGGTTCCAAACGGTTTTTTGTGCAATGTTTAGCTCCTGGGTAATAGAAACAGTACTTACATGACGGTCAGACTCGACGATTTTCATTATTTTATCGATATTTTCGACAATTGGCCTTCCAGAGCGTCATCAAAATTACCGCAACGGAATCAACGAAACCAAAATTGCGCGTGATTGGCTGTTACAGTATCAGTACCATAAACACTAATCACATTTTCAGCCATCTAGCTTGCGTTTTCGCCTTTATCGAAGAAACCCGGTAAAATATGGCGTATTTTCTCTTTACTGGTGTCCATCTTTGACGCTTGCTCAAACAATATTGAGTCAAGCAATCACAAAACTGGCTGAAAAGTTTATTTAGTATAAAATTCTATCTTTCTAACGCCATCTAGCGTAACTCGATCGCACTTCTACAACGCGCGATATACAGATTACTATAGCCATCTATTGGAAAAATAATGAATTTCTTTTTACTACACCTGATATATAAGAAAATTTGTTGTATACAAACGTTGTTCGTTTAGTAGAGGTTTCACCATACAAAATGTGTGAAATTAAAGAAAGCTTATTAAATAATTCATTAACAAAAAAAGGAAAAAACTAAATAAAAATGAAAAAAAATTATAAAAATGACCTTTTCCAGTATTTTCGTTCTCTTACTCTCTCTCAAACACCTAGCAAACTCAGAAATGAAAATGAGCACAAAAAAAAAAAAATGTCAAACACATACACTTGCATTACCTGTGACATTCTATTTCGTTAAAAAAGAAAAAAGGACAAACTCAACAAAAAAAAAAAAAAAAAAACACAAATTCTATACGCTTCTTACTAAACCATCAAATGCACATGCAGTTGGCCAACAGTAGTCAACAGCAAACAGGCAAGCTTTACATAGCAGCATATATACACACACACACATATAAATGGTTGGCTATAAATTCATTTCATATTAAACATTTCACGTTACCTGTATTATATACCATGTACGAGGTATGCTCACGTCAATACAACCACACAAGAACAATATCACGTAGTATAAAGAGTAGCGTTGTGCTTTGCTGCTATGCCATAGCTACGCATGGGTATGTCTTTATGTGTTTATGTATTACGATATAATGAATTTTTGTGTTTTGACTTTTGCTTGTTGTTGTTGTTGTTGTTGACGATGGCGATGATATTGCTATTTATATATATGTAGACTTTATTATACACGTATGTATATACGCTACTTGTACCTACTATTATAGAGGAGGCGTTAATAATGTGTTGAATGAATATGATAGTAGAAATATTGTCCTTAATGCAATTACGTATACTCGTATTACGTCATTTGCATACATAGTACCATATACTTAGTTGTACACACACACACTCACACACACACACACACAAATATACACCTTCTATCAACACGTACACATTTACGCGATATTATCTCATTATCAATAAGTTTTATATATATATATATATATATATATATATATATATATATATATATATATATATATATATATATATATTTTTAGATGTTTATTTTTAGAAATTGAGGTCAAAGTCAGGGATCTCTCATGGAGGCAAATGGGTGACGTATATGAATACACACCCACATATAAACACGAATTGAAGACAACATTTGATAACAAAAGGCTGAGATTCCCGTGTAGTCCTGTTGTGCGTTAATTTAATATTTGGAATATCAACTTATACGAACGTTATTCTATATATTTTGCGTTGAATTTAGTATTGGAAATTTCACAATATTTCTCATTATATACGGCTACATAATACCACAAGTTAAAAATTTATTACTCAAAATATTTCAGATAAATATCTGCTTCTGCTAATAAATGGTGAGTAAAATGAGTATTCATATTATTTTTATTTTTGCCATTTGTCATTGATGACAATATAAAATAAAATGGGCGTATATACATATTTAACTCGTATAATTATTACCTTGATTGGCAAAGGTCAAGGTAACAGAGCCTACTTTCGAGCCTGTATATGTACATACATATACATAGATATTTCATGGATCGATTATCTTTGGTTGAAGGTTGAAATAGCTGAAAGAGATGCATATACGATACTAGTATATAGCATGTGAGTATGTACGTATGTAGTAGGTATGTAATTGGGGGGCGAAAATAAATCAAGACATTGGATAGACTGATGAATATAAATATTTTTTTTTATGGGTTGAATTGATAAAATGCCAACGACATTATAAAATATGAAACACAAAATATTATATAACGTATCTTAGATTCGCATTAATTATATCTCATGTACAAGGACGGTACCAGAACTACCAGACCTAACAAAGAAGACACAACAAATTTGGGAAAATTTTTTTTTATTTCTCAACATAATCTCCTTTTAGCTCTATATACACTTTTCTCAGCGATATTCTATAGCTTCGATACCTTGTTTCTAGTATGAACTGTCTATCTAGCTCATTAAAATAGCCTTTTATCGCAGACTCTACCTCTTCATTGTTTGCAAATCTTCTATCGCCAAGCCATTTTTTGAAATTTGAAAACAGAAAATAATCCGAAAGACCTAAATCTGGCGAATAAGGTGCGTGCTGAAGCAATTCGACCATTAAATTATTGATTTTGGCCATCGCAATAGCGGATGTGGGAACTGGTGTTTGGCCTTGATGAAACAAAACTTTCTTTTTCGGCAAATGTGGCCTTGTTTCTTTAATTTCATCACTTAAACGCTGCAATAAATTAGCATAATACTCGCCGTTGATTGTTTTTCTTTTTTGAACATAATCAATAAAAATCGTCCCACGTGCATCCCAGCATAACCTTGCTGGCAGATGGAACTGTCTTCGCTTTCTTTGGACACAATTCCCCCCTTCTCAGTCCACTGTTTTGACTGCTCTTTTGTCTCAGATGTGAAGTGGTGGATCAATGTCTCATCCATCGGTTACGAATCGACGCAAAAACTCGACTGTATTACTGTGAAACATCGTCAAACACTCTATAGAAACATTTTCATGACGTTGTTTTTGTTCTATTGTGAGCAAACGCGGCACCCATCTTGCACACAGCTTTTTCATCTCCAAATTTTCGATCAATATACTTTTTTTCAAACTACTGCCGCCATTTATATGTTAGGTCGGGTAGTTCTGGGACAGCCATAGTATGTTATATGTAATATGAAATACATTTATATTAATTAGTGATTAAAAAAAAAAAAAATTAACAAATTTTAATGGAATTTACAATCCATCATTTCAAACAGAGTTGCTATTGGCAACGCATCTACATTCATGTGTACTCCATGTTGTATGAGTAACATACGACCTACACATTACATACGTACTACATGTTGTATGAGTAACATACAATACAATTTGGAAATAATATAATATACTCATAGCGCTGTAATAAAGCGCTGTATTGTGTGTATTTTCATTTCGTATTCAGTAAAGTCAACAAAGTCGATGCTTTAGTGTAGTGAGAAGAATTCTCAAGAATAATTGCTGTTTTTTTTTTTAAATAATTTAATAATATAATTTAATATAGCTAATTTAATAATTTTAATATTTAATTTAATAGTGGACTTTCTTCTTAGCTTCACATTATTTTCTCAGTAAGCCATCGTTGCTATAAATCGTTGAAAAAATCAAAATATGTCGTTATTGGATCAAAAATCAAAATAAATTCTGGCAAAAGTCCATCCACCCGTCGATCATTAAAAATGTGATGAGTTCAGAGAGAGCCCCTTAAAAATTCGTGTTGTCTTTGCGCCTTCGAAGGTTAAAGTTATAATCTAAACCATGTCATTTTCTAATGATACTTTGCCAATTTGTCGATTATTTCATAAGATAATATTGTATTTATTATATTACAGATTAGACTACAGCTTTAAGATTTCGCCTTAGTTTCAGTTTCTGGATACTACAAATGTGACAGCTACATATAGAACTAATATCGTACCGATGCCTTTTTCTCTACTAAATTTCGTACTTCGAGTATGTACAAGTATTGCATCAATGTGTATACTTATACTTTGTACAAACATAAACACTGCTAATAAATTGACCAATTTGACATTTTGGCGTCTTTCGCTTATGCACTTTTCGCTTCTCTGCTTTTTTTTTTGTCATCATCATTCTCTTACAAATATAACTACATGCGATAAGAAATTTTTTTTCCACTTCGCATAATATATGCGCCTTTTTTTGTTGTTGTTCTTGTTTGCTTTTTGATCCAAGGACTTTACAAACGTCATAGCGAAAAAGCGTTTCCTTTTTTCTTTGCTTACTTCCTATATTCTTCTTTATATGGATTATATTTTTCTTTATGACAAATTGCAGTCATATCTATATACTTCGTTCTTGGTTGTCTCTATACTTATTTATAGTATTTTGATTTGATTCATAACATCTTCATAATGCTTCAATGATGTTGACTTGTGCAATTACATTTACCTACAATTTTTATATCTACATAATTAAGTATAAGGTATTATTAGTTTTATTTTATTTTGTCAATATAAAATTTACTTGTGTACATAGTAATATTCTGACGTCACACACACTCGAAATGTCAGCTATGTATTTATCAACATTAATTATGCGCTGTCAATGATCAAAATAATTTAGGTTTATGGATAAATTTAGATTCTTTATTAAGTCAAGCTAGTGGAAGGTATATATCTAGTATTGAGCGCAGTGAGACTTTTAAGGATGAAACATACTTAACAATGTGCAGTATTGCATATAGGTGTGTAGTTGTATATATATGTCAAATTGTCAACAATAAATTTATATACTAAATCTATATATTGTAACTATCTAGGTCTCTGTAGTATTTATTACTCTTAAAAAGATCGATTTTAACCTATATTTGTAAGGAATCTTTTTACTGCACACACACTCGCACACACACACACACATAAATTTTTGCTATAGAGTCCAATTAAATGTATCATCATCATCAACATATGCATTAGTGTGTTAAAACCACATCGAAGGTAATTCTCAATACCACAGATTTCATCTAACGAGCTATGATGATGATGATGACGATGATGCTCCTGTACAATGCTCACAAACATTAATTACAAGTAACAAAATTGGAATTCATCTATTTGTTGTAGTATAGTACCTATGTATGCTGCAAGTATACCATTAATTCGTTTTTGTTTTTTTTTTTTGCTGAAAATTGTTTATTTGCTCTATGTTTAATCTGCGTTCTTTTAATTATCGTTGTTTAATTTCCCTTTTTTTCGTGTTCTGTATTTATATTTCTCTTTTTCATTTATTCTCTACATAAAATATATGCTTGTTATTATTGTATCCATATATCTGTAAATTTATACATACTCAGTATAAAGTAAAGGAAAATCGAAGACTAACAATCTAATCAATTAATTAATCAACAGAAATGATTCTATAAATCAGAATTTTGACAAATAAAAAATTGATTCTTTTTGAGATTTTTTGGACTTGCAGAGGATGAAATAAGCGAAGTACTTAGGTCTCTACAAGTGATACACAAACAACTGGATGGCAACATGAGAAGGATAGCGAGGGACAGGTGGCGCAATCTGACTACCTGTAGAGTTACTAGACTCATCTGTAGGTACGCATTCGATAAAAAGTACACAGAATCTGTTATATCAGTTCGATAGAAAGAATTCCAAAACATTAGTTGGTGTACTAATAGGTCGCGTATACCACCTTGATCAAAAAGTTCCCGGAATAAGCACTGTATGGCGCTACCATCGTTCCAATTTGAGTTCTGACATTTGCAAAAGTTATGTAGCCAAAAGTACATCTATCTCTGTGTGTGTTGGCGATTTTTTACAATTTTCAATCAATTTCATGCAAAAAAAAGAGACCGTGTTGACGTCGCAAAAGGCTTGCGAGGCTGTATCCGAGCCCACATTCATCAAAAGGATCATTACTGGAGACAAGACGTGGGTTTATGAGTAAGACGAAAAGAGACAGAACTCAAATTGGAACGATAGGAGCTCACACGGTGGTTATTCCAAGAACTTTTTGATCAAGGTGGTAGATTAAACTTAATCAACAAGGATGCTTGCAGGAAATGTGATGAGTCGGGTACAAAAGAAACCCTGGAGCATCTGCTGTGTTTTTTTCCGGCTCTCTCGAGAACTCGATTGCAAAATCTGGAGGCTACCAGTTTTGAGGGATTGAGTAATAGGATTTTGATCTGGTATCGCTATGGACCTCTGGCCTCTGTGTGGCTTCGGGCAGCCAGTATAACCTAACCTAGCTTTTTTGACTACTTGAAACTACTTTGTAGTTGAAAAAAAAAAATATTTTATATATTTTGTTGAAATAAATTTTATTTTGATTAAGATTTAGCCGGCTTATAAGTATCAACTGTCTAATGCTGAGTATACAATCAATATTAACATTTCAAAAATAAACAAATTTCTTCAAAAATGAGTCCAAATCTGGGTAATTCATCTCTAAAAAAAAAATATAATTTTCATCACATATAACAATGCAGTGGAAAATAATATGGTTTTAAGTATAAAAAATTCGATATTTCATAATATAATAATAATAATATTTGATTATATATAATATCCGGTAATTACATAAGGTCAAATCTATTATCCCCTTTTAAGGATCCAATCAAATTTAATACCGGATCTAATTCATTTCCATTTCATTGAATTGTATTGAATTTCCATTTTTCTTCATTTTTTTTTTTTTTGTGTGATTGGGGGTATGGTGGAACTGATTGGGAGACAACTATGGTGATTTGAAAGAGAAGCAATAATAACAACTACTACATATTACATGAAGCTATGAAGCTTTCTAATATTGTAGTTTGCGTATGTGTGCATTGGAATGGGCGGTTTAGTGTGGTTACTTTGAAGTAACTGTGTCTCTTTTTTTCTATGCAAGGAAAATCTAGTGAAATTACTGCGTAACGTATGTAAGTGTGTGTACGAGTGTGTGTGTATTTACGCACAAGTATGTTGTGTGAATTATTTCATAAACCACATGCATTTGAAAGGCCCTACCAGATGTTATAGTATGTAAATATGTAGTGTACCTAAATCTATTCAAAAGATTCATACAAAATTTTATATTATAATATTTTACACATGACTTGTTCACATTAAATATAACGGCAACCAATAGATTCAAAGGGTGTTTTGAAAAGATTAATATGATGTCCATATATTCTAGAGTTATTTAGTAGATAATTCTATCAATTTTTGATTTTCTTTCAAAGTATTAATGATTGTCATTTAGAAGACGAATGTAAAATTCCAAAATGCTGTCAATTTCGAAGACTATTTCAATCGATAAAAGTAAGTTTGGTAATAATCTTCAAATTTTAAGTTCCATGAACTAATGTAATTCAACTAGAACACATCAAGTCTCATCAAAATCGACAAATTATTATTTATTATTTCGTTACGAACAACTGTACCGTGATGACCGCTTACAGCAGTCCTATTAATTTACATACGTTAATAATTGTATCATAATTTCCCCAACATTACTCTATGTAATCGTCACTTTAAATTATCAACCATGAAAACGTTCCTTTACATACGGGCTCTTCGTATGTATGTACGTACCTACGTATGGCATTTGTGCCTCACAAAATTTTATAGTTTTCATCAATTTACCACCAATATGTACGTGTTTGGTAAATTTATTCATGCGATATGAACAAATGAATCCGCATATTGATGGCACGTACATTGAGTTCAGTCAATAGACCGATTTACTTAATACAAATTTGCTCCTATTGCTTGTTAACGGTTATTTATTTGTTATTGTTATACTAGGTGTCTAGGTATAACATGAATAAGTAGGCCCATCTGCCAAAATAGGTATATATATATGTAAATATTTACATTTACTTGATTCACTTTATAGTTGGAACGCACATAATACCAATAAAGATGTACGTATTTATGTACCCCCCTACTACGGTTGATTTGCTTCAATGGTCAAGGTGTTGTTAAACCATTAGCAGGTGTTTCACGTGTACATAGTATTTGCTCTATGTGATTAAATTATAATTAATGTGCTCATTAATTTCGAAAATAGAAAAAAAGCTTGTTACAGTAATCTCACAATTATTACAACTACGAGTAATAACAATTTTTATTTAAATTCTTTATGACGTTTAGAAATTCGTCTTCTGTTCGCTTCCAACAGTTTTAGGAATTTAATTATTACCTTGGGTCTTGAAAAATGTAACTTGAAAAAATGTACTTTTCTCCTTCAACATATTACACATTAGAGTGCTGCAGGAATGTATTCGTTTGCATGTTCAAAACACTCGATTGATATTAGAATAGAATCTCTCATTCATTCTCTCTAAGCAAATACAAATTAGAATGAATAAAATAGAAATAGAATGGAATGGAGTATATATTTCGTTTTCATAGAATGAGTAGAAGAATCTGAACATTTGCAAATGGACGTAAAACATTTGAGAGTACTCTAAACATTCCTTTTGATTTTTTATATTACATTACAATACAGAAGATAAGACAACATGACCCGACAAGACGCAGTAATACAAATCATCAGTGTCTGTCATGAAAAAGCAACAACAATTATAACGTACAACACACTCGTAGTACTCTCAAACTCTCGTAGTGCTCTCAAACATTCGTTTATTTGAAGAGAAAAAAAAAAAACGAATGTATGGAATATTTCTTGTAAAAGAGTGAGAGAGTGGAAATGAGTGGAGTGTTCCGTTTGCTTAATATTTCACTCTCACTCATTCTCATTCTATTTAGATATGCTTTGCAAATATTGTACATGTTTTGAGAGTAAAGAGAATGAATCATTCGAAAATCAAATACATTCACATACATTCTTTATTACACATACTCGTTACGTAATACATAGGTAGACATGTGCGCATTCCTCAGGAAATCACCTATGAAAAATGATTGATATGTGCTTGAAATAAAATTGAAGAATACATACAACTGGTTTTTGAAAAGAGTATCGATTAACCAATTAAGATCATTGATACGTGCATATGTGGAATAGGTACTTAAGTATGCCTATTTAGAACATGGTCAAGTAATATTATTTATAAGCTCATATTGATTAAATTATGTTGATGAATTATATTTAGCATCACTGCTGAAAATTGTCTATTGTGAATTTTTCTCCATCCATTTTACAAAATATTAGGTGTGTTCGCTATCAAAAAACTTTCAACAATTGTTAACAGTTTTCAACATGAAAAGTGTTGGCGAACAAATAAGTCCAGCTGTCAATTACGAACGGTGAATGTCAATTTACAAGTTTCTGATAGTTTTCAGTTCACGTACTTCTTGTAGATTTTCTCATATCGAGAGTGATAGACGACAGAAATTGATAGTGATAGTATTGTAAGTGGACAGTCCTAATAAAACAGCAATCAGACGTTTAGTTAATCTGCAATACTGCCGTCTGTCAGGTTATTATTTTATTCGGATTAAGTTCGCCGGTAATCCGGAATTAGGCTGCCGTCTGTCTAGGCTATAAGATAGCTACGCATTTTTTGTTGTTGTTGTGGAGACCTAGACATGCATAAAAAGCGCACTTTTTATCGATTCAATTGCTTGAATGAGTATTTTCAAAATATTACGAGACAATTCAATAACTTTCTATTCTTGGACAACTTGAAAATCATTACGGGATTATTAACAGGGCATTGTAGGTTGAACTATCCACCTAACAAAACTGGGATTTTCTCTAATGCTCTTCGTAGGTTCTGCAGGGAAGAGGATGAGGTCGCACAACATGTGATAGGAACTTGTCTCACATAAGAGAAGGAAACACATGGGAGATTTCATCATACCCGAGAAGGAATTTAGACACTGTGAAGTAGAACCAATACTAAAATTTTGCGAAGGAACTGGGCTAAGAGACATACTCTAGGTCTGCTAAGGTGGCATAATAGATCTTATAGGTCGCAATGCAACATCCTCCCCAAACGATAATAATAATATTCTTGAAAAGGCCACGATCTAGGGACAAATTTTTCAAATTTCAACTTTCGTATCTTTTGTTTTCCCACATGAAAAGGCAATATTCAAAAGTTAACAAGTCGAAATCGATATCTTTTTCTAGACCAATAATGAACAATTTTTTTATTTACCTCATCTTCAAATAATTAAATGACTAACGAAATTATCTAAATTATAAATCGCACCGTCATCAAATTTTAAATACGAAACAAAAGGAAAAATTGCAGATAAAAGAATTATTTCTCTCTCTCTCTCTCTCCCTGTGTTCAATTGGCATAATACAATCACATTCTTTTGCAAAGTAATCTTGTAATTGGGTCGAAAATGTACACACACAAAAAATTTTCCAACCTATTAAATCAGTTAATAAATAACAATGTAATTGATGTTTGAACTTGAAAATGAAATACGTAAATGCTATAGTAAATGCGTTTACTTACAATAAAAAGCCCATTAATATTAGGAAATGAATGTATGTATGTATGCAGAAATGGCAATTTATTTAATGAATGATGTTTCAGCATGAGAAGAGAAAATCAAACATAACAAAAAAAAAAAAAAAAAAAACAAAAGTCAAAGTCAAAACAAAAAAATATTGAGTTTATAACATTCTGAGTTTCTTTAGTTGACGACCCAACCAACTTCACTTTGTTGTAATCATTGTCCAACTGTCGAATTACATGCAACATATAAATATGTAAACTGAAATGAAACTCGTCATCTTTTATTGATTTGTTTTATAAATATTTACCAAGAGTAGCATGAAAGCACAATCAAGAAAATGAGGTCAAATGTACGTAGTACATATTTGTATATACTGTAATATTTGAAATGTTAACAACAAACATAATAAATACACAAAAGTTTTATTTTAAAATATTTTATTTATTTATTTATTTATTTCTTGTATGTATGTGTATATTATTTTATTCATAAAATTATTTGGCTATTTATCTGTATGAATTTTGATTTTGTTTTTTTTTTTATCGAAAAAAAATCGAAATCGAAATAAATCAATTAATTTTTAATTATATTATAATTATTTTATTGTACCTAGCATTAATAGCACTGAGAACTGAGAGATACTTGAAAAAAAAAAATTATGGGAATTTGATATTTGATACCGATTGATGAACGAAAAAATAGATATTTCAATATTCTGACAGTTTACATAAAAAAAATCTGTTTTTTATGCGATTCAAATTTTGAATATTTGAGCTTGAACAAGATTAGTAAGATGTCTGCACCTTGTATTGACATAGATTGGCTCGTCCTTGTTTTTGAAACCCAGCCAGTCGATCGTATAATATAGACGACTACTGACGAAATTTGTTTAAATTAATTATCGCTCGTAAAGGCTGAATACCACCTTGATCAAAAAGTTCCCGGAATAACCACCGTGTGGCGCTACCATCGTTCCAATTTGAGTTCTGTTTTTTTTTTTTTTTTGTTAAGTTGGTACATCGTAGCCAAAAGTACATCTATCTCTGTGTGTGTTGGCAATTTTTTACAATTTTCAATCAAATTCATGCAAAAAAGAGACCGTGTTGACGTCGCAAAAGACATGATTTGCGAGACTGAATCCGATCCCACATTCAACAAAAGGATCATTACTCGAAACGAGATGTGGATTTATAAGTACGACGGAAAGAGACCAGAATTGTGAGCAGAAAACTCGTGGATTTTGCACCATGTTAACGCACCGTCGCACAGTGCCATCATTATTCGTAATTTTTTGACGAAAAATGCAACAAATACCATCCAACAGCCACCAAATTCTCCTGATTTGGCTCCTGATTTGTGACTTCTTTCTGTTCAATCGAGTTAAAAAACCATTACGGGGAATGCGTTTTAGCAGCCGAGGGGAAGTAATGGAAAAATCGCAGAAAGCACTGAGATAGATGTACTTTTGGTGATGTAACTTTTACAAATGTCAAGCTATGTTGCTAAGATTTAGAGAGAATATCAACAACAGATGTACCAACTTAACAAAAAAAAACAGAACTCCCGGTTATTCCGGGAATTTTTTGATCAAGGTGGTAAGTAAATCGCTAAAAAATATATTTTGAAGAAAATAAGTTTTTTGATGGTAACATGTCAAAAGTCTTCACTGAGCTGTCAGCTGAACAGTATTATTAGTTTGGGGAAAAAGTTGTGTATACTTTTACAGTGCATTTCTATGTAAAAAAAAAAAAAAATTTAATTGAAAAAATCAAAAATTTTATAAATTTTTGTATTTTATATATTAAAAATTATTGTATTACAAAAATTACTTTATTACAATAAATAAATACAATATATGACACATATCCATATGGGTATGTATGATGAATATTGATGTACGTATGATATACGATACGAGTATGCAACATTCAATACTCTTTGGTTTTTTTTTATATTTTGTTTTTGTTTTTTTACACTTGATTTCAATTATCGTATATTCATTTTCATTTTGAACAATATAACAATTTTTTGTTTTTTTTTTATTTTTCCAAATACATACATTCAGACATATTTTATAGTAGGTATGTTTTGAAATGAAACTAATGTATGTGTGCATTTTTCTGTTTGAATTTTTTTTTTTGTATTTTTCGTGAAAAACATTCATTATGCATTATGCATATATTTTGTAAATTTTCAAAAAAATAAAACAAATTTCTTTTTTTTTTTTAAATTGTATTTCAAGTATAATATTATTACACAATATTAACTATTCGTTTACATACAATACATATTTTTCTCAATTAATTCAAATCTTTTTGGAACATCGATCATGCTACACTTCATAGCAGTGAAATAGGCGGCACTCTTATATTTGAAGTTATTATTGAATTCGTTATAATATATTGAAACGCCTTTTTCTTTTGAAGTTTTTTTTTGTTTTTTTTTTATATTGTAGCTATCCTTTTTAATTTTGATTTTTCTTGTTTTTGTTGTTTTGTTGTTTGATAAATTTCATCCATTTAAATTTCAATTAAATTTTGTATTTTCGTATGCAAATGCAAATAAGCATAACAATAATACTTCTTACTTACTTAGCATATTTTTTTTAATCTTAATTATTAATTAGGCATTTGCACGTTTTTGTTGTTGTATATTTTTAGAATTTTCCAATCATACATATTTTGTATACGTACGCAAGGAGGATTTGTATTGATTTGTTTGAATGATAATGACTTGGTAGCCAGCAGAGAAGCAGAGAAGTTGTTGGAAAGGCAAACAAATAGATTATTAATTTAATTTTATTAAGATGTGGTTAGGCGATTTTCCTTATTTTTCTTGTTGTTGTTGTTGTAGCTTAGAATTCGCTAATAATAAATAATTAATCATCTTTGAGATTGAACTAACACAATCAACCAGAGACAAAGGACAATCGAATTGAAGTGGGTTTCTTATGCGGCATGGGGCTTATCGGCAAAAGTTTTGATATAAAGATCTCATAGAGCTTGTATATCATTCTGCGGAGACACTACCCTCAAATTTTTATTAAAGTACTTTCAGGTCTGTAGAACCAATTCTATTAGTTTAAAATCCGGTTTTGGTAAAACGATAAAACGGGATCAAGAATCAATGGCTCAACGTTCAAATAATTACTCCTAATTTGGCAAAAAAAAAAAAAAAAAATCTTATAGGATACTTTCGCTAAGCGGTATAGACTTATAGCGTAGACCGACGGCAGCGTTAATCCGGATTATCGGCGCACTTAATCCGAATAAAATATTAACCTGACAGACTGCAGTAACTGCAGGATTAACTAATCGGCTGATTGCTGTTTTATTAGTTCTGCTCACTTACATTACTATCACTATAAATTTCCGTTATCTGTCATTCTCGATATGGGAAAATCTACAAGAAGTACGTAAACTGAAAACGATCAGAAACTTGTAAATTGACATTCACAGTTCGCAATTGACAGCTGGATTTATTTT
Source organism: Megamerina dolium (assembly GCA_963854835.1). Classification (NCBI taxonomy): domain Eukaryota; kingdom Metazoa; phylum Arthropoda; class Insecta; order Diptera; family Megamerinidae; genus Megamerina; species Megamerina dolium. The sequence goes on along the minus strand of OY978529.1, from coordinate 49,424,022 downwards.
TTCACCAACTCTTTTCATGTTCAAAACTGTTAACAATTGTTGAAAGTTTTTTGTTAGTGAACACACCTAATATTTTGTAAAATATTAGGTGTATTTCAGCAGTGTTGCCATCGCAAATTGCCATAATCCTCTTTTATTTTGAGAATTAACTTATAGCCCAGACAGACGGCAGCCTAATTCCGGATTACCTAGTTAATTTGAATTAACTCGGGCATTAACTGCAGCTAATCCGCATAAACTCTATGAGTTAATTCTCAATATAAAAGAGGATTAGGGCAATTTTCGATGGCAACACTGCTGAAAATTGTCTATTGTGAATTTTTCTCCATCCATTTTACAAAATATTAGGTGTGTTCGCTAACGAAAAACTTTCAACAATTGTTTACAGTTTTCAACATGAAAAGTATTGGCGAACAAATAAATCCAGCTGTCAATTATGAACGGTGAATGTCAATTTACAAGTTTCTGATAGTTTTCAGTTCACGTACTTCTTGTAGATTTTCTCGTATCGAGAGTGATAGATGACAGAAATTGATAGTGATAGTAATGTAAGTGGACAGACCTAATAAAACAGCAATCAGCCTTTTAGTTAATCCGCAATACTGCCGTCTGTCAGGTTATTATTTTAAGTGCGCCGGTAATCCGGAATTAGGCTGCCGTCTGTCTAGGCTATTATAGAGTTAATGCGGATTAGCTGCAGTTAATGCCCGAGTTAATTTGAATTAACTTGGTAATCCGAAATTAGGCTGCCGTCTGTCTAGGCTATTACGAATTTTAGCTAAATTACTTTACAGGTTGTAGATACTTATTTTCCGAAACGAATGACTGTCGATCCAGTAAAACGAATATTGACCCATTCTCTGTGAAAGTCCTACATTTGGCAGATCTCAAATCCCAGATTGTGCTAGAGTTTATTAAAAGCCTCGTCATTTGATCTCATGCACTACAACTTGGACGCAAATAATAATAATAATAATAATGCCAACGTAATAAAGCGTTTGTCATAAAATGAAAATATTTTACAAACAAAATTACAATCAATTTCAACTGTGCGTTTGTCTACCTCTTGGCGCACATTTTTCTTGTTGATTCGTGAATATTTTAAAACATATCACACTTATTTAAAATGACTGAAAATAATCGCCATTATCATAAACGAAATTCATTGATTCGTTCATTGTTCTACTTGCCAAAATACCAAAAACCAAAACGCAAGGGAATCAAAGTGGTTCATCGTATTGCGTTTTACATAATTTACTTGAATTTGTATCTCAATGAATACATAATTTAACAGTTCTATCATATTGGCGGAATATTTAACAAATTAATACATATTTCACAGTATATTGTTGTGGAAAAACTCATATTTAATTAATTTGTAATATTGTATTTTTTTGCAGATTAGGGCGGGTATGTTTTGTATGGCAAAGAAAATGCCGAAAAATCGTATAGCATTTTGCATCTTTCGTATTTTGTTAAATAAGTATTGCTATCCATATAATCTTGCAAACATTTTTTATGACGATAATTACGTATGGAAATTTTGTAAGCTCGGAATTTATCTGAGGGGCGCGCCCTGACGATTCCTTTGATATCAAAGTTGTTCGAAGGTCTGCACTCGCCCTTCGCGCATTATTTTGGGCTTTCAATATTGAATTATTAATTGAATAAATGAAATTTAAGCTATCTAAATTAGAGTATAAATTTAATAAATATTTTATTATTGTAGTAAAAAGAAATTCATTATTTTTCCAATAGATGGCTTTAGTAATCTGTATCTGGCGTTGTATAAGTGCGATCGGGTTACGCTAGATGGCGTTAGAAATATAGGATTTCGTACTAAATAAACTTTTTAGGCAATTTTATGATTGCTTGATTCAGTATTGTTTGAGCACGCGTCAAAGATGGACACCAATAAAGAGAAAATACGCCATATTTTACAGTTTTTCTTCGATAAAGGCGAAAATGCAAGAAAGACGGCTGAAAATGTGAATAGTGTTTAGTGTCAAAAATTCACCCCGCTCTGGAAGGGGTGCAATTGTCGAAAATATCGATAAAATTATGGAAATCGTCGAGTCTGACCGTCATGTAAGCTCTGTTTCTATTGTCCCAGCAGCTAAGCATTGCACAAAAAACCGTTTGGAACCATTTAAATAAGGCTAGATACAAAAAGAAGTTCGATGTATGGATGCCACAAGAGTTAACGCAAAAAAAAAAACCTCATGGATCGAATTTCCATCTGTGAATCGATCCATTTCTGAAGCGGATGGTTACTGGTGATGTAAAGTGGGTCACTTACGACAACGTCAAGTGAAAACGGTCGTGGTCGAATCTCGGTGAGCCGGCGCAAACGGTGGCCAAGCCAAGATTGACGGTCAGGATGGTTTTGCTATGTGTTTGGTGGGATTAGCAGGGAATCATCTACTATGAGCTGCTCTCCTACGGCCAAACTCTTAATTCAGATCTGTACTGTCAACAGTTGGACCGCCTGAAGGAAGCAATCGCCCAGAAGCGGACAGCTTTGGCCAATAGGACAACGCCAGTCCACACACATCGATAATGACTCGCCAGAAGCTCAGGGAGCTTGATTGGTAGGTTCTTATGCATTCACCTTATAGTCCGGATCTGGCACCTGGTGATTACTACCTGTTCCAGTCTATGGCGAATGATTTTGCTGGTGAAAAATTCGCCTCAAGAGAAGCTTGTGAAAATCGACTGTCCCAGATTTTTGCCAATAGGGACGAGAGTTTCTATGAGAGTGGCATTATGAAATTACCTACAAAATGACAACAAGTTATCGAACAAAACGGTGCAAATTTGACCTAAATCGGATCATTCTAACTATGCTAAATAAAACCTTCAATTTAATGCAAAAATAATGGATTTCTTTTTACTAGACCCTATACATAGAGTATTTTAATCTTGAAATTTTGTAGAATTTGATTTGGTTTTCGAATTTTCTGAAAATAATAACAAACAATATAGAAACCCCGAAGGAAATCCCGGATAAAGCCCCAATGGAGATTCAACTTCAAAAAAGCGCCAATGTTTGCAGGAAAAAAAAAAAACATTTTTATTTGTCAAACTATCGGAGCTCAACATTGATTTTTGATCCATGGTTTCTTGTGCTTATAAATCATCATTAGTTTCTTTCTCTGCTGTACGATTTGTGGGCCAAAAATAAAAACTACTAAATTCTGTATTAAAATGTGTGGAGAACATCAGCCAACAGAGTCAAAATAATGAAATTTTTACCGCAATTAAATTGCAAACTTCACGTTTAGCTGGTAAAGCAAGCAACTTTGATATATTCTTCATGACTAAATCATTGAAATCATTCTCTAAATGTCTACAATTTCATATCATCATCACGGTGCACATGAAATTAATAAGATTCAAGTCTCCTTTTTAACTACATATTATTCTATATATTCTCTCGTACAACAGAAATGCTATTACGCGCTTGATTTCGAAATTTAAATTATGTAGCTACGAGAATATATGCAATATTGCCGTGTCTTGTAAATCTCATAAGCCTACCATCATCTTTTACGATGCTGAAATATGAAATTGAAAATATGAAAATAATTATTAAGATAACGAACAACACTAACAACAACAACATTATCATCAATAATTAATATGACATTAGTTTAGGAGGATAAAAACCATGTATTTTTTTGAAGAATATTCGTAAGGTAAGGAAACAAAAGAAGAAAAAAATAAAGAAAAATAAATATCAAGTTCATTGAACAAAGTTAATTGAAAATGAAAATGTACGTATACAGGAAACTTGATAAATCAAGTGAAAAGAAAAAAAAAAACTACATACACATATGCAATTTTTGTAACCGACAAGGGTGCAACATACTCAAGAATATTGGTTGACAACGGCAACGAAGCGAAATGGTAACATCGTAATATAGTAAATACTATTTACTATCCCCATCGTCATTATCATCAACATAGTAACAACCAACTCGAGGCAATGACAACCACAATGACATATCGTATTACCAATAACAACCAACCATCACCACAGAGGGGCGAGTATATGCTTCCATCAACAAAACCATCATCATCATCATCATCATCATCATCGACTATGCTCTCCTATTCATTTCTTCAAGGCATTGGCAGGTAATAAACTAAACTCAATCATCACAGTATTTAAATATGCATTTAAAATCAGTGGCGACTATTCATGTTCAATTCCCCCAATAATTGCCTATATATACTTGTATACTCGTAATAGTGTGTACATGGAAAACGAAATCTTGCTTCCGGCAAAACGACAAACATTTTATTGTATTATCAACGGTTCGTAGAGCAGTTATATTTATTATTAAGCTTTAAACTGTCATTGGGTGCAATTATTGTTGTTGCCATTGCAACAAGATATAGAAAAATGTAAATACACAATGTCTGTCAATATGAAAAACAACAATAAATCATAAGTAAGTTTTTTGAAAATAAAAATTGCAAATATGTAGTACTTAAGTAAAGCAAATAAATAGAAAAATAAGAAGTGTGAGAAAATAACATAGTCAGGCGTTTGTTAAATGAATGGTCTACCATACAGCAGATTGCTTATTAGCGATGTAAGGAGGAAATCGTATTTGAGGAATATCTAATATCTAAGCATATTTATGAGCATTGTAAAACTTTACTTTCGCCTTAATTTATAGTTGTTAATAGCATTTACACTTTCAAATATAATTAACAAAAAACAAAAATAACAAAAAAAAAACCTTTGGTCTGACGAAAAAAATGGAATTGTTTGATTTAGAGATATTTGGGGGTTTTTAAACATTTTTCATATTTTTGAATAACACAAAAAATTCGCAAAAATCAAGAAAACCAATTAAAATGTTTTTTTTTATACTTTAAAGTTATTAAATTATAGATTTATAAGTTTGATAATATGTATTTTTTAATCGAATATTGAAAACAACGCCCATAAATGTTTGTACTACATGTACAATCTATGTTATTATCATTTTGATTGATAACGACAAGCAGTCATGACAACAAATTTTCCTTGTTGCTATTCAAATGGAAAATATAATATTTATTTTTGCTTGTCGTTTTTTGTTTTTTTCTTCATAGTATTATGGTAGATATGTTTATATGAATAAATGAATGAAAAAAAAAAATTAAAAGTTCTTCGTAGCTTATAAGTACCTATCTTAGGGCGGGTTAATTTTTTCGAAGACTTCTCACCACACCCTAATGATATTGTTTGAATAATTTTGAGCAACTTTACCAAAGAAACCATTTAATTTAGGTGCTTTTTTTTTAATTTAGCTCATTTTTTCCAAGTACACGTATATAGGACTTTGTTTTTGAGATCAAAGAATCTATTACTGATGATTATTTTTATTGCTCCATTGTTGTTAGAGGTTTGTAGGATTTATAGCTATTTATCGCATTGTATTCTACGAAAATTCCGTTTTTTTTTTACTAAGATAACTCAAATTTTCAATGTCCAAATATGTTTACCGTTGTTGTTGTTGTTGTTGTAGCATTTCCGTATTCTGATGAGGTGAATGGATTTTGGACGACCACGTGGTTGAGTGCTTCCGGGACGTAGAGACCCGCCCGTTCTTGGGAAGCACCGTAGAATATGTTTATGGGTTCCGAAGGATCTGCCCTTAAGCCTTTCTTGTAGTAATATTATGGGAGTTAAATTTTGCGCAGTATTAGAAGGTACCTACTTTATATTAGTCGGTTCCGAATGGCAGAACTTTTATGACATCACTTTTTTAGAGCTTTTTTAGAAGCTTTTTCATAGCAAATTGTTACTACCGGAAAAATGGCGAATTGCTTGCCGACTGGTGAGTATCGACTCGTGATTATGAGAAAAATCTTTTCGATACTAAAAATGTGCTTCAGTCGGGGATTGAAACCACGATCTACAGATCAGAAGACCAATGCACTAATCGCTGAGCTACGGCATTACCACTCAATGCATAAATTTCACTCAAATTAATACAGAAATTTCGATTTTTTCGATTTTTACCCTCTGCAATATTTGAATATTTCTTATATTTGGAATTTAAAGAAACAAAAAAAAAATTGTTTTTATTTTATTTTTCATCAGCATCACTATACAAATTTCTAGTATGTACTTGTTATTAATTTTAGATTTATGCATTATTCCATTTTTACTACTTACTTACTTATGTGGCCATAACAACCGAATATCGATTTAGGCCGAAAATAACATGCTTCGTCAGCCATCTCTGTTCTTCGCTAGCTGGCGCCAGTTAGAAATTCCAAGCGCCGTCAGGTTCTCCAGTACTTGGTCTTTCCACCGGAGGTTTGGTCTTCCTCTTCTGCGCCGTCCTCCAGCGGGTTCCGAATATAACACCTTCTTAGCTGGAGCGTGTTCTTTCATTCGCTCGACATAACCTAGCCAGCGCAGCCGCTGGATTTTGATGCGCTTTACTATGTCAATATCGGCATATAGCTCGTACAGCTCATGGTTGTACCTTATTCGGTACTCGCCACCAACGCAAATAGGTCCAAAGATCTTGTGTGGGACTTTTCTCTCGAAAGCCCCAAGCATTCGCTCATCCGAGATGGAAATTGTCCAGGCTTCAGCGCCATATGTTAGGACAGGCATGATGAGAGACTTGTAGAGTGTAGTTTTCGTTCTTCGAGAGAGGGCTCGACTTTTCAATTGCTTACTCAGCCCAAAGTAACACCTGTTAGCAAGAGTTATCCTACGCATGATCTCCAAGCTGACGTCATTACTGCTGTTAATGCTGGTTCCAAGATAGACAAAGCCCCTTACTACTTCAAAAGCGTAGTTGTCAACAGTGACGTGCTGTCCAAGACGCCGGGACTCTTTGTTTGTTGACACTAGATACTTCGTCTTGCCCTCGTTCACCGTGAGACCCATCCGACGCGACTCTCTTTCCAACTCTGAGAATGCTGCACTGACTGCTCGCGTGCTCATGCCGATTATGTCAATATCGTCGGCATACGCTAACAGCATGACACTTTTGTTGAAGATAGTGCCATTATGTCGTAGATCAGCAGCTCGTATTATTTTCTCCATAATAAGATTGAAGAAGTCGCACGATAACGAATCACCTTGTCTGAAACCCCGTTCGGTATTAAACGGTGCGGAGAGGTCCTTCCCAATTTTCACTGCACAACGGGAGTTATGCAGTGTCATTCTACAAAGTCGAATGAGCTTTGCAGGAATACCGAACTCAGACATTGTTGCGTAGAGGTAATCCCTTACCGGACTGTCGAAAGCGGCTTTATAATCAACAAATAGGTGGTGTGTGTCGATCTGTTTTACTTGGGTCTTCTCCAGGATTTGGCGCAGTGTGAAAATCTGCTTGATGGTGGATTTACCAGGTCTGAAGCCACACTGATAAGATCCAATCAGGTTGCTGAGCATAGGCTTCAACCTTTCAGACAGTACGCTCGATAGAACCTTGTACGCGATGCTCAGGAGACTTATTCCACGGTAGTTGGCGCAAATTGTGGGGTCTCCTTTTTTATGTACAGGACAGAGAACACTGAGCCTCCAATCATCAGGCATGCTTTCATCCGACCATATTCTGCTTATGAGCTGGTGCATGCAGCTCATCGCCTCCGGTCTTAAACAACTCGGCAGGCACGCCATCAGCACCTGCAGCTTTGTTGTTCTTCAGCCTTAAAATGGCCGTTTCAACCTCGTCATAGTCGGGTGGTGGAACATCAACACCATCATCTGTAATTGGGGTTATCGGGCAATCTCCTCCACTGGCGGAATTGTTCGTAGCATCGCCATTCAGTAACGTGGAGAAGTGTTCCCTCCATAGGCTCAGTACACTCTGGACATCTGTAACCAGATTCCCATTTCCATCACGACAAGAAGAGGCTCCGTGATTTAAACCTCCACTTAGGCGCTTGATCTTTTCGAAGAATTTTCGACTCTCATTCTTGTCGGTACACATCTCTATCTCCTCACACTCACGTCTTTCCAACTCCCTCTTCTTGCGCCTGAAAAGACGTCTCTCTGCACTCTGTACCGCTCCTTAACAGCTCGCGTTGCGCCTGCACGCAGGGTTCTTCTGTAGGCGGCGTCTTTCTCTGCGGTAGCGTCGCGACACTCCTGATCATACCACTCATTCCTCAGAGGCCGGTAGTAACCGATTACCTCCTCGGCAGCAGTAGTCATGGAGTGGGATATATGTGTCCACCGTGCGCATGTATCATCAAGTGGGGGAGTGTTCTGCATAAGCAGATCCGATAGTCGAGTGGAAAATGCATCTGCTGTCTCTGGTGATTGCAGCTTACTGACGTCGAGCTTTCTCTGTGTGGGACTTCTCTTGTTATTTGCGACACATAGGCGTGTGCGCACCTTAGCTGCAACAAGGTAGTGATCCGAGTCGATGTTGGCACCACGGTCGATTTCACGTCCATCACACTGGAAGCATGCCTTCCGTCAATTAACACATGATCAATTTGGTTTCTTGTACGATGATCTGGAGACAGCCATGTCGCTTTGTGGATGTCGAGATGCTGGAATCTGGTACCACCAATTACCATGTTTCGTGCTGCGGCGAAGTCGATCAACCTCATTCCGTTATCGGAGGTGTTCTGGTGGAGGCTGAATTTTCCGACAGTTGGACCAAAGGTACCTTCCTTGCCCACCCTGGCATTAAAGTCGCCAAGCACGATTTTGATATCGTGGCGGGCGACTTTCCATTTTTATTAATTTCAATATTGAAATTATTAACTAGTCCAGCAGCAAATTTGTCAATACCTTGCCAACATAAGACATTAAAAATCAGCATTGAAGCAAATGAAATCCACATCTCAGTACCGCTGTATGCATACTGCTTCTAAAAGTCCTTCTCGAGAAGCGAGCAGGTAATGTTTTAAGCAAATAAACTGGAATGAGCTACACAAATACAAACACTCAAAATTTTCAATTGATTTTATTTTAGTACACATCTAGATAGCAGTGGAGTCAATTAATTGATAGAGTAATGATACAACCGCTGGCTTTGGAATCGGCAGATCGTGAGTTCAAATCCAGCTGGGAGGTATCGTTTTTATATATGTTTTTCTGACAAGAAATTCAAAAAGTATTCAACAATATTTTCGAGAAAATTATTTTTATCATTATTTTAGTCAAGAATATTGTTGTATAATATGTGGTGCACCGGTAGTGTTAGCTTTGCGATCAGGGATCCCAGGATCGAGCCCAGGAAGGAATCGAGAGAATTTTTTTTGTTCTTTGGTTGTAGACACATGTTGTAATTCTTATATCGAAATCACATTTTGCATTTGAATGACAACATTTTGGCATTACTGGAGTGCTTGAAAAAAAAAACTCCTGCTGAAAGCTGTTCTATGGAATGCATTCAAATGTGGCCCGTTTTCATACAAAAGTGATTTAGAGATAGAATCCAGATGGTAAGAACTTCTGGATCCCAAAAAAGGGGTTCTGTAATCGCTATGTACTCCTTCTATTTTCCACTGGGAGTATTGAAATTAATAATATGAAAACGAAAAAGTGCATATTCGCGCGAAATTAAATAAAATTTTTACATGTGGCAACCTTAATTTTTATGGGGACAAACAAATAATTAATTAGAAATGGCGAAACAAGAACGAACGAAATGAATATGCAAAGATTATAACGAAACCGTAAGATCGAGAGAGAGAGAGAGAGAGAGAGAGAACAAATGCTGCCACGTAGTATAAATAACTCGTATATTTTAAAGGCAGATTATTCATAGCTTAATTGCCCTGACAGACGGCAGCGTTAATCCGATTTAAAGGCGCACTTAATCCGAATAAAATATTAACCTGATAGACGACAGTATTGCGGATTAACTAAACGGCTGATTACTGTTTTATTAGGTCTGCTCACTTACAATACTATCACTATCAATTTCTGTCATCTGTCACTCTCGATGTGAGAAAATCTACAAGAAGTGCGTGAACTGAAAACTATCAGAAACTTGTAAATTGACATTCACAGTTCGTAATTGACAGCTGGATTTATTTTTTCGCCAACGCTTTTCATATCGAAAATTGTTAACAATTGTTGAAAGTTTTTTATAAGCGAACAGACCTATTGTTTTGTATGTTGGATCGAGAAAAATTCATAATAGACATTTTTCAGCAGTGTTGCCATCGAATATTGACCTAATCCTCTTTAATTTTGAGAATTAACTTGCAGAGTTAATGCGTATTAGCCGTCTGTCAGGGCTATAACTTACAAACAAGTAATTTTTGAATAATTTGGCACACCCTGATGTACATACATACATCAACTATTGTATGAAAAACTACAAATAAATTTACAATAATTAAGAGAGCATTTTTCAATATAAATCAACTTTTTATTTATGGTAAAACTTAAAAAAAAGGATACACACACACACATACACACACAAAAAGTGTAGGTATATGAAAAATAACATATTTGACATCCACACAACACAAGGGCAATAGTGAGCGTAGGAAAATGTAGAAGTAGTAGTAGAAAAAATATAGCAGGATGATACTAAAATGGCCATGAACCTTTGATTGTATGAAATGCACACCAAATGAAAACACATTGCCACACCAATTTACATGACTCTGATGATGATGATGATGATAATGATGATAATGATGATAATGACGATGACGATGATGATGGTGATGGTGATGCAGGTTACCTAGCAAAATATACACTTGAGGCAAGATAAAATATTTATGTACATATATTTTGAAATTAAAAACTATGGCAGCAAGTGTAAAAATAAAATGAAAAGTACAACAAATAGACAAAAAACACAACAAAATATTGACATACTCATATGTACACACACACACACACACACACTATACTTGTATATACATATTATTTGTGTATTAAAAGGAGCGGCAACCTATTCTATTGGGCTTTTTGAAGATTTCATATGTATACGTGAATACACCTCGTATAGAAGTGAACAAGTCAGTATGGGCGACATGATGGCTGATGTTAGTTAGTTAGTTGTTGGAGTAGATCGAGTAAAGGTGTGAAATTGTTGTATACTCGACAATATTGAGCTTGAGTTCATGCTACTTTATGCATTACCAGTTTGCTTGCATTCTTACTTGCTGACTGGCTGGCTGGTTGGTTGATGTGCTCGTCCATAAGTTTTGTTTTATCCTTTATATGCTTTGTTGTTATGCTTGCCATAAAAAACACTTTTATGTCACACACAAAGAACTAGTATACTATGAGTATACAACACAATACATTATTTCTTCTCTTTGTTTCATTTTTTTTAATGTTTTTTGCTACTAGAAGGTACATGTTATAATACGGTGACTTTTTTCAATTTAACTTATAGCCTTAAGGTTCACATTGTAAGTTGAATACAATTTAATTAAAATATGTTTGAAAGCAGAGAAATATTCTTTTTTTTTTATGATGATGATGATAAATAAAAATGATGATAAAGCCAACTTATGTAAATAGTGTGAATAGTGAATAGTGATTATTTTAACTAGAAGATATTGTTGGTAAATTAATTAGTAGTTTCCTAAATGAATAAATTGCAAAATAGTTAGCTAAAATGATAAGAAACAAAAATAATGTAGATTTCTTCGTCTTGTTGGAAGAGATGTTTAATTTCTTCTATTCTTCATTTGTCACTTTGTACTTACAAACAAATATTAAACTCAATCATAAGTTGTAATGTAATGTATTTCAAAAATTGCTAAATAAATGCAATAATGGGATAGCAATTTGGTTTCTTGTATCTTTTTTTTTCAAACTTTTTCTAGTCCAATCATATTTGTAATGTATTAGTTTAACGACATTTTACTTATATTAAGAGTAGATATTATATGTACGATGAGTCAACCATTGAAAATCATTCTAATAAAATTTGTTAATCATAGCCATACGCCATACAATAAAATACTCGTACAAGTACATTAACATTTAGAACAGCTGCCATGAGTAACTGGAAGAAAGATTGTTGTATTTATATCAAATGGAGTGGATGTCATGTACTATGCTGTCAGATTAAATTAGCATTCTCATACAAATATATACTTGTAGGTATATGTACATATGTTCATGTACTGTACATGTCTATGAAATTCGTTTGCCAACATAAATAATATATGCACAGTATTTGGCAGAACATTATACGTATCCACTTTGCCAAAAATACAAAAAAAAAAAAATGTGTAGCTAATAAATTCTGAAATCAGTGAGAGATCTTTTAAAATGCGCCATTTTTTATTGATTGCCTGATTGACTGACTGACTACGTAATGTATTTGCAGCATTTCGATGTACTATGTATTTTTTTAAGTATATGTAAGCATATAATAAGCAATTTTTGTCCTCTAACTTGTATTGATATTGTCCATGTTGCAAAGTATAAAATATAATACCTAAATCAAAAAAAAAAAAAATAAAATAAAATAATAAAATAAAATAAAAAATCATTGCTTTTAGCCTTTATCAATAATTGAGTATTGAATTTGTGATTTTTATATGCATATAAATAAGAGAAATATATTAGAAAATTATACTCAAAAATTTGAAAATAATACACATGTCACTTAGACCTCATTCTAGTCATCCATGACAATGAGTATTTTTGCACTTTCATTAAATTCTGGCCTTGGCATAATCATTTGCAGTTGGAGATGATGTACCTCCAGCATCACTATAAAGTCAAAGTGAATTGCTAATCATTGTGACAAAAATAAAGAAAAAAATCAAATCTTCAGCTTCAACTTTTGTATATTTAAAAATAATATCAATAATAAATTTATTCCACAGCGTAAATTAATTTTTCAATGAGCGAAAATTTGACATGTGACAAAAAAATTATGATGTGATAAAATGTAATGCAATTAGGCTGAATTATCGAACTTCTCAATATTGAAATTTGTTTTCAATTTGTTAATGTACTCATTAATATTTTAATATTTAATATCTTAGTGTTATAGCCTAGACAGATGACAGTCTAATTCCGGATTACCAAGTTAATTCGAATTAACTCTGGCATTAACTGCAGCTAATCCGCATAAACTCTATGAGCTAATTCTCAAAATAAAAGAGGATTAGGGCAATTTGCGATGGCAACACTGCTGAAAATTGTCTATTGTGAATTTTTCTCCATCCATTTTACAAAATATTAGGTGTGTTCGCTTATAAAAAACTTTCAACAATTGTTTACAGTTTTCAACATGAAAAGTGTTGGCGAACAAATAAATCCAGCGGTCAATTATGAACGGTGTATGTCAATTTACAAGTTTCTGATAGTTTTCAGTTCACATACTTCTTGTAGATTTTCTCATACCGAGAGTGATAGATGACAGAAATTGATAGTGATAGCAATGTAAGTGGACAGACCTAATAAAACAGCAATCAGCCGTTTAGTTAATACGCAATACTGCCGTCTGTCAGGTTATTATTTTATTCGGATTAAGTGCGCCGGTAATCCGGAATTAGGTTGCCGTCTGTCTAGGCTATTATACTGTTAACCGCTTATTCCTTCCATCTGTAGTACCAATTAATAGATCGATGATAAAGCTTTAAAAAATTTATATTCAGTTATGGTCAACAAACTAGAGCCATTTTTTCAGAGATATCAAAAGGAAAAAAATTTTAAAATTTGAAATCAACTGATTTTAATAGAGATTGCGCATAAACGCACAATTCTCATATTGCATAACATCTTGAACACATGTGACGTATCATCGTGATAAAAATATAAAAATTCTTAAAACAGAAATAATGATGTTTAAAATATAGCTAAAACCGAATCAATTAAAAAAAATATTTAAGTTGTTATAAAAAAAAAAAAAAAATTATATTAACGCTTCAACGTGAAGTCAGTAAAGGTATATCACAAGGGGAGAACATTCTTTCCGAACAAATCAAAATGGATGTGAAAGTGATGAGATATGACGCGATGACGCGATGATAAATAAATAAATAATGAATGTTGCTAGTATGTGATATAGTAGAATTTCCGTGGTTCAGCTACTAGTCGTACCAAAGATATTGATTTTTTAACGTCGAAATGCGCAATTTGCATTTCTATTTCATTCAAGGCTCTTACAGTTATTTTACATTTATATTAAAGTCTCAAATTAACTGATGAGGTAAAGTAGTCGACTATTATTCATATTTGATTTGAAGTCGTTGATTTTCGCTTAGTCGAATATAAGGAACGGATTCTGGCTCTCGCCAAATCAGGATATTCGCATATGTAAAGAGAGAGGCTTTTTGACTCATTTTCATTCTGGCAACTGCGACAGAATGAATTGAAGGGAAGATTCAGTCTTTCTGCATGTTTTCCTACCTTCCAATGGCCCACCAGAACTGCAGTAATGCGTGTGATGTTTGGACAAGAACAATTTAACAGTTGATCCGTCCTTTGAATGTTATACCATGGCCATGTCTGACTTGAGAGAGTGCAAGTTGTCAATCGCTTCCACTTCTGTTCCGGAATGGAACTGTAATGAGAAGCTATGATACTTTTTATTTTGCTGAACGGAGTTGAGACTGTTTTCGCCAATGCAGCACCTGCACTAGCCAATTCGTCTGCCCTTTCATTTCCCCTCAATATTCCTATGATCTGAAACCTAAACAAGAGTAACTTGGAGACGTTGGCTAAGTTCTGCGAGTTGTTGTCTGCATTGTAGAGGACCAGTTTTGAAGATATTGTCTCAGAATCTAAGGCTTTGATAGTAGCGTTTAGTAGCGAACACTGTTACGCGTGTTAAACTTGGACAATATTAGAAGGGACCTACTCATATTAGCCGCTTCCGAACGGCAGAACCCTTGTGGCATAACTTCTTCTGAGCTTTGTCACAGAGGTTTTTTATAAGCTTTTCAATGGTGAATTGTAACTGGCGGAAGAATTGCCAATTACATGTCATTAGCTGGGCACAGTTCGAAACGACATTTTTTCGACATGACAGTTTTGTCACTTCAAATAAAATAACTAATTTTGTTTTGAAATTTAAACGCTTTTTCAATTAACCAAATTAATCGAAGTAAAACGATTATTCGAATATATTTAAGCAGTCATTAATTTTTACTAAACAACAATTTGTTTGAATCATTTCAAAGGCTCTACTAAATTCATATATCTGATTGCCGTTGCTATTTTCATATATCAAAACGAAATGTTGTATATATTTTATGTGACCTGTCAAAATGTACACACACAATGTCATCTTAAATTCGGTAACGCATCCTTCTAACTTTTATACATGCTCATATACATACTCGTACATCAAATTGAATATACAAATGTGAATCCAATTACGTGAGTTTGATAACTTTATTTGCATACCATCAGTCAGACTAATGTGACGTCTTATTTACGAATATACACAACTACATTAGTAATAACTAGTTGGAATGAAGCAGAGATATACAATATAATTCAATATGGATTGTTATTAGACTTCAAGTTGAATAGAGCCTGAATTTCTGGCAATACTACAATAGTTATCGTTATTTATATGTACATTTGGCGTATTTATATTGAAATTATATCGATTGTAGTAGATTAAAATAGAGAGAAGTGTATAGATATCTAATGGATTTTACAGTCTCATTGATATTTATATTCTTTGAATAATGTTGTCCTTTGTCCTGGCCTTTGTTAGTTAGTCCCTTTGCCATCCTAAACTCAAACCTTAACAAATCAATCGGTTCGAGTAATAAAATCAATATGTTCTTCTATCGTTTTCATATTCGTCGCTTAATGCATATTTTATTAACATACAAAAATATGTAGCGAACAACTGGGTTGGCCTTAATCGCTGTTCGATTTAACTTTTAAATTGACTCCTGCTGTATGGATGTATGGGCGGATATAACTGATGGGTTTAATAGTTCAATGCATTGACAATATACTGAGAGAGTTGAAAAGAAACTAGAAATATAAAAAAAAAGTCGGTCGTACATCCAGATTAGCTTAACATACGAGGACAGAGACGTGTAGAACTCTGTAAATTTAATCGACATATTTTTTCTTTTGCACTACCAATATTCTGAATTTCACCAACGCATTTGTGAAATAAAATGCCCTCGAAAGTGAAATTCAGCACATGTTTATATATTTATCACAATTTTGTGGTTTTTTTGTTTTTGTCTTTCAAAATGAACATTAGCAATGAGCAGACGAACGGCAACTACATACTTAACAAACGTCTATTATCTATAATTAACTTTTACCTCGGCCTCTCTATCGCTGCGCTTATCCTATGTACCTACTTAATTGCTACTTGAATTAGAGCTAATGCTATTTAACGAGTTGTTTGACACACTCTTCCTCATCAGCTCACCATCACCATTGGATGCACCGTTGAGCTGATTGATAATTGCCACATTTAGATTTGTTGGTGTCGTGTTGTGTCGCAGGGGTTGCGGCGATGTAGGATTCGATAGACCTGACTCATGTATGGGCGATAGAGTGGGCGAACGTGTTCGTATCAAATGCTTTCGACGCTGCCGTCGGTACACATTACTTATTGCAGGTAAACGTTGTGCAGGTGACAATGGTATCAGCGAACTGCTGGACGGATGTGATGAGAAGCTCAACGTGTCGGCAAGCTCTTCCAGATCAGTTGGGTTTGGTATTTTACGACGCGTTGGTGGTGGCAATGCCGGCGGCAAAATCATACCACCCGCTGTAGATGTGCTGGTATACGTCACGCAAGTGTCATCGCCGCGTATGACCGAAGTGGGCAAAATGGTTTCGAATGCATTCGGTTGTATGCCAGATAGTGGGGTTGTGAGGGCGCTCGAGTCGCTGTACATGCTCTGGTCACTGCTGCGCTCGGAAGCGGTTGTTGTCGTCGATGATGGCGGCTGCGGCGAACTGCTATCGTAGTAGTGATGATGGTGATGATGCTGACAGCCGTTTGTGTTGGTTCTCAATTGCAATGGGCGGATTTGATTCTGTTTGATTTGTTCGCCGATGACCGCCGATGCCGTTTGATGGCGACACCGCGGCCGACGGTAGCGATTAAGCATGCGCATCATATGACGCAATCTAGCTACTGGCCAAGTGCGTGCATTACGTGTGCGTGCTTGCGCCTTTAGGCTAGCGCTGCGTGGCGAAATTGACCGTGGACTGTTATTATTAAAATTGCCCGTCGTGGTCGACGTCGTCGTCGTTGTTGTCGTTCCACTATGACCGAGATTAATGCTTTTAATAAAATGCACTGGAATGTCTGTGGCATTCATATGTTTCCCTACACCGCCCGCCGAAGCTGAGGCCAATTGATGTTTCATTGCCAGTGCGGCTATAATATCATTCGGCACATCGGGACTATCGGGCACACTTGCACAGCAATTCCATTTCCTACGCCAACGTTGCTGTTTCGAGATGGTCTTCATGCAGCATCGCTGATGATCTGTCGGTAAGCCATTCGATGCACTCGATGAGCGTCTTGCCGCCGTCTGCTCTACCTGTTGATCGGCAGCACTTTTAGCAGCAGTGACACGTTTTCGCTCCGCAGAACGCACTGCTGTTGCCACACTACTACTGCGTTTGGCAATCATGGGACTTCGTACGCGGAAGGTGCAAAAAGTACATTGTTCGCTAAATTGCAGATGCGAACGACGAGCCGCACTCAATGTGGCCGCATGTCTCGCATCCAAATCACTAACCAGAGTGGCTTTTGTAGTGGCAGCACTTACACGACGCTGTGTCGTTGTGGCAGCAAATGTTGAACAGCAGTGAAATGTCTTGAAACTCTCCCCTTCAGTGTGGGCGCCATCGTGATTGTAGAGGAAATCACCGTCACCAGCATCAGCAATGCCGCTTATATGCGCAATGCCACCGAGCGGAATTTCTGGTGCCTCCTCAAGCAAGGAACACATATAGTAGGTTTTTAAGGCAGTCTGATGATATTCCCTAGAATTGGCACAACAGTGCAATTTTAGGCGTTGTTGATTCGCCTCATCGTTACCGCCCGCCCGGCCACCATTCAGTGCTGCTTTGCGCGCTTCAAAGTAACGCAAATCCGTGGGATCCATAGTATTTGGATTTCGTAAACTGGAACAGAAATAAATTTGGCCGCAATCGTTCTTATTATTAGTAGTAGTCTTTGTGGACGGATTACCCGACGTAAAGTGCTGATTGTGATGTCCATTATTATTTGGCATAGTTGAGAGCATATTTTTGGCTTTAGCCTCCTGCGCTTGACGATGATTGCGTATGTACTCGTAGGTGGTGAGGCCCAAAAATGAAATGTAAATATGAAAGAAGCATAGGTGCAACAGCAGACCAGCGGTAATTGCGGCAAGTAGACCGAGAAATGCAATCAGTACAAGAAATATCGTATCACTAATACTGATGCCAGCAATTGTTATTGCTGCGGCTGCTGCTGCTGCTGTGCTAATGTTGGTTTGCATCGCGGCAGCAACTTTCTCCGTCGTCGTCGTCGTCGTCGCTGTCGTTGCCATCGATAGATTGAACTGAAAACTTTCATTAGCAACTTCCGTAATGAGGGCAGATAGATTATGATCGACAAGAACAGCCGTTGGCACTGTTGCATTATTATCGAAATCATCATAAGCATAGGGGAATGCAGCAAAATTTGTTCCATTGTTGAGTTGTTGTGTTAGATCAATAGCAGTGAGTAGCGGTGTCGTGCCACTTGTCGTGTCATCTGCCGAGGCATTAATGTGAGCGTCGTAAATTGTTCCATTACTGGCACTGGCGTTGCCACCGCTGGCCGTCGTATACCAAAAGTTCAGCCATTGCGGTTGCGTGTAGTAGAACACAATCTGGGCTATAACCGCACCAACAATGACCAGAGTCGCGATCACTGCACTAACGACACACATTAGAAATGCCACATAATTACGCGAACCGATGCAATGATTCAACCATTTGCAATGATGATCAAATTTGCCGACGCACTTATTGCACACGGAGCAATGTTTGGTGCGCTGCGACGACGTCCGTATGTTACACAAATGACACCGACCGTTCTCAATGACATGTGTGTGTTTGGTGCGATCAAATTCGGGCACAATACGATCGTTACGATGTACGCGACGCAATTCACGATCGGCCGGATCGATTAGTAGTGCGGCCACATGCGATACCACGTGCACAATATACAGACCCGATATGAGACCATATAGGGGTCCTTGTATTTCGACAATAAACGATGGTATGAGCACACAATATGCCGCCAAACCGAATATGATTAGAACAATCCAACCGAAAACTTGTAATGGATGCAATGGCAATTGCAAACCATTCAAACGTCTCCCTTTGCGATGATGCACATCAGCAATATTCTCTTGAAATGAGATACAATCTGAGATCTGACAATGGACAACGGTGCATGGATGACGTCGCGGCGGTGACGTAACTTCATCAATTGGTGCAACAACATTAGTTTGCTGCTGTGCCGCTGTTATTGTTCCCGTTCCTGCTGGACGCTTACTGAGGAATTGTACAATTCTCTGTGAGGTCGTATGCGTTTTATGTGCTGAAATCGTCGTCGTACAGTTGTCGCGTTCGCTGTTATTATTAATGGCAATCGGGGTGATGTCAGTAGCGGTAATTGTGGGAATGGTAATGATGCTACTGCTGCTGATGCTGGTGTTACTGTTGCTTCTACTGAGACCTCTTAACGAAGGAGGACTACCTTCATTAATGCTTGCCGTGGTTGTAATCGTAATGATATTATCACCACCGTTTGTTGTTGTCGTTACGGTCGTCGTCTTATGCGTCTTAGGCTTTAAAGTACCCTCTATGCCTGTTGCTGTAATTGCTGACGTTTGCTCACCTTGCTCTGGGAGCATTGTTCAACAGCATTAGCTAAGCGTTGTCGTAGTGTAGAGTAAAATAGCTGAAGCAGTACGTGTAGATGATGATACAATTTTCTTACGGTACAATGAGTTGGATTCAAGTGTTCTGGTGGTTCTCTTGTTGCCTGTCGTTGTATATAATTGGTATTTGTTGCATGAATTGAGATGATGAATGGAATGAGTTGTGTGTTTTGTGAAAACAGCTTCTTATACATTACAGCAGATCTTTATTGAATTGGCAAGAATACTCTTTTCTTTCTCGCTCTCTCTCTATCTCTCACCCTTTCTCACTATCAAATCATTCGAGTGAGAAATAGTTAATTCTATTATTGTTGTTGTTGTTGCTCATTAAAAACGAGTGATGCACACTAATCGGAAAATTGCCATTATTTCGATTCTAGTATTAAATGTACGTGATTTTCTCCGTAATCACTGTTAAACGTGTGATTATTTCATTAGCATTAAGTTCAAGTTAACGTTTGCATTGATTTGTTTTTAAATTTGCTGTCAATTTGACAAGAAATTGCGAAATAGTTGAAAATAATAGGGGTGCAAGTGTAATAAAAGGCATAGCACATTCTGTTGCATATCAAGGTTATGTATAAATTGTTGTTGTTGTTGCTTTTGATGTATGAAAAACCTTTTAAATTTCAAAATTCACTTGACACTCACGAACACATACACACACACACACGCACATATGAGATTTCTACAATAGAAGGCTCTCTCTTTCTCTCTTTCAGCCTTTCAGCAACGCAAGAAGCTTCTTAGTTGACGATGCTTATGGGGATTTATGTAACTTTTCACTTTGTCTACGGGTATTTAATATTTCACACTGCCACTGTGATTTTTATTTATTTTTTTTTTATACAAAATTCGAGAGGTTTTTAGTTGGAAAATGCCAATACTCTTTATACAGATTATTTTCTGCCTCTTTTGATTTGTCACTTTGTTAGCTAATATTTGGCTTTGTTTTTTTTTTTCTATTCTTGGTAGCTATAAATCCAATTATAATTATTATTCATTGACAATGGCTATAACACAACCAGACAACAACAATGCAAAGATTCGTATTTTGTCTAGGCATCATATATGTAGGTATTTGTAATTGTTGTTGTTGTTGTTGTTTTGATTGTTCTTCTTTTTTGGTTTTATTACACATTTTTCGCATTTGTTTCGTTTGTATTTTGCATAAAACTTCACCGTACAAAAACAAACACAAATGCAAACACACAAACACACACACACACACGGATACACGGATACAATAAAGTTAATGGCTACTCGTATTTTGCTGTTTTCTCGTTTATTTCATTTCAACAATTGCGATACAACAGTCAACAGCCAACATAAGGGTAGTTTAATATGTCGTTGCGCCCCCGCTATATTACCGAACTGAATATTCGGTATTGGATGTCGTAACTTGCACAAGAAGAATACAAAATATCATAATAACGATGATGATGATGATGATGATGATGATGATGATGGTTTTATATTTTTTGTTGTTTTCTTTTTTTTTTGTATTTCACATTCATATGCTAACGATACAGTAAGCAGCTATGATGTATGCAACACTCAAATACACAGACCGTATGGGTAAAGTCGTTGTTCAAACGAATCATAATTAAAAAATAAAAAATGTTTTTAAAAATGATATATAATATTTGCTGCTCTTGCTTATAAGCAAAATATTATAACGCGTTTCAATAATTTTCACTAGTATCTAAATCTTTCAACTAACTCGTTTGAGATTCGAACTGCAACTGCTCGAATGAAGTTTCTTCTTTGAATATGTAGCTATAGCTTGTTGTGTGTATGTGTGTGTGTGTTTTGTAAACAAGTTGAAACAAAATTGAAAATGATAAGCTTTCACATTGTATCATATATATTCTCATTTGTTTGAATTTTCTTTGAAATTTCCACGCTTGAATAATTATTCTCTCACACAAACTACTCCTACGCAGGGTTGCCAAATGATGGTTGAAAGTCATCATCGAAAAGAACTTTTATAAGACCAAAGACCGATCATTTTTTCACAAGTTGCTCTTTGTGAATAGTTCGTAAAAAAAAAAAAAAAAAAAAAAAAGAAATAAGAAATTTAGGCAAACACATTTCTGAACTTCTTTTTTAAATGAAATAAAACTCAGAACGAAATTGAAAAAGTAGTTAGGCAATTAAATGTCTTTGTTGTAATTTGAAATTGTTTTCAGACACAAGTATACATTTTAGTTACCATCTGAAGGATTTAAAACATCATTTGACATTAGTGCGTGAAATTATTAATATTTCCCCAAGGTCCAACATATTCTATACTCAAGATAAACTACAATTTTTTCAATTATATGAACCCATAGTCAATACATAGTGTGTCATGATAAGAGAATGTGTTCTCCGAACTTATATTATCTGTGAAATACAGGGTGATTCCTCAGCAAATTTCTTTTTGGCAGCTCAGCTGTTTTCGTGTAACATGCTACTGTCAAACATGTTCAGTTTGGTCTATAATTTAATCATGAATCGACTTACAAACGAACAACGCTTGCAGAATTCATGCTAGATTCATTCATTCATTCATTTTATGGTCAGTTTGGGCGACCTTCTGAGGCAGCTATTCGGAATCTTGTGACAAAACTCCGCACCAAATTTACATTATTGGACATTAAACCACCAAAACGCATAGGTAGAGTGCGGACACAGGAAAATATCGCAGCTGTAATCGACAGTGTTGTTGATGACCGTAAATTATCGATTTATTCGTGAGATACCTGTTGATATGTTGGAGAGAGTATGCCAAAATTGGACCCAACGTATGCACCATTTGAGGCGCAACCGCGGTCAACATTTCTATCGACTCAAATAAAGATTTCATACATTTCTCTAAATTTTATGTATTTTTTTTTGTAATCAAGGCTCTTGAAAAATCACCCTGTATATTTTCACAGTAGTTTCGTAAAGCAGTTTTGCCTTATGTAATTAGAAAATGGTTCGACAAAATAGATCTAAGCAAAATATAAATGAGTTAACTCGTGGACTTTCGAATGAAGTTCCATTGAATCCACATGAAGTTCATGATAAATTGCCACCTGGATTTTGTAATAAATTATTCGAGGTTTTCGAATAGTTCCTTTTTGTCATTGATGCGCTTAAACAGTCAGATTCATCATCACAGACTCCTCAAATGTTGGCCTGAGCCATTAAATATTGTTTTTGAACAGTGAAATATGGTTTCTGAATTGTCAAACTGGAAAATGACTCTCTAGCAAACAATAACCATCCTAAACAAAAAAAAAAATTTTTTTTTGTCAGATTATTGCCCTACTTGCTCACACTGTTGAGAAGCATCAAATTACAAATTTTTAAAGGAATACACCTCACATGAAATTTCCCCCAAAAAATCGCAATTAATGTGAATAATGTAATCAAAATGAAAAGCAAAATAAATTCTAAAAATTATACTAAATGTAAAAAGTTCGCAAAAAAAAAAAAATCTGTTGAGCCTAAAATTGCTCCTACAAAGAAACATAAAATTATCAATAAGATATATTTCTAACAAGAACTAAATATTCACAAATATTATTTTTAATCACATCAATTTATGTATATTAAAAAGCTTTACATATAACTTTAAATATTTTTCCAATGTATTTTCTAAATTAATACCAACAAATATTCTGGCAACCCTGCATTTGCTCTCTACATCATATGCGCATTCTCTTTCTATTTTGACTCTCTCTCTCTCTGATATTTTACACTCTTCTAATAAGCTTCAGTGTTCAAAATTACGCTACACTACACATTTGTGATTTAATTTTGGTTTTCTGAATGAAGTTACATACTTGAATCGAAATATCCTTACAATATGTTACCGGGTAAATTGAGTATTGTTATTGTTGTTGTTGATGTTGTTGATGTTGTTGTTGCTATGACTTTATGGTGAATGTTCATTGATTTGCTATTGCCGCTTCTCGTATTTTTTTTTTTTATTATAATTAAGGTGAATTGTTTTACAATTACATTTGGACCATTAA
Organism: Megamerina dolium; assembly: GCA_963854835.1. Lineage (NCBI taxonomy): Eukaryota > Metazoa > Arthropoda > Insecta > Diptera > Megamerinidae > Megamerina > Megamerina dolium. Next base: position 49,400,176 of record OY978529.1, on the reverse strand, counting down.
ATGAGGGTTGGTAGTACGATATGTATTGATCTAAGCAATGTGACTTATTGAAATGCCGGTACAATTAGAAATGATTGTAAAAGTGATGCTTACATACATATGCAACATGAAAATTAGAGTAATCCTTATTTTTATTTTTTTTATTAGTTAAGCAGCTTTATTCTTTTATTTTGAGGGGAAAGCATAAAGACAGTTAAAGCTCTTAATTTTGGCGTCAACATTCCCATTATCGAAATATTTATCTTTAAGAGTTTTTTGCCCAAGAAAAATAAAAATAGAAATAAACCATCACCATTTTCGAAATCAGCACACCTAATTAATATAAATTCGTTGGCCCATGTAACGATATTTGAACCTCAAGTTGGGACGATTATATGTTATATTTCTCGATTCGACTAGACTTTCGACAGATTTAAATTTAACGATAATATAAGGTGTAGTAAAAAGAAATCCATTATTTTTCTAATAGATAGCTTTAGTAATATGTCTCTCGTGTTGTATAAGTGCGATTGGGTTACGCTAGTTGGCGTTAGAAAGATAGGATTTTGTACTAAATAAACTGTTCAGGCAGTTTTATGATTGCTTGCCTCAGTATTGTTTGAGCATGCGTCAAAGATGGACACCAGTAAAGAGAAAATACGCCATATTTTACAGTTTTAATAAGGCTGGATACAAAAAGAAGCTCGATGTATGGGTCCCAAACGAGTTAACGCAAAAAACCTCATGGATCGAATTTCCATTTGCGAATCGCTGCTGAATCGCAACAAAATCGATCCATTTCTGAAGCGAATGGTTACTGGTGATGAAAAGTGGGTCACTTACGACAACGTTAAGCGAAAACGGTCGTGGTCGAGTCGCGATGAGCCGGCGCAACGGTGGCCAAGCCAGGATTGACAGTCAGGAAGGTTTTGTTATGTGTTTGGTGGGATAATGGATTGCTTTTTACTAGACCTTATATAAATAGCCTGCCAGCGCTTGGAGTCTTTAACTGACACCAGCTAACGAAGCATGCTAGATTCGGCTTAAACATATTTTCGGTTGTAATGGCCATGTAAGTAAAAAGTAAGATGTAAGTATATATCACACAAATAAGAGAGGGTCTAATGTAATCATGCACCTACATAGTCCAAATAAGTTATGCTACATTAAGGAAACACTTGTGTCATTTCGCAAATGTATCACAAACAGACCTGTCTCACAAAGTCTCACTAAAAAGAACATATCACTTTTGGTGAGTACAAAAGTATTGATATAATGATCATTATAAAAGTGTAGATTTTGATTTAAGATACTCTACAGTTACATATTAGATATGTTAATATGGCACTAGTCGATATATGCAACAAGCAAAACAAACTAAGCAAGTATGTAGGTACTTGAATAATTAATTTGCTATGACTTACTTTGTAGTCACTTAACATGCACACAATGAGCGTATTAACAAGGCGTCGTCATCTCATCATAATACTTATACGTATAGTTACACGATAAAAGTGAAGCACGTAAAGAAATTGGATGCGTGCTTGTGTGTCTGTGTACGGATTCATTTAGATCTAAGGACTTGGCTCATATTACCTGCAAATATATACTGCTGCTACTTATATATTTATTTACATGCTCCACATGTGATTCAAGACACCGGAAAATGTAGGTAGTTACAAATAGGTTACGCTCTGTATACAAACTACATAAGTATGCTAAACTAAAAGCAGTTGACTCAAATAAAAAATTAAAAAAAAAAAAAAAAGTTGTCAGGACATAGCAAACATCAAAATTTCTCGTAAACATATCTAGTAAGCACACACGTGTCTTATAACGTTATTTGAACGGCAAAATGGCAAGGTGAAATGGAGAAAATACAAAAAAAAAATAAGAAAACCTCTAAAAAGAACCTAATAACATACTAAAAGATAAACACGTCACTACATTTTGGGTTTCATTTATGTGGCAATCTTATAAGAATTTGCCAATATTACGCTCGTTTAGTAATATATGTAAGAGTGTAATGAGGTATGCCGGCTGCCGCAGCTCAGCGGTTAGTGTGTTGGCCTTCTGATCTGTAGGTCGTAGGTTCAATTTCCGGCTGAAGCATAACAAGCAATTGGCAATTCTTCCGGCAGTAACAATTTGCCATGGAAAAGCTTCTAAAAGAACTTTGTGACAAAGCTCAGAAAAAGTGATGTCGCAAGAGTTCAGCCGTTCGGAACCGGCTGAAATAAGTAGGTCCCTTTTAATACTGTCCAAAATTTAACACGCCCAACAGTAATGGAAGGCCAAAGAGCCCTTTGGGGCTCATAAGTGCCATATATTATTTTTTTTTTAACGAGATATGATTATAATTATTAAATTTGAACCTTCAAGCATTATAATATATAAGGTCTAGTAAAAAGAAATCCATTATTTTTGCATTAAATTTAAGGATTTATTTAGCATAGTTGGAATGAACCGATTTAGGTCAAATGTGTTCGATAACTTGTTGCCATTTTGAAGGTAATTTCATAATGCTACTCTCACAGAAACCCTAGTCCCTATTGGCAAAAAACTGGTACAGTCGATTTTCACAAGCTTCTCTTGAGGCGAATTTTTCACCTGCAAAATCATTCGCCATTGACAGGAACAAGTAAGTAGTAATCACTTGGTCCAGACTATAAGGTGGATGCATAAGAACCAGCTCTCGGAGTTTCTGGCGAGTCAGGCCTGGTTTTGTCCTGATGGAACACAATTCCTCTCCTATTGGCCAAAGCTGGCCGCTTCTGGGCGATGGCTTCCTTCAGACGGTCCAATTGTACAGGACAGTACAGGTCCGAATTAAGAGTTTGGCCGTAGGGGAGCAGCTGATAGTAGATGATTGTCTGCCAATCCCACCAAATACATATCAAAACCTTCTTGACCGTCAATCCTGGCTTGGCCAGCGTTGGTTTTTTGTGCAATGTTTAGCTCCTGGGAAATAGAAACAGTGCTTACATGACGGTCAGACTCGACGATTTCCATTATTTTATCGATATTTTCGACAATTTACCTTGCATCTTTGACATCAAAATTGCCGGAACGGAATTGACGAAACCAAAATTGAATGTGATTGGCTGTTGCAGTAGCAGGACCATAAACACTATTCACAATTTCATCATGGTATATGTACAAATAAATTCTGTCATGTGAAGTTGATTGCATTAAAAGATCATGCTTAAACGCCTCCATTTCGCCCGCCATTGTGGGTATTTGTAGCTTAGTCATTGCACGATTTCGTGACAATAATTTTTTCCTTAAGAATGACTCACATACCGGTGCTTGGAGCACCGTGGTTTATGGACGAAGAAATGAAAAGTTTGCTGGATGCAAATCCATGTCAAACTGAAAAATAATTTGCAGAAACAATTTGAAGTAACTGAACAAGCAATTTCAGTTCAATTGCATGCAATGGAATTAAAGATCCAGAAAGAAGGGAAATGAGTTCCTCATGAGTTAACTGAAGTAAACAAAAATCAAAGAGTTGATATCTGCATGAATTTACTTTATCGGTTTAAAAGAAACAATTTTATGCACAAAATCATTACGGCTGATGAAAAGCGGATGGTGCACGATAATTCTAAACGTAAAAAAGCATAGGTTGATTCAAGCCAGTCATCGACATCAATTGCAAAATCGAATTTTCAAGGAAGGAAGGAAGTCATTTACTACAAACTTCTGGAATCTGGTCAAACTGTCGCAGCTGAATGTTATCAACAACAAATGATCATACTCAGTAATGCTGTGGAGAAGAAAAATACCATTTACTGGCCGAGGAAGTCGAAAAGTGATATTACTGCAAGACAACGCTTGTTAACATACAGCAAAATCAATAGAGGAGCTCATCTTTTCCTTAGCCTGGGGAGTTCTCTTGTATGCGGCGTATTCTCTAGACTTGGCTCCTTCTGACTAGCAATTACTCAGATTAATGCAGTCTAAATTAAGCTGACCAGCGATTCTCAGCGATTCTCCGACTCAACATCTGCCCGATAAATGGCAAAAGACCATAGATAGTAATGGTGAATATTTCGATTATTAAGTTTTGTAACAAGTATGTTTTTAATCAAGTTAAAAATTTATGAAAAACGACAGAATTTATTTGTACACCTATTTAACCCTCTAACTAGTAGTAATTTTGGTACGAGTAAATCAAAAATCCAATCAAAATTTATTTTCATTAATTGAGTTTCTCACTCATTACTCCCGTTCACAGTTCGAGTTCAGACACACTTTTTTTTACCACTTCTAACATCCACAAACCGTTCAAATTTATATGGAAGTAAATTAAATTGAATATACAAATTTGCACAAATTTTATTTCAGAACCAAAAATATATGCAAGACAATTTCTTGTTAAAACACAAAAAGAACGAAAAACTAACAATAAATGAATTGATGTTAATCACATCTGAAATCTGACCTTCAATTGACGATAAAATCTCAATCAAACAACAACATACAAATAAGCCCCAGTAGAGGATTAAGAAAAAATTCTCTAAAAAGCGATTGGTGATTTTACCCTCCCTAATGAAAGTTAAAATAAATGTTTCCAATGATTTTGGGAACATGGGTTACATAGGAAGCATGGAATGACAATATTTGCTCAACATTTCATAAATAGAAAGAGCAACATTATTAGCAGGTCAGCATAAAAAGGAGCGATAAAAGTACAATAGTTTTTAAAAGCCATCAGCGTCAGGCATCAGAACCAGCACTTATTTGTTGTGATGCTATGTCATAATAAGGTAAGTCGTATTTTCTTTATAGTTTGCTATGTGATAAAATGCATATATTAAAACTAAGAAAAATTTCAATAGATATTTTGATAGCAGTAATTTCCACTCTATTACATCGAGAACAGATTTTCATCACATTCTCCGAAAAACCTAAATTTAAGCAAATTAGGATCATTTTTAATTTACAATAGTATCGATTGTTTGACAAATTTTTATATTTGATATACAAATATAACAAACAAGTCGTTAATAATTTTAAAATGAAGCATGTGCCTTTAAAGCAGCATACAAAATCAATAAAAGCGAAATATCACATTTTTGCAAAATACAATAGAATTTGATAACATCGAATGATAATAAAAGTCATAAAAAGAAGTGGCTATAAAAACGATGTACATATGTATTGTATGTATGTACAATATTTATACAGGGTGATTTTTTAGCAACTTTATTTTTGGCATGCTCATACTGTGTACTAATATAATATGATTTTTTTCTCAATAGCACTCTCTCTCTCTCTCTCTCTTTCTCTCTCTCTGTGTATCTCTACTCTACTCTACTGAAGATTTGTTTCAATCTCACTTTCAACTAGTTTCAATACAATTTTTGGCTCATTTCTGGTTGAATGGATATGTCAACCAATAAAATTGACGTATTTCGTGTGAAGAACAGCCAGAAGCATTGCAAGAACTGCCAATTCATCCCAAAACATTCAGTGTTTGGTGTGGATTATGGGCCGGTGGCATCATTGGACCGTACTTTTTCAAAGACGACGAAGGCAGGAATGTTACTATGAATGACGAGCACTACCGTGCGATGATTACAAACTTTTTTTTGCCCAAAATGAAAGAGCTGGACTTGGCTGACATGTGGTTTCAACAAGACGGTGCCACATGCCACACAGCACGCGAAACAATGACCCAATTGAGATGCAAGTTCGGTAAACAGTTTATTTCACGTTTGGCGCATTCAGACCATTTTTTGTTGGGCTATGTTAAGGCTCATGTCTATAGTGATAAGCCCGCAATGATTGACGTACTGGAAACCAATATTCCAGAATTTATTCGTGAGATAGCGGCCGATATGTTGGAGAGAGTATGCCAAAATTGGATTCAGCATATGATCTATTTGAAGCGCAGCCGCGGTCAGTAATTACATGAAATTATCTTTAAACATTGAATTATACAGATCGTTCTATCGACTCAAATAAAGATTTCATAAAAAAAAAAAAATAAATATGTGGCACATAAAGTCTCGAAGGGCTCATTGGCCGAGCTTCTCTTCCATTGCTGTTGTGCGTGTTAAATTTTTGACAGTATTAAAAGGGACCTACTTATTTTAGCCGGTTCCGAACGGCAGAACCCTTGCGACATCACTTTTTCTGAGCTTTGTTACAGATTAGATAGACAGATAGATTTCATACATTTCTCTAAATTTTCAGTGTTTCTTTTTTTTAATCAAATCCGAAGGCTCTTATCAAATCACTCTGTATATTTTACTTAGTAGCAACCAAAATATAATAAAAGATGTTATTGGCGTCACTAGTCTGGATTCTTAATAGGTTGCCCAAAATTAAGTTGAACGTTGAATTAATTTTTTTTTTTTGTTAATCCTTTAAATTCATCAGAACTACATATCCTATATAACCATAGCTTCTCTAGACTAATCTATAAGGTATAAGTATTAGAATTGCGTTACTTATTCTTATGAACAAATTTAGGCACACAAAGAGCAAGCAATCAATATAACATAAATTGGCACATTTAAACTATTCATATGAGTATAGGATAGCACAATAAGCGTAAAGCCAATGTTGTCATATATGTATGTTATGTACATATGTATAAATATTATTCCTGTACTTTGAAGTGTCTAGGAAAGTCAAATAAAAACTTTAACTGGTTTTATGTTTTCAATATCATTTCAGCACAATGTATTGAAACTAGTTGAAAGTGAGATTGAAACAAATCTTCAGTAGAGTAGAGTAGAGATACACAGAGAGAGAGAAAGAGAGAGAGAGAGAGAGTGCTATTGAGAAAAAAATCATATTATATTAGTACACAGTATGAGCATGAGAGTATATTTCTTAAGGATAAATATGTACTAACAGCAAACCTATATTCATGCTTTTACAAATCTGTATATTAACGATTGTACCTATTATATTTGAAAAGCTTATCAATGATGGCAAAATACAATTCAATTTAAGCGATGACGTAGTATTGGCAGTATTTTCACTATCATTATTCTATTGACAAAAATGATTTTACCTCCACATACATTCATACAAACATGTACATAATTATATATATTTTTAGTTGCGAGGTAATGGAACAACCTTTTGATTCCTTATTTAGTAGTAGCAACGTAAGCAGCAATCATTTCAGTAATATGCATACGAATGCTGTATGATATATACCTAGCCTCTTCAAAATATATATACGTTACTTTTTTACTATTAAAAAATTGATATTTTGCATCATTTGAGTTTGTGGTTTTGGCAATATTACCTTCAAATACAGGTTAAGTTGTTTTGCAACAAATATTTTTTGTCTGCACGCGATTCTAAAGACAGATATACACAATTATTAATATATAGTAAATATATGTAATTATAAAAGTCATCTTGTACAATTGTGGATGTTGCATAAATCCATTCTATGTGATATGTTGATTCATTAGCTCATGAATTTGTAGCAGTAGGTAGACAATGCCATAATGTTTACTGATTGTATCTAAATATATTCTACACGTATTGTAGACAATGGTTTGCAATCACACGAATCATGGCGAAGGGTGTCTTTAATAGATGGGGTGTTACGTTACGATATGATAATAACCGTTACAAAATGTGTATTAGCTTTTAGGTTTAAAATGAATTTTGATTTAGTACAACATACCAACACTTTCAACAATGATTATGTAGAGGGAGATCAGACCTAAGCTGCCTGTAGAAAGGAATTATGTATATGTACTCTAAAGAAATAAAGATCTATGTGAAATTTTTGTGACATTAAACTGAAAGGCATAAATATGTTTCCTACAAGATGACATGTGGTGTATATTTGCCCAAAAATTTGGTTCCATCAGTATATAATGTGTAGTAAAAAGAAATCCATTATTTTTCTAATATATGGCTATAGTAACTTGTATCTCGCGTTACGCTAGATGGCGTTAGAAAGATAGGATTTCGTACTAAAAAAAATTTTCAGGCAGTTTTGTGATTGCTTGGCTCAATATTGTTTGAGCACGCGTCAAAGATGGACACCAGTAAAGAGAAAATACGCAATATTTTACAGTTTTTCTAACGATAAAGACGAAAACGCATGCCAGACAGCTGAAAATGTGAATAGTGTTTATGATCCTGATACTGTAACAGCCAATCATGTGCAATTTTTCGTTTCATCGATTCCGTTCCGGTAATTTTAATGTCAAAGATGAAAGGTCAATTGTCGAAAATATCGATAGAATAATGGAAATCGTCGAGTCTGACCATCATGTAAGCACTGTTGCCTATTGCTCAGGAGCTAAACATTGGACAAAATACCGTTTGGAACCATTTAAATAAGGCTGGACACAAAAAGAAGCTCGATGTATGGGCGCAACACGAGTTAACGCAAAAAAAAAAACCTCATGGACCGAATTTCCATCTGCGAATCGCTGCTGAATCGCAACAAAATCGATCCAGTTCTGAAGCGGATGGTTACTGGTGATGAAAAGTGGGTCCAAAAGTGGACCGTCTGCTGAATCGCAACAAAATCGATCCAGTTCTGAAACGATGATGAAAAGTGGGTCACTTACGACAACGTCAAGCGAAAACGGTCGTGGTCGAATAGCGGTGAGCCAGCGCAAACGGTGGCCAAGCCAGAAATTGACGGTCAGGAAGGTTTTGCTGTGTGTTTTTGGTGGAATTGGCAGGGAATCATCTACTATGAGCTACTCCCCTACGGCCAAACTCTTAATTCGGACTTGTGCTGTCAACAATTGGACCGTTTGAAGGAAGTAATCGCCCAGAAGCGGCCAGCTTTCGGCAATAGGAGAGGAATTGTGTTCAATCAGGACAACGCCAGGCCACACACATCGATAGTGACTCGCCAGACGCTCCGGAAGCTTGGTTGGGAGGTTCTTATGCATCCACCTTATAGTTTGGACCTGGCATCAAGTGATTACTACTTGTTCTTGTCTATTGCGATTTTGATGGTGAAAAATTCGCCTCAAGAGAAGCTTGTGAAAATCAAGTGTCCCAGTTTTTTGCCCATAGGGAAGAGGGTTTCTATGAGAGTGGCATTATGACATGATACTTTCAAAATGGCAACAAGTTATCGAATGAAACGGTGTATATTTGACCTAAATCGGATCATTCTAACTATGCTAAATAAAAGCTTAAATTTAATGTAAAAATAATGGATTACTTTTTACTAGACCTTATATTATGTTTAGTAAAAAAGAAACAAAGCTGTTCCCTTCTAAGGCAACACTATTTACAATGAGAAACTACTATTGCGAGTAGCTACGTTGTGTTGCTATTAAACAATTTCGGACATGTGGCTGTGTTTACCATTCAATATTCATATCCAGACTTAGACACGAGACATATCACGCTAGTGTCTCTTTGATTATACAATATATTACGAAGAACTAGAAATATATGTATGTGGTAACAATAACAACCATTTGCATTATTATTGTTGGATAAACATTTGTTGTAACTATAGGATATCTTACTCTATGTGGGGTGTTTCTATGCATATGTATATATACATAGGTATGTACATATGTATCTGAATGTGGCAAATGTGTAAAAGCATTTCCATTACAAAACTGTATAGAAACAAGGTATTTTACCTCCAACATCATAGTAAATATGTGTACGTATGTATTTGATTTTTTTTTTTATTGATAAAACCATCACAGATTTTATGGATCTTATTTTGAACACAGCACTTTTATTCATGTAGATACATACAATATAACGATGTAGGTGTGTGTGTGTGTGTGTGTGTGTGTGTGGCAAGAAGTATCTAAACATAGTTGCGTAGGTGTATACCAAAATGTAGGTGTAGTGCACATGTAAGGATATTACATGGGTGTAATATCCCCTTATGGGAAAGTTCCCATCACATATACAATACGCACCTATATACAAGAACAGATATAGCTGCTACATCAACTTTTATTTGATTGCTGGTGTTTATTGCAACATATCTTTGGGGAGCAATAAAAATATTGTATTACCTGTTTAGATTATACTAAACCTATATTTTGATATATCCTATAAATATGCGTCTTCGTAATTGAAATTATATTCATAAAATATTGTAGAGAGCAGATTGAGATGATTAGCAGTAAATTGCTTTTTATATATTTTTGAAAATTCTAATATGTGATTACTGAGCAGTAAGAAATTCCAATAAATGGTTTCAATTTTTGTACAGTGATCAGCGAAAAAAGCTCTTTTTTTCTGTGAATTTTGGTTTTTGAGCTTTCAGAAATGCTTTGCACCTTCACATGCAACAGTAAAAACGATGGATTGCCGAATTTAAATGCGGCACGCAGTGTAATTTCCTTTTTTCTTTCATTTTCTTATGTGGCCATAACAACCGATGATCGATTTAGGCCGAGCATATAATGCGGCTCGATTGCTGGCGTCAATTGGATATTCCAAGCACCGTCAGGTTAGCTAACACTTGGGCTCCTTCCAACGCAGGTTTGGTCTTCCTCTTCTTCTGCGTCCTCTAGCGGGTGCCGAATTAAATACCCTCTTCGCTGCAGCGTCTTCTTCCATTCGCTCGACATGAACCAGCCAACGCAGTTGCTGGATTTTGATTCGCCTGACTACGTCAATGTTAGCGTACAGCTCATACAGCTCATCGGTCTACCTCATTCGGCACTCGTGATCAATGCAAATAGGTCCGAAGATTCTGCGCAGAACTTTTCTCTCGAAAAGTCCAAGCTTTTTCTAATTCGTGATAGAAATTGTCCAGGCTTCTGCGCCATATGTTACGACAGGAATAATGAGGGACTTGTGGAGTGTGATTTTCGATCTTCGAAAGAGGGCTCGACTACTCAATTGCTTACTCAGCCCAAAGTAACTAATAGGTGTTACTTTGGGATGAGTTATTCTACGCACGATCTTCAGGCTGACGTCATTCCAGTGGTTGATGCTGGTTCCAAGATAGACAAAATCCCTTACTACTTCAAGAGCGTAGTTGTCAACAGTGACGTGCTGTCCAAGACACCGGAACTCTGTGTTTGTTGATACTAGGTACTTTGTCTTGCCCTCGTTTACCGTAAGATCCATTCGACGTGGCTCTCATTCCTATTCAGAGAATGTTGCACTGACTGCTAGCGAGTTGATACCGATTATGTCAATATCATCGGCATACGCCAGCAGTATGACAGTTTTGTTGAAGATATTGCCATTATGTCGTAGATCGGCAGCTCGTATAATTTTCTCCATAATAAGGTTGAAGAAATCACACGATAACGAATCAAACGAAGTCTGAAACCTCGTTCGGTATTAAACGGAGGGAGAGGTCCTTCCCAATTTTCAGTGCACAACGGGAGTTATACAGCGTCCTTGTACAAAGTCGAATGAGTTTTGCAATCCCTTATCGGACTGTCAAAAGCGGCTTAATAATCGACGAATAGTTGATGTGTGTCTGTCTGTTTTTCTTGGGTCTCTTTGAGTTTGGCGTAGTGTGAAAATTTGATCGATGGTGGATTTTTTTCGGTCTGAAGGCACACTAATAAGGTCCAATAATAATACCAGAAATTATTCAAGAACTCATTGATATATCCAATAGTGTGTTATAAGTATTTAGGTAAAGAAACGACGCGCACACAACATGCGCTTTGAAGGTCTACGAGAACTAAAGCTACCCGGCGATTTGACTGAAGTGTTGACAAACAATTCGTGAAAGACTATCGGTTGAGAAAAGGAACAGTTTTTGAAATAAATACACTTGATTCAACGTGGCAAGTAGACTAAGTATTGAGCAATTTGTTATTATCATTATGGAGTAAAAAAATAAAAAATAAAAAATTTAACAAAAAATCATACTAAAAAGAGCATCACTTTTATTCAATTTCAATCTATTAAATTATCACTTCCAAACATTTTCCAAATAGAAACAGTAGAACATAGTAGAAATTTGTCAGAAATTTTCCATGTCATTCTCATTGATAAAATTTGGAAAAAATCATCATTCATCATAACTTTTTTTTTTTTTGATAAAGCGAAATTTTTCTTTTCTATTATAGAAAAAATTAATTTTGTTTTTTCTTAACAATTAGGGTGAAAAATCAAAAGGATATTGTATAAATGTTTTTTGTAAAATGATTGAAATACTTTCATTGCCCAGACGTCCAAATGCAAATGTTGCGCAAGTGAAAAATATTAAATTTAAATCTGGTTTACCAATTAATAGTTTACCGGGATGGGAGAGTATACCGTTAAATTCGAAATTACCCATGCTTAAATGTCCCGGAAATCAAGTAATATTTTCCAAAAATAAAATTGGTCAATCGGTGAGTTAATTGAATTAAACACCCAAAGAGTAGTCGATGATGTAGCTAATTATTTATATAATTTAGTTTAGACATTTAAAACATGATTTCGATCCATCAGGACGTGATAAAATTCCAGAATATAATCCATTGCATGATTCAAATTTACAAACATTTTATGCGAATGAACGCAATTTAAAGGTACATTTGGAAAAATGAGATAAGTGCATTTATTTCAAATCGTGGAATGTCGTTTCTACATTGACTTGATAAATTTATTTATTTTTATTATGATTAATGATATATTGTATATTCCATAGCGTCTACGTGAAAATGGTGAAATTACACAAAACAATGATGTCATCTGTAATTTAAAGGATTTCAATGAATATCGTTTACAATTGCATAAATCACAATTGTATTATATTCTGTTGGAACTTAATCGTTTGGTATGTTTGAAAAATATTTATTCGATTTCATTGCTGAAAATTTGTCAAAATTATTCGAAATTTAGGAAGCCGAACAACATGATCGAATGTTGATTGCCAATGCAGAGGCAATTACAAGTCGCGATCATGGTAATCTTACTGCACGCCAACATAGTTATACGGAAATTTTATCGCGCAAACAACGCTTGGATGATGAACGTCGTCTGTACTATCAAAGACTGCTGCAAAAGACAGAGGATAAATTCCAGCGCATTGCCGGCATGGCTGATATGCAAAAAGCCGTAATTGAACATAAAAAATTGCTAAATGCCATGAAAATGCAACAGCATTGGGATGTTTGTAATGATCTTGATCGCAAGCATATGATATCCTTAAAGAAATTGTTCCAATTCAAAAAGGATCGTTTGCAAAAGAATTTACGCCTGTTGAAAGAGACACGAGCGCGCGAAGCGTATGAGGCACAGCTTGCATCGTGGGAGAAACGTCTACACGAACGTATATCGAGCCAGGACAGGATGAAGGTTCTACTTGAGCAGCTGGATCAACGCAAGAAGGTCTACATTGAGGTAAGTCTCCTACAAATTGGGCACTGCGTAGCTAACATATTGAAATGGGTGTACATTACATTAGAATCACCGTGAAAAATATCGAGAAAAATGGCAAAAAATTCAAGATGAAATTAAGAAACGTGCACGCAGCACCAGACGATCTACACGAAGGAGGCAAAAAAAGAAAAGACCTAAGAAAAATGCAAGTGGTAAACAAACGGTAGATAATGATGATTATACGGAAAGCTTCTATCGCCTGCAAGATCACATTGTTACGGAAGCGGTTAATGCCGCCATTGATATAGCTGGCAATATACAAGTGCCATTCACATGTGATGATCCTGTTTATAAAGCGGCCAAATTCATTATGAAAAATATACTGCAAAATTTCCATAAAGATCTCAGTGGAGATAAGTATGTTTTTAGAATTGTATGCCAGCGTGTGGAGAAATATATTGTCGAAGCCAAAAAGTTTGTCATTTTCGTAAGTATTGAAATAATTGATTTTGTCATTACAAGACATTTTAATTTATTAATTATAAATTAAAATTGTTTTTGATTTCTTATCAAAGAAGTTAAAAAATAATTGCGTAATAAAAAGTTGACTTTCAGTAGAGAAAGAATGGGCAACAGGTAAAAATATTTTTTTTTTATTCAACCAACCTGTTGAACAATTTTTGAAGACTATGAAAGCACAAAAACAAATTTTTATTAAAGCTCGGTAGAGTGAAAGTCCGCAAAAGGACAACTGAATTGAATATTACAATTAGAAAAGAAAAATTTTCTTGTAAAATTTTTACTTTTACAATTAACACAACTTCGAGAGATGATATATAGTACATATGTAATTAGCACAATGTCTATAATCAACTATGTATTTATTATAGAGAGCAACACAAGTCATTGCTTCCGCTCGAAATGCATTAAATGCTGGAAGTGGCGGACCTGATATTGAAGCCTTAAACGCATTTGCAAGTAATCGACGTCCAACATTGTCATTTTGCAAGATACCATGCACTATTGGTATGTCAAGCTACGATATACATCCATTGATTGATGTGAAAAACCCTTCAAATCGTACGCCAACACCAGCTGTAAGTAACTGTTGCTGATAAATGCATAAATAGATGACATATTGTACCATTCTGTTGAACATAGGGCTCACTAGCTTCAATTGTTGTTGATTCGAACCAGTCGCTTTTGCAGCGTACCAAATTGGAGCATTTATGCCGTAATGATATCGTCTTTATCGAACATTATGTGATCAAATTTAAGCGCGAACTTATTGTCGGCGTTGGCAAACGTGTTTTTGCCGCAATTCAATGTCATTTTGAGGGTAAAATTATGGATGTACGTAAGGAACTTTTAGGTAAATATATATGTACACATTATATGCACGAGAGCACTCATGCAATAATCCTTCGACATTGCTGTCATAGAATTGGATTCAAGCTTTCTTGCGACACAAATGACTAAGGCCATATTAAGTCATGCAGTTAATCCGATTGATTTCGAGTCTTGCCTCAAACTTAGCGTGAGTGCAATAGCTAGTGAAATTGTCTGGTCATTGCAGAAACATTTACTAAAACCAGAACGCGATCCGCGTGGTATTGTACGTCCATATCAGTGTTGTTCCTGTGAAACGGAACGCATGAGATTGTGTCTGTATTGCCACAATTGATGGATCTGTGATGTGAACGCATGCAAGTCTTCAATAAAAACTATATTTTTAGACTCATTTTATGATTGTAATTTATAATATATTTTTATGATTTTTATTAATAAAATATGATGATGACTTACCTTGATGTTGCTTCTCCTTCAAGTGATAAGTTAACTCAATAATATTCGATTAAATTAAATACAAATTAAATTCGGTTACACCAGGTAAATTTACAACCAGCATGTAAATATATTTTGACGTTTTGTTTTCTTGTTTTCTTCGTTTCACATACGACTTTTACGATTGTGTGAAATTGTCATGTTAACCGAAAAGCTCTAGGCACATGTTGCATTACTTTGAATGCAATTTATATTGTACAATTTAAAAATAAATGTTTTACAATCTGAATTAATGAATTCACTATAAATTTACTCAATAAGAAAATTAAAAAAAAAAACAACTTTATTAAAATACTTTCCAGATGCTAGTGATTGTCAAACTGTAATCGTCATCGCGTTGCCAACTACTCTTACTTTGTAGACGTGAATTGACTTACTGCTGTATGCAAATAAATGCTTTGTGATCTGAATTAATTAACGCACTATTAAGAAAAGTCTAAAGGAAAATGTAAGCAAATGCTTTCACTATTGTTTGTCAAAACAATACAAAATTAGATTTTTGTTAAAACTCATAATTTTTAAGATTATGTTAGCCCTAGCAAACCCGATTTAATAGCAGTAGTATCATACATTCATATTTATTCTATTCTATTATAACGAAATACTTATCATGTTTATTTTTAATAAAAAGTCTCTGCATGAAGTTGAGGTCATGCAAAACTTGATGAAATGTAATGACTGAAAGTATTGAGGTAATACATTCAGACCTCTCATAGGAGAAAGTTTTCTGAGTGCAAACGAAAAATCATAATTTCATTTTCTAGTAAATAAATAATTAAAAATCAATTTATATATATTTTAATTATCATTTGATTAATATACAAGAAGATTAGATATTCTGCTTTGTAATTATATTGATCAAATTATATGGTTGGCAACTAAGTAATTGCCGATTTCACACATATGTTTATTGTCAACGATACTTTTTTCCCTTTCACATTTATTGGTGAGTGCGCGTATTTTTGTTAAGAGGTATTAGTTTATTGTCAGTTTTAATATGGAGTGTAGAAGCGAGCATTTTCGTCATCTTTTATTGTTTTATTATCGTAAAGGAAAGAACGCAGCGCAAGCTGCTAAAAAGTTACGTGATATGTATGGTGAGGAAGCCTTAAAAGAAAGACAATGCCGGAATTGGTTTGACAAATTTCGTTCCGGAGATTTTTCACTCAAAGATGACAAACGATCAGGTCGACCAGATGAACTGGACGATGGTCAAATTAAAGACATAATCGAATCGGATCGTCATGTAACGGTACGAGAGATAGCAGAGAAGTTAAATGTGTCACATACAGCGATTGAGAAACATTTAAAACGTATGAAACTCGTAAAAAAGCTTGATATTTGGATTCCACTTGAATTGAAAGAAATTCATTTAACCAAACGCATCAACGTTTGCGATTTGCTGCTAAGACGCAATGAATCCGACCCATTTCTGACACGAATCATCACTGGTGATGAAAAATGGATTGTTTACAATAACGTCAATCGAAAACGATCATGGTCCAGGCCTGATGAGCCAACCAAATCCACTTCGGAAGTAGATGCCCACCCAAAGAAGATTTTGCTCTCAATTTGGTGGGATTGGAAAGGTGTGGTGTATTTTGAGTTGCTTCCAAGGAACCAAACGATTAATTCGGATGTGTACTGTCAACGATTGGAAAAATTAAATACAGCGATCAATGAAAAACGACCAGAATTGGTCGAACGAAAAGGTGTAATTTTCCACCAGGACAACGCTAGACCACATACATCTTTGGTCGCTCGCCAAAAATTATTGAAGCTTGGTTGGGAATTGATGTTACATCCACCATATAGCCCTGACCTTGATCCATCAAATTACCATTTATTTCGATCTTTGCAAAACTCTTTACATGGTAAAACCTTCAATGAAGATGATGCTGTGAAATCGCACTTGGTCCAGTTTTTTGCCGATAAAGATCAGAAATTCTACGAAAGTGGAATTATGAAATTACCAGAAAGATGGCAAAAGATCATCGAACAAGATGGACAATATATAATTGATTAAAAGTTATTCTCTTCTTATGTATTTTTTATTTATATAAAAATATCGGCAATTTCTTAGTTGCCAAACCAAATAGTATAATCGGTTGCTTTCTTTGTGTGTATAAAGTCAGAGATCGGAAATTAGGAAATACTTAAGCCTTGACCAATAATAATTGGTGCAAATGAACACTCATAGTTATGCAACAAAATACTATGTATTACTCATTCCCACCAAAACATAAAAATACTCATAATACTCGTACACGAATGTGTATCGGCAATTTTTGTCTCTATTGGTTACAGGTTCATAATCTGATTTGACTAACTTGTTTGTGTGAGAACAAAATAAATATGAATGGGTTGAGTAAATATTTGATACTGAAGAATATATATTAATAAAAAAAAAATTAAATAAATAAGATTTATGCTGCAACTAGCCACCGACGTAGCGTACGTACGTACCGTTCGTACGTAAGAGCAAAAATTTGTCAAAAGTTATGCCCGTAGCAGCGACGGAGAAATCGACTGTTCTTTCTTATATACATACATAACAATGTTGCCATGTAACACTGTGCGTGCATGCTTTTAATCACACTTACCATTTTCATGATCAAATTTCATAATATATATGTTATAAACTAAAAAAAAAATTAATATACGTGAAGTATATTTTAATAAATTACTAAACACGATGATAGTTTTGATTAATTAAAAAAAAAACTAATCTTATTTAGTTAAGTTTTTATTCATTTATAAAAGTCTAAGCTGGTAACCCTGTACACATATAGAGCGATCAGCTGACACGTTTTTACGTAAAAAATCAAATTGCTGTTGATTCTCTCCGCTACGAGCAACGTCTACGTCACCGTCCTACGTTGGTGAGTTTTCGTTAACACGACATTCCCATAAGATAGGTCGTGTCAGCTGACACGTTCTACGTTTTTACGTCGGTGGCTAGTTGCAGCATTATGCTGCAACTAGCCACCGACGTAAAAACGTAGAACGTGTCAGCTGACACGACCTATCTTATGGGAACGTCGTGTTAACGAAAACTCACCACCGTATGACGGTGACGTAGACGTTGCTCGGAGCGGAGAAAATCAATGCAATTTTGTATGTTCTTACGTACGGGCGGTACGTACGTACGCTACGTCGGTGGCTAGTTGCAGCATTATTAATAAAATAAGAAGAAGATAAAACCGAAAATGATTGGTGTATCTTAGTGTTGTGAGTGATTACGGTATAATACAATAAGTCGAGTCACTCAACGAGAGAGCTGAGCACTACACCGGTTCATATCAGCAAAGAGCTTATGCTGCAACTAGCCACCGACGTAAAAACGTAGAACGTGTCAGCTGACACGACCTATCTTATGGGAATGTCGTGTTAACGAAAACTCACCACCGTATGACGGTGACGTAGACGTTGCTCGTAGCGGAGAAAATCAATGCAATTTTGTATGTTCTTACGTACGGACGGTACGTACGTACGCTACGTCGGTGGCTAGTTGCAGCATTACTCTTTGTTCGCACACTAAATATGTGACTAATACCCACTAAGCTCAGTCCATATGCTATATAGGTAGGAAAGAGATAGCTAGGTTTAGTATGAAATAGAAATATGATAGAGAGAGAAGAGAATGACTCTCATATGCTCCGTTGAAAATCAAATTTCTACAGATTCCAACGTTACGTTACCTACCAATCCGTATTGACTAATCAATCTTATGGCTTTTGTATGAAATAGATCGGAACAGCTGATTCGTTATGTACCGAAACGTGTTGACTAATCGCACTATAAATCAAACAATGATTTAAAAAAAGAGAACATTTGCAGTTTTCTGTATAAAGTACATGTCATATTTCTAAAATACCAACTACAAACACATTTATAGAAGTTACATTTTGATAGATTTTTATTTTTTGAATAAATTCAAAAATCTCTTAAAATCTAATTTGTTTTTTTTTATTAAATATAGGTATATTATACAAAAAATATATGTATGTATTAATTTATTGATAAAAATCATTTGGAAATTACGCGGAAAATACTGCCACTAGAGAAGTGCGTACGTATTAATTCTTGAATATATGGAATATGCGATTTTGCTTGTTGTTCTTATTTAAATATATATATATATATATATATATATATATATATATATATATATATATATATATATATATATATATATATATATATATATATATATATATATATATATGTATGTAATCATACATCTAGACATATAAAAATTACTTAAGAATAGATGAAAAGTACAATCACACATATGTATTTAAAAAAGATGTTTATTATAATATTTTTGTTTGTTCAGTTTAGTATTTAATATATTGGTTTTTATATTTTCTTCAACTATATATGTAGTCATATAATTGGCGAATTTACAATAAACTAGTGCGATTGTGATAAATGGTAATGACAGAAAATATTTGCAAGGCAAATTAAGGCTTTAGATGATTTATGAAAATAAAAAATCATATTATTGCACGAATAAAGCTCATATGTTGTTGTTGAAATAGAGGGGTTGTTGGTGGATGAGTTAAGGTGCATTCATTAAAAATGCCAAAACAACTAAACAAATCGGACGATATAGTTAGTCTTCTGGTGGGATAAGAAAATTAGTAAAAAAAGAAAAATTATTAAAATTTCATCAGCTGTAATGGAAAGAAATTTTTCTAAAATGTTCATATAAATTTTATATATACGCTTAAAATGAATCCATTAATTTTTCTCTATCATTTGTATTTTGTTCCTTAATTTTTTTTTTTTTTTTATATTCATGAATTAATTTTAAATGCAAAACCATAAACCGTTTGTTATTACATTTAAATTCCCTTGCAATAACTCCGTAATATTTGACTGTTTTTCTTTTTCATCAATGAAAAATGAATGCATTTTTATTGTAATACAATTACAATTAAACTCATCTCATGTGAATACTCTACAATGACTTTGACTACATGTGAAATTAAAAATTCGTCAACGTGAATGTGAAAGCCACTAACAAAATATACATACATATCATACACGTAAATATTTGTTGAAATAAAATAAATTACAAAGAAACATAAGAGTACAACTGGATATGATATGATAAAACTAGATATACAAATAACCAACCGTATTAGTGTATAGTCAAAAAAAAAAAAAAAAAATAATAATAATAAATAAACAAACAAAGAACAAAATAGAATCATGAATGGGGTGCAACTTAAACATCGTGACTTAATAGCGGAGTGTCATAGTAACGCGCTGACGAGTTGAAATTGGTGCAGGGTAGGAGCCAACATGCGGGATGACCTCTACCAAAGACATCAGCAAGTAAATGAAATTTGCGACGACTGGGTCGATAGGAGCCCTTCTGTTGAACGGCCTCGACCGCAGTTTCATCATACAATATCGCATGCATTTGATCCACCATAATGGCTATAACGAACAGTCCAAACAACGCTGATTCCAAAAGTAATATAACACTATGAAGCCTAAAAATACAAAAATACAATAATGATAATATTACTAATAAGACACATTCATGCATTCATACATTCGAGTTTGTGATTCCAATATATTTGTATTACATTCTTCGCATGGATATATCCATGAGCCGATTACTAGTGTGATAGAATATAATGATAACATGCCCACATACACTAGAAATTGTAAAAAGAATTTCTGATTGCGTTCACCCACACAATTATTAATCCACGGGCAATGGTGATCCATGCGTCGTATGCAACGTTTGCAAATGCGGCAATGGTGTGCTCTTGGTGGACGATATGTTTCGCAGCGCGTGCAAACGGTCCACTCATTATGACCATTTGCATTGCCATTGGCCTTTCCGGTAGTGTGCATATCTGAGAAATCAAGACGATTTACTGGAAGCGGCACGGTGCCAGGATCTGAGAGTACCGCTTTTAAATGTGACATTGACAACAAAAAGACTACCGTGTTAAATAGTACCACATGTATGGGCGCCCAAATGCTGAAAACAATGGATATTAATGTTTCATTTCATACAATCTAGAATGCAACAACGCATAAACACCTGGCCTGCATTGTTTGTAATATGATCCAACGCATCACTACATAGTCGGCATAAAATACAGCGCCGTATGTAATAATGAGACAAACAATTCCACATGGATCACGTACAAATGTCATCCTTTCTTTAATTTGTTCTTAATTTAATTTAATATTATATATATGATGTATTTTAATTTAATTACAATAGATTACAAAAAAAAAAATGATATTGGTCTGCGGTGGCCCAACAATCGACGAAGTCTGCTTCTAGCTTTACTACAGCTCTCGTTTTGTTATTTTAACCAATTTTCACTCCTCTCTTCGAATTAACTCATACTTCTATGTATATTACAAACTATTTAACTATTTTCCATTATATGCTTTTGGCAGAATTTTTGCAAAAATAAACTAATCTTATTGGTAGAAAATCAATAAAGCGAGCTAAGTTTGATAACAACTGTGTTTGATATGATGTGCTTAGCAATGTTGCCATACGATGTCGAATTGTTTATCTAAACATTGCTTACAAAATTTGCAAATATTGAATTCTAACATATTTTACAGAAATATGCATGCATATATTTATTTAAATCAATATCAAAATAAGTGTACCTCTTATGGATGATGTATACAACGTAGTACAAGTTTGCCGACAGACATCAATGTGTTAATATCGTCGAAAATCATGAATTTTGCATAGTTCGAGGTGTGGTGCGCTATTATATATGCACTCATTGTTGCAACTATTATCATTTTGTTTTCAATTCCTAACCTTATTTTTGGTGTAGTTTTGCGAATTTATACAAATTGAATTTTTGTGATGCAATTTTGCTATTTTTATGTTAATCAAGTAAATTGTTGCCCTTTTTAATAGTCCTTTGAATAGGGAATATTTGTTTTTATAATCTAAATATAAAACTATTATGACTTTAGGGTTTTAAATCCACATTTTGATATTGTTTTTTAAAATTCCACTCTACAATATGGCATCCCTACTAGATGGTGAATTTACGTAGTTTGAAAGCCATTGCAGTTGAACAGGTGATTGATCAAAAAGAAATGCAAAGTAAATAAAAACAGCTGTTATATGCAAAAGCTAGTTCCCTAATGGAATATGATTTTTATTTTTCGACAAACAACAATTTACAATAAAATTGGATCACAAGAATTATTCTTAGTTAAAAAGACATAATTTTTATATTTTTTATTTGCACAATGGCATCCAAATTTTATATAAATTGATCATTTGTCGAGTTAGTTGGTAACGCTGGCATTGTGATTACGAATTGAAGTTATTGTCACTTGTCAGTTATCGCAACTTCGATGACTTTCGTTAGTCATTTCTTACAAGAGCCTAAAGAAAATACGGAAAATACGCTGCAAATACAATTTAATTAAATTTTACTTGTGTAATACAATATAGAAAATATTCAAATTAAAAACTTATTATCATCGTGCATGAGAAGAAAACGTAATACAACTATATAAAAAATTAATATCACAGACGAATCGAACGTATAAAGAAAAAAAAAAACAGAAAACATACAACAATCGATTTGATCGAATATAACGCAAAAAGCTTCAAAAGATTGCAATAAGCTAATTAATAGAATAATACTAAAGGGGACAAAAAAAGAAAACATAATTCATAAAATCTAAACTGTCGATATTTATATTCAAATGAAGATGGTACTGTTTGGACAATCTACACCATTTGATGCTGAAATAGGTAAGCGAAATATACATCATTTCGATGGGATGGGGTATGGAGTAGTGACAGTGAAACAAAGAAATGGTTGTTTTTTTTTTTTTTTTTTTGATGTTGCACTGAACAACCAACTATTTTGCCATGTACATACTATACCATTCATTCATTAAACACTTATAAGCACTCCTGCGTTGGTTTGTATGTACTACATATTGGTGCCACATACAGACAACAAAGAGCCTCCTCCCTCTAATAGGTAATCCAGCAGTTCGTTGCACTTCTTCGAATATTGTTACATTGTACTTCATACCTTTGTGTGTACTGGCACATGACTTCAACCTTTTAATCGTGTCTGCATCGTTGACTGCGTTTGCAGGTGTTGAATCTTGTACGTTCATTCCTATTTTTATACGCATGTATAACAATCATCTCGATGCTTTTACTTTGTTTTTCTTGTTTTTTTTACTAATTAAATTTAAGCGTTGTTCATGATGAATGTATCTTATGTTGTCGCATTCTTCTGATATTGCGATGCAATTACGTCGTTTGTTATTATTATTACTGTTATGCTTTGTGCTCTTCCATATTTGATTATTGATATGAAATATGCTAATTCAAATATGCATGCAATTTAAAGAGTATTCTACTCTTGTAAGCTATGTTTTCTATAACGCAGGAAGTAAATATTGGGACTATTTCTGTATTAGTACATAACGACATCATCTGTTCAAAAAGAAGACACATTACTCTACTCGCTAAACAATTTAATTTTTAATACCTATTGATGTGCCCATTTTTAATGGATTTGGCCCTACCGTTTTTTTGTTGCTGGTATTTCGAATTATAAAAATTCTATTTTTTACATTCGAATATGATTTGTAATAGTTTCCAAGATTTTTTCCAATCGGTTTAATTCAACAACAAGTTAATTTTCAGTTAATATTTCATTATGCATTTTGGTTAACTGCCGAGGAGAGTGCATCGTAATTGAAAATGCGAAATTGATAGTAAAAGACGACACAGATTAACTAAAAATAATACAAATGCTGCTATTTTGCTATGACTTGATTCTCTTATCAGTCATATGAATGCCTGGTGGTAGCTCTATTTGTGTTTATTTCTTCTTAGTGCTGCTTACTTGTGATTATGATGCTGGTGTCTTATCATCCAAATATTATCATACAGTTGTATAGTTAGTTGATAAAATAATTTACATGCTTATTTTTCCATCCATCTCTCATTACAATCTAGAAAAAGCTACTTGCGAGAAGAATACTAACGAAAATTGGTCCCTCATCCTTGATGTCTGCGATAAAGTGTCATTGAATCCGCGCAGCGCCAAAGAATGCCTAAAAGCGATTATGAAACGTATAGGCCATTCGGATCCACATGTTGCCATGCAAGCTATTACTCTATTGGATGCTTGTGTAAGCAATTGTGGCAAACCTTTTCATTTGGAAATTGCATCGAGAGATTTTGAAAATGAATTTCGACGTCTGCTAGCCAAGGCACATTCAAAAGTATCACTAGTAAGTATTTGTTTAGTAATTGAGTGATGATTTAAAATGACTAATGAACGGTGATGATTTTAGAAAATGCGTCAAATGCTAAAGAATTGGGCTGAGAATGATTTTAAAACGGATCCAGAATTGAATTTGATACCCTCATTGTATACGAAACTACGGCACGAAGGTTATGATTTCAGCAATCTAAATGAGAAACCAAAATCGATGGTAAAAGCAGCTGCACTAAAAGATCCTAATGTTGTTAGCAGTCAACAGGAGGAAGATGATATTGCAAAGGCTATTGAATTGTCGTTGAATGAAACGAAAAATAGTCCAAAACATCCAACTGGTAGTAGTAGTAGTAGTAGTAATAGTGGTGCCACCGCAAGTGCATCAGCATCAGCATATGTTAGTAACAATAACTCCTAGTACTCATTTTCTCTCTTTCTATTTGATGAAATTTGATAATAATAATTTCTCTACTTCTTTTCGTATTTATTTAAAAACCCAAACAAAAACAGCCTTCGCTATATCCCTCTTTTGGTGGCACTACAACTGCTGTATCGGCTTCTGGTAACAATAGCAGCGCTAACACGACTAATACATCGCAGGCAGAAGCTCGTAAAGTACGCGCTCTTTACGATTTCGAAGCTGCCGAAGAAAATGAATTGACATTTTTTGCTGGTGAAATTTTACATGTCTTGGATGATTCCGATGCCAATTGGTGGAAGGGTTTCAATCAACGCGGTGAAGGTCTATTCCCGTCGAACTTCGTTACTGATGATTTATCGGTCGATCCAGAGCTCTTAGATATAAATCAGCAACAGAAGAAGAATGTTAAATTCGAAGATGATGCCAGAGAGTTGCGAGAAAAGACTGAATCTGCGGCCGCAGCTGCTGCCAATCAACGCATCGAGATTGATGAAGCGAAAATAGATCGTTTGTTGCATTTATTGCATGAAGCAAATCCAGAAGATCCATCACAAGATAGCGACGAAATGCTACGTCTCGAACAAGAGATCCATCAGATGGGCCCTCTCATTGATGCCGAGCTGGAGCGTGTCGATCGCAAACATGCACAGCTCACACAGCTCTCCGCCGATCTGGTGGAAGCCTTTAATTTGTATCATTCACTGATGCGTGACGATCGAAGTGCTATTGGTCCGATTGCCGGTCCGATGCACAGTCTCCCCTATCAGGGTACTCCAATGAGTCAGCAGATGTTGTATGGCCCGGCCGGATATCCTGGTGCGACTGGTGGCGGCGGCTTTACCACACAACCATCGCAAATGCCACAAAACTTTGGGATGTCATCACTACCATCGATGCCGAATGCACAGAATGTACCAATGTCATCGATGCCAACAATACCAATGCAATTTCAGAATGGACACGCAAATGCTCCACCACAATTTAATGGTAATGTATATAAGTAATTATGATTATATAGTTTCTAAAGGGTAGACCCATTGTTGAGTTTCTTGACAAGTTACATGATAATTTGGCGCTCCAAGCTAACGAGAATTCGAAGGAATTCGAAGATGACGGTATTAGTATTCGATTGTGGAGAGCTAGGGTTTCAGTGAGATAGCGTTAAGATCAATAATTTTATATTTATTAATTTTTATTTTTTATCTATGAATCTAAACCTTTACTTTGAACTTCTTGGTCTTAGAGCATGGTCGTTTCAAATATAAAAAATAAGATATTGTGCCGAGTAAGCTTACTGTAGCGAAAGGAACTACTTAAAAACAATTATTGTTAAAAACAAAAGTTCTTTTATATTAGTTTTTCCACTGCTTCCCTTATACCTTTGAAATATGGAAGAAATATGACATGGTGTCAATTTAGGTCAAAAACAATTTTTAGTACACTGAATTTGACAAAGCTCACCATATACTTATTGGAATTGTATTTCTTCATCAGGTGTAACAATAACTGGCGGACAGCAACAACAACATCAATTGTATATTCCGCCACGGCAACAATCTGGTCATCCACAACAGCAGCAGCAGCAGCAACAACAACAACAACCACAACAGCAGCAGCAGCAGCCACCACCGGAACATACTCAGCCAAATTATCAAATGTTGCATCAACAGCAACAGCCACAGTATTTGCAACAGCCTCAAACAAATGCAGCCGGAGTTCCACCACCATCGCATAACGTGGCTGCAGCACCAACAACAACAACAACAGCAATAGCACAACATCAATCGTTTATGCCATATATGCAACAGCCACAGCAACAGCAACAACAACAACAACAACAGCCACAACAATTCGCTCTAATGCCAAATGGTCCACAATCGTTTATTACATCGGCACCACCATCAATACAACCACCATCAGCAATGTTGCCACATAATAACAATCATCATAATAATATGAATAATAATAATGCTACACAATCGATGGAACAGTTTAGTCAATTACAACAACAGATGGCCGCCATGACCATGGGTATGAATCAAGCACCAGTACCAATGCCACAGGTGTCAACACAAAACTTTAGCGTTCAAAACGATATGAAAAATAACATTCCTATTTATCAACAGCAACGATAAAATGTTGCGTGATGTGCAATTGGCGGCAACAATATCTTATAGGTACTCTTGACACACACACACACACACACATGAACACACATGAACACATTAACGTCCCAAGAATTAATTGCTACCAAAAACATATTCGCAACAATTATTATCCATTTTGTGTTTTGCACAATTTGTAATGTGAATGATATGCATCAGCATCATGAGCAAATTTATTTGCAATAATACATATACATATACGTATTGATAATGTGTTTGTTTCGGGGTGTTTTTTTTTTGTATTAAATGTTTTTAATTTCTTTTCGTTTGATACAATGATACAATGCAGATAATCGTAATCTGAAATCGATGTGTTTCCTAATTGGTATCCTTTTTGCAATTAAACATATGTGTATGAACTATGTAACTAATGAATTCGAAGACATTCGTTCACTATTGTATTTTTTTTTTTTTTTAAATTTTATTTTATTTTTCTAAATAAGTTTTCAACACTATAATAATAAAGAAGAAGATGGAAACAAATTTTTAAAATAATATGCATATATAATATATGAAATTATTTCATTACTACAACTAATTATGATTATTACTATTATTATTATTATTATTATTATTATATTACACTTACGATTATTATACATATAAATATTTACGATTATAATGGATGATTAAATGATAAATTATTAAAGTACTATGTAAATTGTGTTGTCATTGTGCATTCATATCGACATTCTGTTTCTATGTATTTAGATTAGTCTATGACCGATAAGAGAGCAATAAATTTGTTGCGGAATCAAATCGTTGTAAATTGGAGATATCGTTGTTAAATCGATTCGATAAATCGATATAAAATTGTCGATTGACAACTATGATAGGGGAGATTAATGTTAGATAAGTCAGCGGCTTTTTGAATAAACATAATTTTTTTTCTGCAAAAAAGCGTTTTATTTTTTTAACATAATTTCTTTTTTAGCTCGATACATTTAGTCGAGTGTTTTTTTGAATTTTTTCATAATAGGTAAGGCATTTATTTCATGGTAACATTTCTGCAGCTTTGGAAATAGGAAATAGCTGCAGGGTGCTAAATGTTGAGAATATCCTGCATATAGGAGCCATTCGTAATCTAATTTATGCAATTTGTTTAAACAAGAATAATATAAGAATCATCATGCAATTATTGACAGGACACTGCAGGCTAAATTATCACCTAACAAAACTGAGAATCTTCTCGGATGAAACTTGCCGATATTGCAGGGTGGAGAATAAAATTGCACTTAGGTGCACTTAGGTATGCACACAAGAAACAAAAAACTTCGGGGCATTTATAATACCGGAAAATCAGCTAAAGCTAAATATGGATGCTGAACTTAGAGAACTACTCTAGTCCATTATGGGGTGCACAATACACCTAGGGTCGCAGTGCAATACTACCCTCTAATAATAACTTGAGTACCGATGCGTTATATCATTACGAAACAGCGCAAAAACTGCCGGATTACGGTTGAACATTGCCAAACACTCCTTTAAAGTAGTCACACAATTGCGTTTGTTTTCTATTGAGAGCAAACGCGGCAACCATCTTGCGGATAATTTTTCCATATCCAAATATTCATGTAAAATGAGATGCACTCGATCAGTTGAGATGCCTACACCCTCAACCATTTCACGCACTTTCATTCATGGATTTTATTGAATGGGGTGACGACCTCATTTGGGCGATCTGAATGTACGGGATCACTTGCGCCAGTATGACCACACCAGAATTCAGTAAACCACTTCTTAAGACGTGCTGGATTTTTCTTTTTCTTTCTGTTTTATGAGTATGGAGACAGCACTCGTTCAGTTGAGACGTCTATAGCCTCAACGCACTTTTATTCATGGATTTTATTGACCGGCGTGACGACCTTTTTTCAGCGATCTGAACATAAGGATTCACTTGTGTCGGTACGACCACAACAGAATTCAGTAAACCACTTCTTAACATGTGCTGGGTTTCTGATTTTACTTTCTGTTTTATGAGTATGGACACAGATCCCTTACCCAGGCGAGAGAAGGGTTTTGGACTTACAAAGGACGTTGATGTATCTTTTATGGTGAGCTTCTTTGCGAATTCATTCAACTCCAATATATCCCGGAACCCAAAGTAATCACACCTGATCAAGTTTAATTAACTTGTCAAGACAATCCAACACCAGATATCACCTGGTGAGAGCTATGTACCTTGATAGCTGTCTGGCTGTTTGTCAGGGTTGTTATCCTTCGATCTGAAGGTCTATATAAGACACTTTGTTCTTTTGTGGTATATTTTGGAAATGAATGTGTAGTTTAGGGTATGCTTTTTTATTCAGGCTGAAAGTGATATGGTCGAATTTAGATTCGTTTCAAGTGATTTTGTACGTTTTTGTAATCAGCGAAGGTTAGTTTGGCGGTGTATGCGGGCAAAGCGAAGTATATGCTATCTGCGAACAGGGAGACGCGGCGTCTAGGATCCCACGTTGCTGCGGACAGCTATTCTTTACCTTGGCACCGTTATTAACATCGAAAATGTTGTCAGACTGGAGATAAAGCGAAGACTAACTCTTACTAATAGATGTTACTACGCGCTCAGTAAGCAAATGATGAGTAGAGCCGTCTCTCGCCCGACAAAACTGACACTTTACAGGACGCTAATCATACCCGTGCTGCTTTATGGCACAGAAGCATGGGTTGTGTCGCAGACCGATGCAACCACGCTTGGGGTGTTCGAGAGAAAGATTCTTCGTAAGATCTTCGGTCCTGTTTGCGTCGGTGACGACTATCGTATTCGAATGAAACACGAACATCAGTCACTTTTCAGCGTGTGCGGTGGCTAGGCCATGTTGCGCGTATGGTTGAAGAAACTCCGACGAGAAAAGTGTTTGAAACAGAAGTCATTGGACGACGATGTAGGGAAGGGTCATGCCTCCGATGGAAGGATCAGGTCGTGGAAAACCTAGCTGCGATTGGTGTAAATGATTGGAAAAGGCGCGCGCAAAACAGAGACGCTGCTGGAGAAAGCTGCTGAGGTCGGCCGTAACTCAATAACGGGTTGTAATGGCCATATATGAATGATTGAATGAAAGTTAGAATCATCTTCAAGTTAGAATTGCATTGTCTGACAGATTTTTGTATGGAAAATATGTCAAACAAGTCGATTTTAAATTCAAGACAATTCTACTTTGACTATAACTACGATCCAATGTTTTTATTTTCTTTTAGTTTCTTTATGGTAAATCTTATAAGAATTCATTCTTTTCTATAATTATTGGCCAACTTAAATCTGTCGTATGTTCTTTGGATATGAAAACTTTTTCTAAGCGATTCGCAAATGTTTTTTGTCTGGATCGCATTGGAACCATTAAAAATGCTATTAATTTTTGCATGTAAAAAGAATTAAAAATTACAACATGAAATAAATTAATTAAAATAATGGGTAGTTATAACGATTTCCCAGCATTATGTTAATTTTATTTGTTTGTATAGAAAAAAAATTATGTTTTTAAATTTACATATTTATTAATTTTTACATGTATAATATTATTGCGGTATATTTACATATCACAAAATATGTTGCAATAAAAAAATAACCGCTGAAGTCGAAATGAGAATTAATTGAAATATGAGAATCATCATACGTGGCATGTGGCGTGGCCAGATATTCTAAAAACTTTACGTAATAATTTCAGTTTTTCTAAGTAATTGTGAAAAGAGAGCGATAAATCAAATCAAATTTTTTTAAAACTAGTTCCATTTGTAACTTGTTTATAGTTACTTTAACTTGCGCAATTTTACATAAAATACAAAATGCAAAATTAGAGTACATTGAGAAAGAAATAAATGATAAAAAAATATTTAGTTCAATTATTTAAATCATTTTTTAAATTGTGAGTATTATCCAATGATGGGACTGCCCTGTACTGACATATGTTGTGAAAGTTTAAACAAATGTTTTACTTTGTATATTTGCATGTGTCTGCATGCTACCATATGCATATATAATTGGATATAATTTAATTATATTAAAAATTGTTGCATTTTAATTGATTCACACGTTAATTTTTTTTCTCTCTCATTCTTCATCATCCGTATGGTGTCAATTTAATAAAAAGTCATGAATTGAAATTAATTTAAATAAATATGTATACGGCAATCTCCACAAATTAAAAAAAAAAAAAAAGTAATAATTAAGAGTCATTTTATGACATTTCGTATGGCTCACATGATGTTGCAATGACCCAATATTCACTTACATATTAAAATCATCTTCTATATTGTTAGTGTAATGAGTATCCACCGTGTGGAAAATATTAACGAAACTGAGTTGTATATTTTACCCTCTGGAGGTGATTTCTGGTCAGCTTCGACGTCATTTTCCGATATTTTTCACATTTTTGTGCTTTGACCTTGATGCAGCACCATTTACCCCAACTCTTTCTTAAGGATTTTTTTTTCTAAAGCGTTATTTTTGAAACTTCATAAAATAAGTGATTGTTTCGTATCAAAATCTCAGTATTAAGAATATCCATATGCTTTTAACCCGTTAGTCAAGTCATAAATATTGATACACAGAAAAATCGACGTCAAATGAAAACGAATTAATATTTTTCAAAACTTTTTTTCTTCTTTTTATTGGTTTATTCAATGGCTACAAATATTAGAACAATTTATTCGAAATGACTTTCCTTTGCTTTCCAGCACGACTTGAGACGATTTGGCCACCAATCCATCGTGAGACGCACTTCATGCATGGGGAAATTGTCCACTGCACGGACAAGGGCTCACTTCAACGACTCTCAATATTTGGGTGTCGAGTAGAGCAAGGACATGGCCCTCTAATATGGACCACAACTTGTAATCCAATGGGTTGAGATCTGGACTACCAGCTGGCCAATCATTTCGTTGATATGAAGTCCGGAATGTTGTTTTTTAGCCACAGTTGAGTCGTTTTTGCCATGTGAGCTGGAGCAGAGGCCTCTTTGGATCCTCGGGATGAGTTGGGATGCTTCTCTGGAAGATGGAGCATACACACGTTCGTTCTGTTTATTCATCGATTCTTCTAATAAATAAATAAATAAATATGTGGCACTTAAAGCCCCAAAGGGCTCATTGACCGAGCTTATCTTCCATTACTGTTGTGCGTCTTAAATTTTGGACAGTATTGGAAGGGACCTACTTATTTTAGCCGGTTCCGAACGGCAGAACACTTGTGACATCACTTTTTCTGAGCTTTGGCACAGAGTTCTTTTTAGAAGCTTTTTCATGGCAAGTTGTTACTGTCGGAAGAATTGCCAATTGCTTGCCGACAAGTGGGTACCGTTCGAAAGAAAAATCTTTTCGATATTAAATTTGTTATGCATCAGCCGCGGATTGAACCACGACCCTCAGATCAGAAGGCGAACACACTAACCACTGAGCTACGGCACCCATGTGCCGGTGATTCTTCTACGGTGAAGATTTTCTCTCCAAAAAACAGAATTTATCTCTGAGCGTACCGGCTGCGTAATGCTTTCGATTTTCGCTTGCATTTTCCCTCCAATGCGGCCGTAAGCAGGTGTCCAGTGTGTCGCTTGTACGCGCTGAGTTCCAAATCTTCATGGACATGGATTTTTACGAAATTTGCATTTCCCGCGACAAGATTTTCTGTTTTCGCAGAGGTTTTCGGTCGATTCGTTTCTTCATGGCTTTGTACGCTTTCGGAGTTCTCACAATGCGAGGACGGACGGATCTGTGACGGTCTTGTACTCCACCAGTATCTTCACACGTCAACTTCACAGCAGGGTATACAAAATTGCGAGTGATTCCAAGCGGTCGCAACGTCCGAAAGATATCGCCTTTTCCCATGTTGCATTTTAGTAGGCCAATTTCAGCAATATGATTTTCGATGTCGTCCCATTCCATGATTGTAAACAATTGATGGCAAAAACTTTTACGTGGCAATGAAGCATAAATGACAACTGTCAAACCGCAGTCAAGATGAAATCGATGCGCCCAATATTGCATTCGTAATGAATGCGTTTAGTTGTGTATCAATATTTTTGACTTGACTAGATATATTCACCGTCAATTTTTCTGTCTCAACTTGATTTTGTTGGTTTTATTGTTTTCTATTTTTCTATAATGTCCCCTCTCAAAGCTTTTATAGTGCTTATGAATATGTAAGAACATGATTGTACCGTGAGTATTACTAAATACAATATTGTTGCGCCATTTAGCTGCAACTAACACTTTTCGAATACAAATCCACACACATACATGTGTACATATATATATATATTTTACATAGATACATGGCTGTTACGTGACTTTATGCAATTTATACGATAAAAATATTTGAATACAAAAGTGGATGGCATAAATGGCATATAGGGTTTCCCCATAGAAAGTCATTCTTAGAGATATAACGTATTGCAAATTGTATTGAAAATTCGCTATAAAAATAGTGAATAGAATATTTGTGTCTTCGAAGAAATTCCAAGTGCGAATGACAAGTATGTTATGTCAAAATTGTCTCATTCATCACTTGTAATGGCGAAGTAAGTAGTTACGTAAATAATACATTAAATTAAAAAAAAAAAACATCCGATACATTATTGTAATTGTTTTTTGATTTTCCATTTGCAAAATCCTTATTGAGAACAAAATGTTTACCTTTATAGCAATGTGCAATTTGTAGCAATATGTTTTAAGTGTCAAACATGCAACTGGTGGTCCTTCAATGTAGCCATAGAAAATGTAAAAAAAAGGGGGAAAGAAAAAAGCATGTTATATATATTTCTAATAGTCCATTTTGCACGTACACTGAAAATGTTTTAATTTGAACTACACGTTTGCGAACCGAATCGGTTGCATGTGTTAATTGTGATAATATTCGACATATATACAATATGTAGGTAAAATATATATGATATTTAAGCTAACGTAAAATGTAAGTTCTGCGGCATATGTAGTATAGATACGTATGTGGGCGTAAAATTTTAAATTACAAATTGGACGCTGGAAGAGTACATTTTTTGGTTCTTAAATTTGTCTCAGCCTAATATACACAAACATAGGTATATGTATATATACGAGTATATGGGGATTGTAAGTAATTTGTTTCGAAATATGTGTAAGATGGATAAGGCTGATGGGACCTTAATACACAATACATACAATACAAAATAATTTTTTTTTTGCAATCAAAATTTACATTAAATTATTGAATTTAAATTTTATTTTGAAATTTCGTTATTATGAGGGGGGTCTCAGAACTACCCGACCTGACACATAGATGGCGGCAGTAGGTTGAAAATGAAATGACTTTGGCAACCTTATAAAACATATGTTTTAAGTTTCAAGGCGCCACGTTTTTTAGTAGTTTTTTTGGAGCCATCGAAAGTTAACGAACGCTGTGAAATTGAAAACATGAAAAAAATTGGTCATCGTTATGTAATTCAATACTTTCATTCGAATGGTCTCAGTCCAACGAATATTAAAGCCGAACTAGATTCTACTTTGGGGGAGTCTGCTCCTTCATTTACGACCATAAAATATTGGGTGGCAGAGTTTAAACGAGGTCATACGAGCTGCCAAGACGAACATCGTAGTGGTCGACCAATTGAAGTGACCACACCATAAACGGTTAAGAAAATCCACAAAATGGTATTGGATGATCGCCGGCTGAAGGTGTATGAGTTAGATAAAATTACAGGCATTTCAAAAAGTGCTATACATCGCATATGGACCGAAAATTTGCAGATGAAAAAGTTGTGTGCAAGATGGTTGCCGCGTTTGCTCACAAATTGAACAAAAACAACGTCGTGAAGATGTTTCTATTTCCAAATTTGAAAAAAAATAGCTTGGTGGTAGAAGATTTGTAAACAATGAAGAGGTGGACTCTGCGGTAGATGACTATATTAATGAGCTAGATAGACAGTTCAGACTATAAACAAGGTATCGAAGCTATAGAATATCGCTAGGAAAGGTGTATAGAGCTAAAAGGAGATTTTGTTGAGAAATAAAGAAAAATTTCCCCAAATTTGTTGTGTTTTCTTTATTAGGTCGGGTAGTTCTGTAACCACTCCCGTATATCTACATTTATCCAATTATAATTTCAAGCCGGATTATGTGTACCAATGTACATATACAAGTACATAGCACATTCTAATGTATCTGTCGATTCTTCATTTAGTTTTTGATTTTCAATAATGTCATAAATATTTATTATTTCTATTATACATAGGCTTCCATCGGATGTCATCAAATAATAAACACATATGTGTATATTATATGAAGACATGCCTTTGTTGTCATACTACTTGTATGTATTTATACTATGCACATCTCTATCTACCATTGACATGATATAACGCTTTTTGTACGTCACTTTGAATATGCTTTAATTGCATCTATTTTACATATATACATTCACACATTTGTTCGCATACATGCATATGTATGTACATGGACAAAATGATTTTCACACAAATTATCAGGATATTGTAAGAACATTGTCAACATATGCAAATTGCATATATCGAATGCATAATATAATATTTTTGTTTCAAGGCAATTGATATCAATTTCCTTTACTTTGTGGTCGTCATGGCTGTTTCTGATAAATAAAGAGAATTTTTTAATATAAACATATATTACCTATATATTTACAGATATACATATATGAATATATGTACATACATAGGTATATACAGCGTGGGCGATGATTATTGGCTTGATGTTAGTCGATATGTTGCTTGGAAATGAAATATTAATACTTAAATACGATTATATTATTATGCTCGTAATATTATACATTCAGTAGACTCAGGAGTAATTATTTATAAGAGGCAATTTGCTTTTCTAAAATATATTCTTGTTATATTGTTATTTTTGTTGTGACGAGATGGGAATACTCAAGCTTGTCTTATTTTATGATGCTGTGACGACTCATATTTTTCTAGACTATTTCTGGGAAAATATTTTTGCAGCAATCATCTTTTCGATCATTTCGCAGAATACAGTAGATTTATTAAAAATAATATGAATACATATTGTAACATATTTTTAGCTTTCGGTCATATGGTAGAATATAACCATCCTGTTTTTTTCAAACACATACTCATACGTTTTACATATTTTCACATATATTAGTATGAATATGTAGCGATTGGCTGGTCGATAGATTGATTATTTTATGGTAATGAATGATCCTGTTTATTGCATGTTATTATTTTTGTTGCATAAATGCCAATGAAAAGTTTACATACATCTATTGAGCGATAGATAGAATTAATTAAATTCAATATATGTAATTAAATGATTTTTCAGACAATTTTAGTTGTTTTATTTTTAAAACTAATGAATGTGCTTACCATATATGTGCTTATCATACACAAGAAATAAGTTTCTAATATCGATCGTTTAATTGAAAGTCTTTGTTGAGAGCATTTAAACTCTTAAATTCTTAAAAACTGTTAAATGACTTTCTTATGATAACTTTGACATTTGTTGAGTGGATTTCATATATTATAATACTGGTGAAAATGTCACAGAAATCACAGTTCTAAAAGTTGGGCAACATTTCTAATGTTGTGTTATCCTTAAATTAATCGTATAACAAAATTAGGTTGAAGTGAGCAAGTCGCATTAAAAGTATGCGATTCTAATGATTAAGTATTCATTAGACTTTTTTTACCAACCCTGGCATAGAAGTTGTCAAGCACAATTTTTATCTCAAGGCGTCTAAAAGCAATGAAAATACAGCTGAAAATGTCACAGAAATCACAGAGATGAACGATATCAATTCAGTCTTAAAAATAGACTGCATTCAATTACATTAAAAATCATTCTTACCGGTTCGGTTCCAAAACATGGGCAATATATCTAAAGTTGTGTAATCCTTAAATTCTAACTTCCTGAAATCTTGATGCCAAGGGACTCAATACTCCCAACGTTCAGCTTCAACAAACAATTTAAGGTAGTAGTCCGGTGTGACGGGTTCAAAAAATCGATTTTTTTTTTACATTTTTCGGAAGAAAAACATCTTAAAAATAACTCTAAAAATTTCAGACCGAAATTTTGAATATTTTTAAAGTTATAGCTAAAATCTGTTGTCAAAACTTTCAAATCGTTTTTCTCAAACCATGTTTTCGAAATTTTACCCGTTATTCTAGACACACATATCTAAATACGTAACCTTTAAAACATTTAGTTTTTTAATAATAAACTATTTTGTTTAAACAATTTATCAAGAAAAAAAATTAGATTTCGAGAACTTTTTCACAAGTTCGCCATTTTGTTTTTGTTTGTTATTTATGTACAGTGGCTCACAGCTTATTTCGTACAGTGTATATATTTTTATGTACATGGCTGTAACATCGAAACTAAAAAACTTATCGATAAGTTTTGAATGTAGATGTCTGTGTATGTGTTTAGTAAACCTAATAAGAAAACGGGGAACCCCAAAAATTTTTCTTTTTGTTATGCAAGAGAGAAAAACTATTGATCAGCTGATTTTCAGCTCACATCTTATTTCGTACACAAACTTCAATGTAAGTAAGTTTCATTCTGCCGCGCAGTTACAAAGTTTTTTTGAATTGTATGAGTTTTTGGACCTTTTTAACTATTATAACAATTTTTATTATTATTATTTTAAATAGTTAAAGTGCTGTAAATTAAACATTTAGCTTTATGGGTCATCGTACAACGATGGAACAGCGTAAACTGGTAATTAACCATTTTAGGAAAGGTCAGAGTGTGCGAAAAATTGCTGAAATGACAAATTTAAGTGCCTCAACTGTCCAATACATCATTCAACGCTTCGTTCGCGAAAATCGGTTTGAGAACAAGGGCAGAGAAGCACCTAATAAGATTTTCAACGCATCAGACGAGCGTTATATTGTACGAAAAATTAAGAAAAATCCAAAGTTATCCGCTCCGAAGTTGGCTGCAGAGGTTCAGCGTGAAATAGGAAAATCATCCAGTGCTGAAACTGTCCGACGTGTGCTGCGCAATCATGACTTGAACGAAACCATTCATTTCAAAAATGAATATACAACGCCGACTTGACTTCGCCAAAGAGCATATTATTAATACTCCTGCGTTCTGGAATACCGTTATTTTCGCGGATGAGTCTAAGTTTAATATTTTTGGCTCGGACGGAATGTCATATGTTTGGCGTAAAGCGAATACCGAGCTAAACAAGGAGAACCTTAAGCCCACAGTGAAGCATGGTGGCGGTAGCGTGATGGTTTGGGCCTGTATGTCAGCAGCCGGAGTAGGTGAATTGGTTTTTATTGAGGAAACAATGGACAAAATGAAGTACCTCGAGATTCTGAAAAACAATTTACTTCAAAGTGCAGACAAACTGGGTTTGCGGGAAGAATTTCGGTACTACCAAGATAATGACCCAAAACATAAATCTGGGATTGTGCAATCTTGGCTTATTTGGAACTGCCCACACTTGATGTCTCCACCACCACAGTCACCTGACATGAATGTGATTGAAAATCTTTGGTCTATTTTGGACAATAAAATAAGAACACACAAGATTTCTAATAAGCAAGACCTAAAGAAGGTACTGATGGAAGAATGGAAAAAAATCACACCAGACATCACTCAAAAATTGGTGGATTCAATGCCAAATAGACTCCAGGCTGTCATTAACGCTAAGGGATGTCAACTAAATATTAAAATCAACTTACTTTGTTTTTAGTTTGAACTTAAAGAGACTGTACGAAATAAGCTGTGACATGAATTTTCCTATTTTTTTCTTATTTTATTTTTTTATAGTGTCAAACACTAAAATTTTGAAAAAGTAAATTTTGGAAAATAAAAAACAAACCTTCCTTTCTAAAATGGCATTTATATTTTGTTCAAATTTTTGCTATATTAGGAATTACGACTGCAGCAATTTTTAAACTGTCACTGTACGAAATAAGCTGGGAGCCACTGTATATTATAGGTTAGTTCATTAAATAATCTTTTTGAATTTGTTGTTTCAGATGACTTCGGAAGGCTGTGTGGTTCCCCGAACCAACTCATCTTTTTTTCGAGGACTCCACTCGGACGTCAAAAATTAAAAACAAATTAATGTAAAATAAATATAAAATTTTTTTTTTCTATACTTGAAAACACAAATAAAAACATGTAAAAATTTTAAAACGATCGCATTTTATTTTCTTGTTAAAAAAATTCATGAAAAAACGTCGAAATTTCGGTAGTCACACCGTACTACTACCTTAAAACTGAGCTTAGTAATAAAAAATATTGGGAATGTATATCAGAAACATACAAGGTAAACCAGTACATAATGACATGGTACACCGACGGCTTCCTCAACGATGATATAGCCGGGGCTCGTGTATTCGGACCAGTGAAAAGATACTTTGAACCATTAGGTAAGAACACCTGTATCTTTCAAGCGGAAGTGTACACGATAGATAGATGTGCGCACTTTAATCTCGAACAGAATTACCGGAACCGCAGAATAACAATACTGAGTGGCAGCCAGGCAGTTGTCAAAGCACTCAAATCTCACCAGGTTACATCAAAACTGGTGATGGAGTGCATTGAAAAGCTGAAGATCCTAGGCCAACTCAATCAGGTGTGGATTCTAAGGGTTTCAGGGCATGTAGAGATCAATGGAAATGAAATGGAAGATAAACTGAACATCCTAGGCCAACTCAATCAGGTGTGTATTCTATGGGTTCCGGGTCATGTAGGGATCAATGGAAACGATAAGGCAGATAAACTTGCCAGGAAAGGAGCATCAACACCATTTGTAGGCCCCAAAGCATTCTGTGGATTAGGATCGAGTAACATCTCCCATATCATCTGGGAAGAAGAGGATAGACAAAGAGGCTTATACTGTAAAAATTTACCGGGATTATCACACTCCAAACTAGCGCTAGGGACATACAACCAAAAACGCTACGAGGACTGTATGAATCTAACGAAGAATAACTTGAAAATTATTACGGGATTATTAATAGGGCATTGTAGGTTGAACTATCACCTAACAAAACTGGTAATTTTCTCTGATGCTCTTTGCAGGTTCTGCAGGGAAGAGAGGGACGAGACCGCAAAAACTGGTGATAGGAATTTGTTCCACACTGAGGCACAAGAGAAGGAAAAACCTGGGAGATTTCATCATACCCGAGGACTAACTTAGACTCTGTGAAGTAGGATCAATACTAAAATTCATCGAGGGAACATCGAGCTAAGAGACATTCTCTAGCTTCGCGAAGGGGACACAATAGATTTTATAGGTCGCAGTGCAACATCCCCCCCAATGATAATAATAATAACTTGTTATGTTCTACGTTAACCACATTGATTTTGATCGACCCTTGATATTGTATATCATTTTACAAGAGCAATTTGGTGTCACTAGAAATTTATTACATCACTTGCATTCGTAATTTGGGCTGTTAATGCATAAAATCTTGACTAAATTGAAACATTTATTTTATCTTATTGTTTTATTGATTTCTAAGGTAAGAAGGTAAGTAAATACATACACCCAAGTTTAGGATTGTTTTTATTTATTTGTATAACTTTGAATTTTATTACAATACAATTGCAACAATTTAAAGAAAAATGGAAAATAAAATAAAATACGCAATAATAATAAAAAAAAAAATTGACGTTTTTTTTCCGATTTCTAACAAGTGAGGGAGTGTATTTGACGTGAGTATGTGCAATGGTGGAAAAATGGTATCGTACATACACATTTTTGCACATAATTATATTGTTATTTTATTGTCATCTAATTTGACATTTAATATGTTCATGATGTCGCATCAAATTGTTTATATTTCATATGATATTTATTTGACAAGTGATAAATAGAAATTACTGGCAGGTTGGAATTTTATTTTAACGCTGCGTTTTTTTTTTTTTAGTGTTTGTGTTGTCTAGACTTTAGATATTGGTTGCAGTAATTCAATAATATTCCAATGTTTTGCTTTGGTAATTGGTTATATGATGATGATGAGAGTCTGGTAGGTGGACCGACGAGCTATTTAAAACTGACATGCAGTAGATATTTTCTTTATGATAAATTCATGACTGTATTTTTGTTCATCTATGCTGTGTTGCCATGGCGAAATAACAATTTGTTTATATAGTACTTTTATGATTGCGTATTTAATATATTTGTTGTCACAATTATTAGATATTATACATTAGAGAGGCACAAGTTGATTGGGTGAAGAAAATATAAACATTTAACATATCAAAAAATTTTGGAAAATAATCTACATTGTATTTACTTACAAAAAATGTCGTTTTTCAATTATTTTCATTATATTTTCATTTCATTTTCAAATATCTGTTAAAAATGAAAATATCATATACCACGTTGATCAAAAAGTTCCCGGAATAACCACGGTGTGGCGCTCCCA
The DNA here is from genome assembly GCA_963854835.1 of Megamerina dolium. Taxonomy (NCBI): domain Eukaryota; kingdom Metazoa; phylum Arthropoda; class Insecta; order Diptera; family Megamerinidae; genus Megamerina; species Megamerina dolium. The sequence continues at coordinate 49,358,865 of OY978529.1, read as the reverse complement.
TCGTTTCAATTTGAGTTCTGTTCTGTTTGTTAAGTTGGTACATATGTTATTGATATTACCTCTAAATCTAAGCATCATAGCTTGACATGTGAAAAAGTTACGTAGCCAAAAGTACATCTATCTCTGTATGTGTTAGCGATTTTTTACAATTTTGACGTCGTAAAAGACATGATTTGCGAGGGTGAATTTGATCCCCATCAAAAGGATCATTACTGGAGACGAAACGTGGTTTTATGAGTACGACAGAAAGAGACCAGAATTGTGGGCAGAAAATTTGTGGATTTTGCACTATGATAACGCACCGTCGCACAGTGCCATCATTATTCGTAATTTTTTGACGAAAAATGCAACAAATACCACCCAACAGCCACCAAATTCTCCTGATTTTGGCTCCCTGTGACTTTTTTCTGTTCAATCGAGTTAAAAAACCATTACGGGGAATGCGTTTCAGCAGCCGAGGGGAAGTGTGAATGGAAAAATCACAGAAAGCACTGAGATAGATGTACTTTTGGCTACGTAACTTTTGCAAATGTCAAGCTATGATGCTACGATTTAGAGGGAATATCAACAACAGATGTACCAACTTAAGAAAAAAACAGAACTCAAATTGCAACGATGGGAGCCCACATGGTGGTTATTCCGGGAACTTTTTGATCAAGGTGGTATATTAATTATACCAATTTTTCATCAGTCTAGAGGTACTCACCTGTTATGGCTGAATGGGCATGAGGTCAATTAAGGAACAAATATTCATTTCACAATTCTAGTATCTGTCTGTGGAGCAAACAGCAGCTATACACATAGCTTAATAAACGAATAGGAAAACAAAACCTCGAATACTGGATAACGAAATACTAAGAGATCATTTTGGGTTCAACTATCACCTGAACAAATGGATCTGGTAAACAACGATTTCTGTCGACTTTGTCGAGAGTAGTAGAACATAGCAGAACACTAATTACCAAATAATCTAAGTAATGGAATCCTCAGTTCCAATTACCTTGTTAAAATAAAACCCCACAACACTTATGAGATTGATCAATATTATTTAATATAGAACTGTAATAGTTGGGTATGGGGTTGCACAAAGTTTCCTTTGTGTTACTGAAATCCTAAGCAATTTCTTTTCCATCATAAATTTCACTAATGCTCATTGTTCTTTCTATGCACATTCTATTAAATAGATGTTCTGTTGAACTTATTGTAAATGTGTGTGTGTGTGTGTGTGTATTTTTCGTACCATTACTTTTGATTATTGAATAAAGCTTCACTCTACGGTATTTGCTGTTCTCCTTAAGCTATTTCTATTATTCTTTATATTATATACTATTATGCACATGCTTGTGGTTAGTATGGGTTTTTAAGAGGATATTCGCGTGCAATAAAAATAAATGATGCGAAATATGATTGAGAAAGAAAAAAGTAAAATTGCGAAAAGCATCGAAAACAGACAACAATGTTTATTTAATATTAATCTAAATCATATCAATAACAAAGAACACAACAATAACATTAAATTATAATGATCTATGTAAACATATCTCGATGTACATCTAAAGTAATACTATGTATTTGCAATACATAGAGTCTTATTTAAATATTTACAATATAACATCATATTCTCTGTGGCCATTCCTTTTTTTTTTTTTTAAATTACCAACATACATATGTACAATTTTCTATATCCAAAAAAATGTGTAGAAAAAAATACAATCTATTTTGAATACAATACAATGCAATATTTTGTCACACCATGTGGGCACACGCTCCATAGTATATTCGTACATTTCAAAAAAATTTGCCATATCAAAATATTTAGTCTTTTTTTATTTGCAGATACGAAAACGAGTATTATGTTACTTTGTGATATGATACTTTTATATACGTACGCTTATACATACATATCCAATATTAAATGGGCCATTCTGTATTTATGCATGTATAGCCATATACGAGTACTATATATTTTGATTTTGATTTTTTAATATTTTTTCAGTTGGTGTAGTTTTAACAATTCCGTTTGGTAAATTGATCATGGTGTCTGATTGTACATTCTATTTCTATTCTATTTCAATTTTTGAAATCTAAACGTCAGTGGTAAATATTAAATATTGAAAGCAAAAATTTTTTTTTAATATATTATTTTTATGCATTTCTAAAATTGAAATGAAACAAGAGTATATAGATATTAGTATTGTATATAGTTAACATATATCTGAGTAGAATCGAATGAACCAATATATATGAATGTATGTGTAAGTAAGTGAAATTAATTTTAAAATCGAAATGAACAATAACATAAGTGTTCAGATGTATGAATAAAATTTAAAATATATATATATATATATATATATATATATATATATATATATATATATATATATATATATATATATATATATATATATATATATATATATAAATTCTTTCTTTTGTCTACATGATAACATGCTAATAATATTTAAATATGTAATAAAAGCTAACAAACAACAACAACAACAACAAGAAGAAGGACAATAACAATGAAAATTGCAAAATCACAATTTAGTTCATTGTTAGGTATGCTTTAAAAGTATGCTTAAAGTATTGTAAAAAAATCTCCTTACAGTCGGCTGGGGCCGACCAAACTATACCCTGCATATGTAGATTTGTATATAAAAAGTTTACTCGAATATCCAACTTTTCTTTTATTTCCACTTTTCGAGAAACAATTATTGCATATACTACTAATTTACACCCGAAATATGGTTGACTTTGACGAAGTAAAAGGATTTTAAGATAATTCCGAGGCTTAGTATGGGAGCTATATAAAAAGTGGGCGTGGCTTACCACTTTCTAGTAAATCCAATTAATTTTTCAATGTTAATCCACACCTTAAATTTGGTGTCCTACGTTGAATAGTTTCTAAGTTATGGTGGTTAACATTTTTGTTTAATTTCCTCAACTTTGTATGGGAGCCCCAATAAGAAGTGGGCGTGGTACGCTGATTTTTCGCCAGATTATTTCCGACTACGATATTAATTTAAGTGTCAATTATGGTTATTGTAGACATTAGATTGCCTAAGTTACAGCTGTTTTAATTTAAAATTTGTATGGGGGCTACGATAAACACTGGGCGTGGTGCGCCCATTTTCTGTGAGCCTAGTTGCTCGTACAATACTAATCCATACCCTAAGTCTCGTTGTCCTAGGCTAAATGGTTTGTAAGCTATGGAGCTTAAAATTTTAATTTAATTCACTCGACTTTGTATGGGAGACTCATGAAGGAGTGGGCGTGGCACACTGATTTTCTGCCAGATTTTTGCCGACTACGATATTAATTTAAGTGTCAATTATGGTTATTCTAGACAGAAGATTGCCGAAGTTACAGCTGCTTCAATTTAAAATTTGTATGGGGGCTACGATAAACACTGGGCGTGGTGCGCCCATTTTCTGTGAGCCTAGTTGCTCGTATAATACTAATCCACACCTTAAATCTCGTTATTCTACGCTGAATAGTTTGCAAGTTATAACCGGTACCATTTTTTTTAATTTCCGCAACTTTGTATGGGAGACCCAAAAAGGAGTGGGTGTGGCACATTGATTTTCTGCCATATTATTTCCGACTACGATATTAATCTAAGTGTCAATTATGGTTATTCTATACAGAAGATTGTAGAAGTTACAGCAGTTTCAATTTAAAAGAAGTACAGACACTTTGTATGGGAGCTACGCTAGAAAGTAGGCGTGGCTCACCCACTTTTGGCGAGGTTATATAGTAGTATAATATAACTCTATGTGCGAAATATTGTTGTCCCAAGTGGTATATTATGTGAGTTATAGCAAGTTAAAGATTTTGAAAATTTCGAGGTTAGTCGCTTTGAATGCTTGGTGTGGGCGTGGTTATTGACCGATCATGCCCAATATCAATCCCCTCCGTACCCTTGGATCATAGATTACTTATGCCAAATTTCATCGAAATAGCTCAATATTTACTCAAGTTATCGTGCGAACCAGCCAGGTGACAGACAGACGGACGGACGGACGGACGGACGGACGGACGGACGGACATCGTTAAATCGAAAAATTAATCGACTCTGATCACGAATATATATCTATGTCTATATCTGCGGAGATTCCTTCAAGTGGACACAAACATCTGACCGAAATGAATATACCATGCATATTGCATTATGCAGGGTATAAAAATAGAACCAAAATAGGGTTGCCAGGAGTTAGATGAAATATCCATATATACTAGTTATTTAAGCGGGTTAAAAATTTCATAATATCTCAAGAATATTGTGTCCAAATTTCAAGTCAATCGGAGCAAAATTGACGAAGTTATGACAATTTTTATACCTGTCGGATCAACTGACTCCATGCGTATAGGCCGAGCAGAGCAGGAAGCTGAAAAATAAAAAAAAAGAAGACAGGATTCATCGTAGGCAAGAGCAAAAAGATGCTTTAGATATCATGGATGATTGCAACATCCTTTATGGACCTAGCATCGATGATTCAGTGTGAGGTAAATCGATAGAAATTGCTTATGAACGTTCCATACCAAATTTTTTAATTTTCAAAACTTTAAAGCATTTTGCCCACAAATCACGTTTTCAAAGTCGGTGTCCCTCATAACTTCAAAACTACTGCATCGATCGTTTTGAAATTTTCAACATTATTTCTGTACATAATTTACGCCGTAACAAATTTGTTAATATTTTTCATTTTATAATGGTAAATTAACCGATTTTTTTGCAAAAAAAAAAGTGTTCCCAAAAAGTGAAAAATTGAAATTTCGAAAAACCCCCACAGCTTTACCTAGGCAAAGCGATTATTTAACAACATAATTTTGATTTTTTGATTTCAGATAATCCAGCACCGATTTATTCAACTTTTTTCCGAGACGCTCCAGAATAATTACTGCCATTGCCGTATTTTTTAATATTTCTTCATGAAAATTTTACACAATATTCTTCAAATGTCATACTATAATGTATCATTGGTTTAAATAAATAGATTTTAATTGTTTCATAAAAAAAAATCACAAAAATGTGCCTTTTTTACGCGAATTAACCTTATTCCCCCCTTTAATATTGGTGCAGCTGGGTGCGATAAGGGTCTTATATCATATTGGTTAATGTCAATTTGACATAATTTTTTCATATTATTTACATAATTTGCTTCAATTTTCATATTTTTGTATGAAATAAATAAGAAATTCTTTCGAAAACTCAATTTAGCATGGTGGAAAGGCATGAGTTTCATACGATTCGTTGATGAAAATAATATTATATACCCAGCTTGCAAGAGCATACCACCTTGAACAAAAAGTTCCCGGAATAACCACCGTGTGCCGCTCCCATCGTTTCAATTTGAATTCTGTGGCTATGTAACTTTTGCAAATGTCAAGCTATGACGCTGAGATTTAGAGAGAAAATCAAGAACTCAAATTGGAACGATGGGAGCACCATACGGTGGTTATTCCGGGAACTTTTTGATCAAGGTGGTATTTATATATTTGACAGTTATTATAGAACTGCACAAATCGAAATGCTATTAAACTTGTATTTACTTGGAAAAAATTGTTTAATTTTAATTCAACATTTTATAGGCTTCGCATCAATAAAGTCTGCTTAATTGTAAAAAAAGATAATTTACCATTATTTTTTAATTATGTTCAAGTGGAGCATTTTTCCCTCGGTTTTTGCTTTGTTTCTCAGAACTTTTTCATTTTAATTTAAGAACAAAATAACCTTCCTATTAGCATTTTAGCATCGATTTTACAACAATCAATTCAGAAATGTTGATTTGGCAACTCTATGAAATGATACTTATTGTGTCTTGGTGTCTTGGTTTATTTGTCGAGTTGAATTTACAATATTTTACATTATTTATTTGTTTGCTGTTGAGTTCTTATTTTTCGTCAATTTTCTTATTGCACTCATTTTATTTTCACATTCCTTATTACAATATTATTATTATGTATGTATTGGTTTGGTTGGTTGCTTTATGGTAACGTCTTCGTCTTTTCGCTGTGTTGTGTTATGTTTATTTGTATACTGTTTTATTTTTTTTTTATTATTTTTATTTATTTTTATACTAAAGTAAAGTAAGAGTGCTGCTTAAAAAAATATGCTACATAATATTTACATCGTTTCTCTTAGCCTGCTTGGAAGTTGGAACTGAAATAATTTAAAGAGTCATTGTTGTCTAATGCCATATAAAATATAGATATATGTACATACAATATATTGTATATATATAGAAATATATATATATATATATATATATATATATATATATATATATATATATATATATATATATATATATATATATATATATATACATATATATATATATACATATATATAATATCCTTGCAGAATCTTGGTTTTGTAAAATGAAGTTCTTTCAAGAAACATCCCCCACTCCATTCCATTCCAGAATGGAAATGGAAACATTTTCTTCAGTTGCCTGAATGCATTTTGAAAACAATTTCTTGTACGATAATTCATTACTTTAGAACTAGATCGTATACCCAGCGGCAGTACATATGCATACTCATTTTACATATTCAGACATTCAATTATATAACCAATGTAACCAAATACTCAACGCTCTGTCATTTAAGTTCGACAGCTAAATATTTTGTATAACTTGCTGATGACATAACTACATATTTACGTACGTATATTGCTATTGCTATTGCCGACTGTGTATTCTAATTGAATATGAGCAATTTAATTAAATTGATGCCAATGTTGCCATTGTTACGGCCGTTGTTCATTGCTCTTACTGATGATTACGACAATGATGATGATGATGATGATGATGATGATGAAGATGGTGACGACGATGCTGCTGATGATTATGAAACTTTCGTTGTTGGTATTGTTATTTTTGTTAATGTTAATGAAATGACTGCACAATTGTAGAGTTGAATGAATTTAATGGAAATGCTGAACAGTATTTTTCTTTTACTAATAATATCGTATATGTATGTACATTCAATTTATGACTTGGCTGTTTCCATAGTCATGTGATTGTAAAGTTTATGTATTTACATATATTTGTGTGTGACTGTTTGTGTGTGTGCTTATAAAGAAGGTGTTGCTAACAATTGAATGAAATTCATTTTTTTTCGTTTACTTTGAGTAATGTAATTGTTTTGTTGTTGAAGATGCAAATGTAAACGTGTTTGAGCAGAAATATTGATACATTTTTTGATAAATATTTTTTAATATGTATTTTTAGGCTTAATTTTAAAAGTTAGCTGCCTTTTTTTTCGTTATCTGATGCTTGATACATGTCTACATTGAAAGCTATTCAAAATTTGTTTCTACACAATGTGTATATACATGATGATGCAATAAATCAATGTTTTTCTGTTTAGTTCTATTCAAATACTCGTAATAACCCATTGCTCTCTAAGGAATAGTGAAATAAATAAAAATCGATACGAAACGAAATGGAATTGGTTATTGGCCGATGACCGCAAAAAAAAAGGGTTTGTGATTCGATGGCAAAGTCATTAATCTACAATTTGAAAGTAATGACCAATATATCTTTGTCTATTTCATTTCGTTCTTCATTGTATGATTGTATATTTGAAAAATCATGCAAGTGTTTTATCTTTATCTTTAGCTCTCTCACTTCGTCATACATAGAAAAATACATTATCAATCGTTACTAATCGTGGCTCGAGTCTGACAACAATGTTCTTATGTTAGTCAACAGCTGTGACGTTGCCGGAAGGCACTTTGAAAACTTTTAAAGCGTATTTCCTGTTTGGTATTTCAATTTATTTTTGTAATGTACAATTTATTTCTTTTCAACTCTTGTTTAAGTATTCGATAGTTATTCGTATTTTATTGGATCTCTTCTTTCTATTTCTATTCAAATATAGTAGTAGTAGTAGTAGTATAGATTCTTTGGCTAATTTGAGGGTTTTGTTGTTGTTGTTTTGCTTCTTTGTCAATTTCATTTTACGTACTAACGAGTACTTATATTGCATTTCAGTCGAATGATTGTCGAATTTTGTACGGCACAATTGTGCAATACTTCGATATGTATTTTGACAACTATTTTCTTCATGAAAAACATATTATAAATATATGTACATTGCAACATTTTGTTAGTATACTGGGTGTAGTAGTAGTATGTATCAATCAATCAAAAGAGAGCGTGACGTTGGAACAAGGAAATAGTCCTTGTTCATCAAGTGGACCACGTGACACCAGACCAAGGTCTGTTTGAGGATATGAGCCCTTTAGCTGATACCTCTGGGGTCAAACCACAAGTGTTACGGGCACTGCGACCAAACGAGATTTTTTGTACCCAAGCCCGTTTACGACACTAGAATCTCCTCTACCTTTTTAATGAAGGATAAAATTGATCTTGTCGAACTTTTTGTGATTGAAGCTGGTGTTTGGGAAATTCAGCTGAAAGTGTTTGAGGCATAGTATGGCCAGGGCCGGATATTCGTAAAGTAATGTGGATTGATATTTCATCCTTCTTCAGACAGAGTCTACACTCCGTGTCAGAGGATAGTCCCATTTTGTGAAGATTGTATTTTAACCAGTTATGTCCTGAGAGATAGTCGGTTATTAGGCGTAGGTTTGTTCTACTAACACTAATTCTGTCAAAAGCTGCATTAAAGCTGATGAGAGTTTTCGCTTGGCGAAGACCTGTCGAATTTGTCCATCGTAGTAGGTATTTGTCGTGGTAATGTTTTTCTATCATAGCTTTGGCCGATGCCCAGCTTATACCGCAGAAAGGTTCCGGGCTCGAGAGTGGAGAAGACGAGTCAGCTCTCGCTAGTTTGTTCTCTCCTTCATTGCCCTCAATTCCTTTGTGCCCCGGCACCCAATATAATGTGACCTAATTTCGATTAGAGAGTTTTTGTAGGATGAGGTAGCATTCGGATACTAATTTTGAGGAGAATTCCCATGAGGAAAGAGATTTGATGGCAGCTTGGCTGCCTGAGCAAATAAGAATACGCGCTCCTTCGAGTCCTTTGGCATATAGGTGATGTGCACAAAGTTCTATGGCATGTATTTCTGTTTGAAGACAGTTGGCCACGAGCCCATTGTGACAGATATGCGGGTATTAGGACCGTATATCCCGGCGCCTGTACCTTCGTCTGTCTTCGATCCATCTGTAAACCAAACGTACTTATGTTTTGAGAGTATTAAGTTGCTATTCGTTTTCCATTCCAGTCTGTCTGGGATGATTGTGGAGAAGCGCCTGCGATAATGTAGTTCTTGGCGCATAGAATCAGTGTTAGAACATATTTCTATATTTGGTATATTTTTGATGATTGTTTCGTGTTCATGCGAATGGCACTGATCGCTGCTGATTTTTGAATATGAATATTTAGTGTTAGGAGTCCTACTAGAGACTCTAGTGCAGCCGTGGGACAAGATTTCACAGCCGCGGTTAGAGATAGACACGCCAGTCTTTGAAGTTTTGTGCATTCACGGAGTGCTGATATTTTGGTTACCTTTGGGCCCCATACCACTGCGGCGTCGATTACAATTGGCCTAACCATGGTGGTGTACATCCAGAAAACAATTTTTGGTGATAAACCCCATGTTTTTAGTAGTAGTATGTATAAACAATACTAAATTTTATACATTGTAAAACCTCTGAAATTGAATTTTTAAAAGTATTATCTATCATATTTTTCGCTATGACCACATACAAAAACGTCCTTTGCATGTTGACTGATAAGTTAGCCTCATTCTATGGCTGACCCTGTTTCAATATATGCGATATTGCAAATAAATTTGCTTTATATTTTACTTTGCAATATATATTTATAGTGTTCATGTGCATGTACATGTAGTGTAGCAAAAAGTTCCAAGTTTCATCAATAAATTGATTCTGTGGTTTATTTCATACATTCTACGTTCCTACAGATACCATACGCCACACTCACCCACACCCTCTTGGGGGAAATTTTGTAAAGATATTATTTGAAGAACACTATTCAAAGAAAATTTGTGTTTGTTACATATTAGCGAGTGAGTTTGGAATTTGGGACAATGTTTTGAAATAATTGTCATAAGCATTAAACTTTATGTAGTAACTTCATGTATATAATAATTAATTGAATTGATTTGGAATGTATTGGAAACTTTCAAAAATTGAGCTTAACTTAAATATGTTATGATTATTTTATTCATTTAATTTTTTTTTGTAAACAATTTTCAATCATCTATGTATGTGTACTTATTAATATATAAATTTCAGGTAATAATTACATTTAATTAACCCTACAGAGGCAAACTTTGGTGAAATAAATAAACTTTAATTGACTTTGACAAAAATGGCAAATTCATATTGTTTACATTAGGATGTAAAATGGTAAAGTTTTCTAGCATAAAAATTATTATACTCTCACAATTCTCACTAAATGCATTTTCTATTAATCAATCGATATACACCTGCTTATGGTAAAAGTATGTACCAGAAGAGTATGAAATTAAAATCAACTTACATATATAATATTTGAGTACAATTGTCATTGAATATTTGGAAAAATTTTCATATACATATATATATGCATATATACACCTACATTTACTATTTAGCATATTTCAATGTTCAAATAAAGTTGCAATTTTTGCCTGAAATTAAATGAAAAAAAAAATTTACCTTACAGTTGGTCATGATGACCGATTTATATCCTGCTCATCCTGCTACATTTATTCAAATTATGGTGCCAACCCAGTCAGTTGACTGACAGAATGACAGAAAGCGAATCAGACGCACTTTCTTAAATCGGCTATTTAGGCGACGATAATAAAAAAAAAATATATATATATATATATATACTTTTCTATTGTATGTCATATGACATGAAATACGATTAAATGTTTACAAACATTTGATCAAAATGAATATTCGTTTGCATTTGTGCAGGGTATCACATTCATATGGATGGATGTACAAATATTTCGACAATGAATTGCAATGAAATGCAATAGTTTCGATTATATAAATACTTGCGCTTATGTGAGTATGTGAGGTGTAAAACTATACGGTTAAAGCTGTTAACAAAAAGAAATAGTAAATTTAATTAAATTGCAGAATATATATTTTTTTTCAATACAAACAAATGAAATAATATACTCATATATATGTATGTGGGCATACGATATGTATGTATACATGTTATACGATGTTATACGAGGGTGGTCCCAAAACTACCCAACCTGACATATAGATGGCGGCAGTAGTTTGAAAAAAAATTACTTTGGTGAAAAGTGGCAACCTTATGTTTTAAGTTTCAAGGCGTCACGTTGTTTAGCATTTTTTTTTGGAACCATCGAAAGTTAACAACCTCAGTGAATTTGTAAACATGGAAAAAATTGGTCATACTTTCATTTGAAAGGTCTCAATCCAACGAATATTAAAGCCGAACCAGATTCTACGTACGGGAGACTGATCCTTCGTTTACGACCATAAAATATTAGGTGCCAGAGTTTAAACGAGGTCGTACGAGCTGCCAAGACGAACACCGTAGTGGTCGACCAATTGAGGTGACCACACCAGAAACGTGTGAGCTAGGTGAAATTACAGGCATTTCCAAAAGTGCTATACATCGTATATTGACCGAAAATTTGCAGATGAAAAAGCTGTGTGGAAGATGGGTGCCGCGTTTGTTCACAATTGAACAAAAACAACGTTGTGAAGATGTTTCTATAGAGTGTTTGGCGATGTTTCATAGTAATAAAGTCGAGTTTTTGCGTCGATTCGTAACCATGGATGAGACATGAGTTCACCACTTCACACCTGAGACAAATGAGCAGTCAAAACAGTGGACTGAAAGGGGGGGAATCGTGTCCAAATCAGTCGAAGACAGTTCCATGTGCCGGCAAGGTTATGGCGTCTGTTTTTTGGGCTGCACGTGGGATAATTTTTATTGATTATCTTCAAAAAGGATAAAACAATCAACGGTGAGTATTATACTAATTTTTTGCGGCGATAAAGTAATGAAATTAAAGAAAAAAGTCCACATTTGGCGAAAAAGAAATTGTTGTTTCATCAAGACAATGCACCAGTTCACACATCCGCTATTACGATGACCAAAATCAATGACTTTAAACTCGAATTGCTTCAGAACTCACCTTATTCGCCAGATTTAGCTCCTTCGGATTATTTTCTATTTCCAAATTTAAAAAAATGACTTCGTGGTATAAGATTTGCAAACAATGAAAAGGTAGAGTCTGCGGTAGATGGCTATTTTAATGAACTAGACAGTTCATACTATAAACAGGGTATCGAAGCTATAGAATATCGCTGGGAAAAGTGTATAGAGCTAAAAGGAGATTATGTCGAGAAATATAGAAACATTTTCTTTGTTAGGTCGGGTAGTTCTGGGACCGTTTATAAAAATGCTCGTTATCATAGAGAACCTTCGATAACTGTGCCTGAACTTTGTCATTTAATTAATTTAAAATTTCGTTGAAATTATTAAAGTAGCAAAAATTGTTTTCACGACTCGCTATTTCCATAAATAGCCATTGACCGTTATGATCATGAAGTTTAACGACAATATCATTCAAATCATATAAAATTGAACCTATCCGAATGCATAAAGTTCGCACACGCTTTTGGAAGCCTTATGTAAAATAAATTATATTTAAATTATAATTATATAAAATTATAATTTTGAAGAATCAGCTATTATGGCCCATACTGAAGGTCTGCAAGATTGGCGAGGGCGTGGGTATCTCAACAGGTTCGGTATTAGAAAGCCTTCATCAAGATCGGTGACAAAATTTTGGTATTGATATATTGGTTCATTATACAAATTCCATGAGTTAGGAAGCAAATTGCTTAAACGATCTAAGGTCATCACTGAAACAAATGCTTAGGATTAGCTGTCTAGATTTTTAAATCATTTTGAGAATTCGTAAAATGTAAGTGTATAGAGCTAAAAATTCCTTTTTCCGGACAGACTTTGGTTGGTACTACTTTGTATGTCAATAAATTTGAATAAAAAACGTCTATCATTTGCAAATTCCATTTAATTAGATTATGGCTTGGATGGGTTAATCTCTCAATAGAGGTAAAGTGAAAAAAAAAAAATAAAAATAAAACGTGTCAATCTTAAGCTGATGTAAGAATCTTTGTTGTTTCAAAGTAATGTAATGTAAATGTAATTTAAGCAATAGCAAAGACTCACATAAATAATTCTAATGTGACCACTTGAAGGTTATGGAAACAATACCGCAACCATATGGAAAAGGAAAGTAAATCTTTTGATAAAACAAATTTGAGCACAATTTTTCTTTTGCTTGCACTTTTCGACTCATATATGTATGTTTTAAAAGCTTTTTATATCTACATACATATATGCATTTCTGTGGTAAATTGTTGTGTTGTTGTTGTTGTAGTCCTTGTTTTCTTTTATGTCCTGTTGTTACTGCCGCAACATATTGCTTTTTGTGCCCATATGTTACTGCAACGCAAGAAGTTCACTGGTTGTTTTTCGATGTGTCTTTTATAAATTGTTTCATACTGTTTTGAATCTACTTTATCTTACTTTAGCTTCATTTTGACTTGATTTTGGCGCTAAAAAATAAATTTACCACTGTGAATGGTTCGGTGGGGGATTTTAATTATGTATGTATATACATGTTGTTCATCTTCGTACCTGGTGACATGTATTCGTGTGTGTGTGTGTGTGTTTTTCTAAAAAGAATTATTATTGCAATTGTAAGATGCAGTGGTTTTATTGTATGAACATTATAATACCTATGCTAGGGTCAAGGTTGTAATAAAAGAGTAAAGTAAAGTAGTCGTCTTTTAGCATTTAATGTAATTGACTTTTGTGTTCTTCTACATATTTTACTGAAAAGAAAATTTAGATTTAGATATGCTCTGCAAAAGAAAACTGTTTTTAATCGTGAAATTGAAACAGTGAGTTGAATAGGAATGGAAAATTAAATGTATATATGATATTGATTTAAAATTCAATATACTTTTCACGTATGTATATATTTATAGGTAGAACTATTAGATTTATAGTAATAGAGTTGATTCTTAGCAGAAAATATCATTTCGGTTGCAGTGACTTGACTTTGGTTCAATCCTATTTTCAAATGATAGAGTTAAGTGACAGTGATCGAATCGATGTTGACAATCTCAACAGTGATAAAGATGTCACCATTTATAAAGTAAATGCTAGAAGTGTTTAAAAGGTTTAGAGATTTCAGTTGACACTTTTCGTTATGATCGTTCCAAACCAATGCCTTGAAAAACCATAGACTACATCTTCAAGTCGCACAACAAGAAGAATGAAGAGTTCCTCCTTGAATTATTAATATTTTTCTTCTTTTCGAATCTTAAATCTATTCTTTCATGTTTCATGCTTCATCCAACATACAAAATTTCATTGTGGAAATGTCAATTGCATTAAACTGAATAAATCTAAGGTTGCCATATTGTATTACCTATGTATATAGAGAGCAATGCAAGTATGATGTTAAATCTTGAATAGGTTGGTATGTATTATTTACAGTGTATTATTGAGTATTATTATAAGAGTAATAGTGACATTCTAACTTATAGCTACAGCAATAAAAAATATTTTTATGTCTAAACATATAGTACATACTGTATTCTATATACTTACATATGCACATACATTCTAGTAAACAAATAAAGTATATATTATGAATTACTGCAGTCATTTATATACGCATATGTGATACAATATGATATGGAGAATAATAAGAGTAAATAAAACAAAAATTGCGTATGCTACAGTAATGATGCTATTGGTAATTTGGTCGTCTGTTGAATTTTTGTAGCGATATTTGTATAATATTTGTAGTAAAATAATAATAATAATAATAATAATAATAATAATAATAATAAGAAATGGCTTTCAACTTTAAATTAGAATATTTTGAAATTTGTCTTTTTTTTCTCCGTAAACAATATGTGTAAACATGCGAGAAATCATGAATATACATATTGAGACTTTATAATGTATAGAAACATTGTTGATATATCATTGTTGTTAGGAGCAGAGTAACTTCAATTTGTGTACTCGTATATAGTTGGCACTTATAGGCTCCGAAAAACTATTTAGAACTATTTGGCCGCACTTCTCTTCCATTATTATTGTGCGTGTTGGAATTTAGACAGTATTGGAAGAGACTTACTTATACTAAGTGATTACGGATGTCAAAAATTTTCTGATATCACTTCTTCTGTGCTTTGTCACAGAGAAATGGAAAGATTGAAACCTTTTTTGTTATTAGGCCTGAGTTCAAACTCATGAAACATGTACGGAATATCTATTCGTTAAAAACTGCTACTAAATGTGTTTAATAAAAAATATTAATACTTATTTAGGCTTATGTCTGTGAGTCTCTATTGACTTGTATTTACTTCTGAAATATATATAAATGTTCAGAAAGGTTTAAAATTATTTTGATTAAATATTGTGTATATTGGAGTACAAATAAGACTCCGCATTTTGACAAAAGATGGCGCCAACAGAATGTTGCGGTTAAAGCTGTGTGATATCAAACGGTAAAACTTCATATTGCAAGGTTGAATATCTGGTTGACATCTTAATTTTTTTGTACAAAAATGAAAATTTTTAAACCAATTAGCCGTCATTAGGGAATTTTTCATTTATTTCTTTAATTTTAATAAATCTGAAGCTAAGGTGTAACATTGTTCTAAGTAAGAGAAAAGTTGTCGTGAATGATTTCAAAAGTTTAAGAAGAAAAAGTGTACGAAGACACGGCATTGAATATATTAATGGAGGAATATTCAAGCTAAACGCATGAAGAACGCTACACTAACATTAGTAGTCGATTATGTGAAATGCTGCTAGCTAATCATAAAAAAAAAAAAATGAAAAATGCCTCGCTTCAACATCGACACACAAGTCAAATATTGATGGAAAAATAACTCATGTGCTGTATTTGATGGGATCATCTTGGTGTAGTGTATTAGGAGTTTTTCAAACCTAACAATATCATTACTGAGACTCTCCTACGAATGCAATTTCTGATATTCAGGTACGTTAGAATTATTACTCTACATGAAAATGCGCATCCATACTTTGCGCCATATTTACCAGACATTGTTTCTGCCGATTATCATTTGTTTCGGTCTCGCTGAGCAGTACTTTTCATTATATGAAGATATCAAATACTGGTTCGATTTGTGGATGGCATTAAAAAATATACAAATTGTAACAATTTTTTGTAAGAGGTTTTACAATATGCTTAACATAAATATAATTTTGCAAGTGATTGTGAAACCAGATCAGAGTAAATGAAATAAAAAATTATAATTATCATACTTTTTCTAGTACGCAAGCTTTAAAGGTGGGATTCGCTATTAAAATTGAAATAATAAAATGAGAGAATATTGATTGACTGCTCAATAAATCAATGATCACGGACTGTGATATAACCTTTATTTTACTCTTTAAACAGCTTAAATATTTATATTAAGTAAATTGATTTGAAAAAGTGAAAAAGTAAACTTGTTCACTTTTACTAATACACAGTCGACATGTATGTCAACAATTTATTTGTATGTAGGTATAGCTGTGCGTCTCTGCGTACATGCGACTATTTATGAAATGTGTTACAATTTAGCTTGAGTGTGTTGCTAAAAACACAACAACAAATATCGGAATAATAAATATACGAGCACGTGGGAAATAATCATGCAACAACAACAACAACAACAACAACAACAACAAATATAAATAGTTAAATATGACTATGGCAGCAACAATTTAAATGGATATGCTTGAAAAAGTACAATATTTTATTATAGTATGTATGCATGAGTATGTATGTATGAGTGTACAAGTTGTAACCAACATAAAACAGATGCATTTTCTAAATATAATTGGCAACACTCTCTTTTATATATTGTATATATATACACTTAAATATGTATACATATTTATATATGTAACTGTGCACATATACATGTATTAGGTATGTAATTTTCACACACAGAAACTAGTGCATAAAAATTTAATTAACTACTTTATGTAAGCACGCACACACACACATAGACTGTTGATGTCGTTTTATTGTAAATGTATTTATATATATATCGGTGTATGTGTCTATGGGTGCATGTGTATATGTGTGACATTAATTATTTTATTTTTTATTTGTATTCTTCTTTTCTTTTTTTTTTTGTTTGTTTTATTTTATGTATACATTCGTTCAGTTAACCCTTCATACGAACCACAATTTTGTTTCTGTTTCAATTTGTGTGTATGAGTGTGCAAATTACAGTTAATAAATTGTCAATGGGCTCATGCATATGTGTGAGCACGACTGTGTATTTGTGTGTGTTTGTGTGTGTGTGTGTGTGTGATGGAAGGGAGAAAATATTTGTTTGTTTGTTTGTTTATGCTAAAATAGCTATTTTTATAACATTTCATGCTTGTTACCTTACTATGTTACCACAAGCGAATTACCACCAATTTGTAGCTGAGCTTAATTAGCTGAGGTTAGTCGAAAATCGTTTTTGTTTTCGTTGTCGCTGTTATTTTTGTTGTTTTTGTCGTTTGTTATCGTTTTCATTGCAAATGCTGTTGAACATTTTTAATGAATAGATTAAAAACAAAAAAAAAAAAAAAGAAACAAAAGACATTACACACTCATACAAATAATATGTAAAATGAAAATTCTAGAAAATTTAAAAATACTAAATATGTGTAGGAGAGAAACGTGAAAGTTCAGAATAGTTTTGAATTTTATGTATTTATTATATGAATTTTTATTATATTTTTGTTGAAGAATGTAAATGGATTATATTCTTACAATATTTATCAGAGCTATATTTGATCCCAATAAAAATTTCAACTTTCATCAAAACTGTAAAATTCTTTAAAGAGAGAATGGTGAACCATCCATCATTCTTAAAAGTTTCAAATTAGCACACTTTTCCATTCAGTCAAGAGTGGGATTTGAATAATATTAATCTTAATCATCATTCTTTTCTCTGTAATAATTTATGTTGTTTATTAGCATTGAAAGATCAAATAAAAGTGTAAATGTAAGGCTACAATACGTTTCAAACTTTTTTTTTTGCAACTGAATGGATATTGGGATTGGCATTCTTTTAAGACTGTAGCTATCGGCGGCTGCATTCTTTTAAAATTTCAATTCAATGTGAATTGTTTAGGTTTTGCATTGGTAGGCAGTAGGTCGTGGGTTCAATACACGGCTGAGACATGAATTTTAATTTTTAAAAAATATTTCTTTCGAACAGTACCTACTTGTCGGCAAGCAATTGTATATTCTTCCAGCAGTAACAATTTGCCATGAACATGCTTCGAAAAGAACTCTGTAACAAATCTCCATGACACAAGAGTTCTATCGTTCTGTTATAAGTAGATTTCTTGTAAAACGGTCCAAAAATTTAACACACCAAGGCCAAAGGGTCCTTCGGTGCGTATGAGTGCTATATATTTTTTTCTTAATATAATAATATCTCTAAGAAAACATATTTAATTATTGTCTCTGCAGTGAAAGTACTGCAATATTCGAATTTCTATGTCATTATTTATACTGCATAGTGAAATAATTGCTTTTTTGTTAGTGTATTTCAAACTTTCGACCTACATATATGTAGCATAGAAAGCAATTAAATAAATCGTATGCAAAAGTCACGAGTAACTAAATCAATTTTGTTGAATATGAGATAATTTTACTTTAATTATACGAATATAACTTTTAATAGTCTTTCACAATGCAATTCTGCATTGTATAGATAATGGCATTTTTCTTTTTCTCTCAAAAACTTTCCTATAATTAGGAAAACACATTATCGTCGAACTGAAACATGACCGAAAAGAAATATGAACAATGCGAGATAAAGATGGTAAAGACACCAATCCAGAAATCTAAGTTGCCATGTCCTAATGTAATAAAATTCAATTTCGAATGCCATCATCTTAATTCAGCATAATAGTACTTATGCTTATAAATTATATTCTCACGTGTCATTCACACTAATCCTCTTGAGAAATGCTAGCTTCTCAATTTTGTGCCATAAATGGTTTTATATATGCACATGTGAATGTGCACAGTAAAAAGTTTAAGCCAAATATTCGCACCTGTACCAATACATATAGTATAGTATATAGACAGAGATGTACACAAAAGGTGAAATCACTATTTTGAAACTCATTTTTATCAATGCAACTTTTTTAATGGTGTGCCTGCCCATCAACAATCCAAATCGCACAAACTTTTTACCTCGATTTCACAACTTTCACCTTATGTGAGTATTATGGCAACATTAGTTAGAACTGCTGCTGCACACCATCGTCATCTTATGCAGCGGCTTCACAAATCCATACATTATGTCTGTCTTTAAGCATTCTCTTCTATTCTTCTTCTTCTTCTTCTTCTTCTTCTTCTATATATGCATGAGTATATCATATGTGAGCGAACTTTGCGATCACATGAGTTTGCATTTATGTTTCCGTTTTACTTCTTCAATTCGTTTGATGTTCAACATAGTTATGTAAATATCAGGTCTAGTAAAAAAAATTCCATTATTTTTGCATTCAATTGAAGGTTTAATTTAGCATAGTTAGAATGATCCGAGTTAGATGAAATAAGCACCGTTTTGTTCGATAACTTGTTGCCATTTTGAAGGTAATTTCATAATGCTACTCTCATAGAAACCCTCGTTCCTATTTGTAAAAAACTGGGACAGCCGATTTTCATAAGCTTCTCTTGAGGCGAATTTTTCACCAGCAAAATCTTTCGCCATAGACAAGAACAGGTAGTAATCACTTGGTGCCAGGTCCGGACTATAAGGTGGATGCATAAGAACCTCCCAACCAAGCTCCCGGAGCTTCTGGCGAGTCACTATCGATGTGTGTGGCCTGGCGTTGTCTTGATGGAACACAATTTCTCTTCTATTGCCCAAATCTGGCCGCTTCTGGGCTATTGATTCCTTCAGATGATCCAATTGTTGACAGTACAGGTTCGAATTAAGAGTTTGGCCATAGGGGAGCAGCTCATAGTATATGATTCCCTGCCAATCGCACCAAACACATAGCAAAACCTTCCTGACCGTGAATCCTGGCTGGGCCACCATTTGCGCCGGCTCACCGCGATTCGACCACCACCGTTTTCGCTTGACGTTGTCGTAAGTGATCCACTTTTCATCACCAGTAACCATCCGCTTCAGAAATGTATCGATTTTGTTGCGATTCAGCAGCGATTCGCAGATGGAAATTTGGTCCATGAGGTTTTTTTGCGTTAACATGCGTGTAGCACCCATACATCGAGCTTCTTTTTGTATCCAACCTTATCAAAATGATTCCAAATGGTTTTTTGTGCAATGTTTAGCTCCTGGGCAGCAGAAACACTACCTATATAACGGTCAGACTCGACGATTTTCGTTATTTTATCGATATTTTAGACAACTGACATTCCAGAGTGTGATGCATCTTGACATCAAAATTACCGGAACGGAATCGACGAAACGAAAATTTGCACGTGATTGGCTGCAACAGTATCAGGACCATAAACACTATTCACATTTTCAGCCGCCTGGCTGGCGTACTCTAATAATACGTGTACTCTAATAATACTGAGTCAAGCAATCACAAAACTGCCTGAAAAATTTATTTAGTATGAAATTCTATCTTTCAACGCCATCTAGTGTAACCCGATCGCACTTATACAACACAAGATACAGATTACTAAAGCCATCTATTGGAAAAATAATGGATTACTTTTTACTACACCTGATACATGTATAGTATATATATATATTCTCTATAACAGTTTCACATCATGCAAATATCACTAGCACAATCACAAGTATATTTACAATAATTGCATAAGTATGTGTGTGTGTGTGTGTGTACTGAGGGGATAATGTTCACTTGAGTTTTTCATGTAAATATGTGCATTTAGATCTTTCTTGCACTCTCTCTCGCTCTCTCTATCTCTTCGCCCATCTTGTTCTTCAAAATAAACAAAATAAAAGAGAAAAAGCCAAGCAGCACTCAGCTCAAAAGTTTTCCTTTACATCTGCATAAATTTGACTTGTATTTCGCTTTCACTTTTTCTTTGTTTGCACAAAAGATAACAAAAGCGTTCGACTATTGTATTTGTATATTGTAACATATACTTGTATGTGTTTATATTCATATAGTTTACATATTCATGCATGTATGCATCTATTTATTTACTATACTCGTACTCTGGTACTTCTATGAATGAATGTATAGTACATGTAAATTTGATAGTTTATGCAAATTTCTTGAATTCAGTATTATCATCCACTTGTATGAGCAGTATATGTAATTCAATAATATAGAAGAGTAGTATATTTTTAGGCTTCTTTGCCGACAGACATATACGAAGTGTGATGCTATGCCACTAATGGAAGCCATTTTTCAATCGAAATCTGATATATGTTCAATTTAAAGTCTATACGTTTCAATAAATTTGCTATATAGAATAAGTAGATATCTTATATTTCAATTCTGTAAGAAGCATCAAGTCTTTATTGAAATGTTATTTCAAATAGTATCTCTTTAATGTTTCAATATATGTACATGTTGTTATAAGCTTTATTTCTTATTAACTTGATTATTGCAATTCAATTTGTTTTTTTTTTTTTTGTATTTGGATTTTCCATTTAAATGCATGTAGTTCAAGCATTAAAATTGCTTTAGAGAAACTAGTAGAAAGAGAACGAGAGAGAGAGATAGAGAGAGAAAGAGAAGGAATAAATGGTAAAATAAAAACAAAAACAAAAAAAGAAAATTCTCAAGTTCTAACAAGTTGACACCAAAACTCTGAATTGCCTAAAGGTGTGTTCGCTCATGAGACAAAGTTGACAAACATGCGCCGCACGGAAGGATGATATTTAAATGTTAATCTACAAGTAATTAACTGCAATCGGATATAATGCTTCATCTTCTCATCATCATCATCATCATCATCATCATTATCTTTATATATTTGTTTGTTATCTTTTAGTTGCTTTCTCAAAACAAAACTTTTTTAACAAGCACACACTTTTTGGGTACAAGTGAAAATCCTTCTTTTTGCAATCGCTATAGATATATATATGCAGATATCTTCTATATAACCATTTCGAGAATGTATAAGTATTTTCTAACTTTTATTTTTGCATATACACAAATAAGTATATTTCATGTATTTGAATCTTAAAATTATCGCAAAAAAAAAGAGCAAAGTTTCGAAATTACTTATTTGATGAAAAGGAAAAAAAAAAAAATCTCCTTACAGTCGGCTGGGGCCGACCAAATTATACCCTGCATATGTAGAGGTATATATAAAAAGTTTGCTCGTATATCCATCCTTTTCTTCCACTACTTTGTATAGGACCTACATTAAGAAGCAGGCGTACCTCACCAATTTTGGAGGATCAATTTCTGCCTATAATACTAAACTACATAGGTTGCAATGGGTTAACCTAGGCGTGTTAATTAGTAAGTTATGGGTGTTTTAATGTTTAAGATAAATCCGAGACTTTATATGGAAGATATATAAAAAGTGGGCGTGGCGTATCCCTTTCTGGTATATCTAATAAATTTTTCAATATCAATCCACACCTTAAATTTGGTTGTCCTACGCTAAATGGTTTGTAAGTTATGGAGCTTAAAAGTTTTAGTTTAATTCCCTCGACTTTGTATGGGAGACCTATGAAGGAGTGGGCGTGGCACACTGATTTTCTGCCAGATTATTTCCGACTACGATATTAATTCAAGTGTCAATTATGGTTATTTTAGGCAGAAGATTGCCGAAGTTACAGCTGTTTCAATTTAAAATTTGTATGGGGGCTACAATAAACAGTGGGCGTGGTGCGCCCATTTTCTGTGAGCCTAGTTGCTCGTACAATACTAATCCATACCTTAAATCTCGTTGTCCTACGCTAAATGGTTTGTAAGTTATGGAGCTTAAAAATTGTAGTTTAATTCCCTTGACTTTGTATGGGAGACTCATAAAGGAGTGGGCGTGGCACACTGATTTTCTGCCAGATTTTTGCCGACTACGATATTAATTCAAGTGTCAATTATGGTTATTTTAGGCGAAAGATTGCCGAAGTTACAGCTGTTTCAATTTAAAATTTGTATGGGGGCTACAATAAACAGTGGGCGTGGTGCGCCCATTTTCTGTGAGCCTAGTTGCTCGTACAATACTAATCCATACCTTAAATCTCGTTGTCCTACGCTAAATGGTTTGTAAGTTATGGAGCCTAAAATTTTAGTTTAATTCCCTTGACTTTGTATGGGAGACTCATGAAAGAGTGGGCGTGGCACTTTGATTTTCTGTCAGATTTTTGCCGACTACGATATTAATCTAAGTGTCAATTATGGTTATTCTAGACGGAAGATTGCCGAAGTTACAGCTGTTTCAATTTAAAATTTATATGGGGGCTACGATAAACAGTGGGCGTGGTGCGCCCATTTTCTGTGAGCCTAGTTGCTCGTACAATACTAATCCATACCTTAAATCTCGTTATTCTACGCTGAATAGTTTGCAAGTTATAACCGGTAACATTTTTTTAATTTCCGCAACTTTGTATGGGAGACCCAAAAAGGAGTGGGTGTGGCACACTGATTTTCTGCCATATTATTTCTCACTAACATGTTAATGTAAGTGTCAATTATGGTTATTCTGGACGGAAGATTGTAGAAGTTACAGCTGTTTCAATTTAAAAGAAGTACAGACACTTTGTATGAGAGCTACGCTAAAAAGTAGGCGTGGCTCAACCACTTTTGGCGAGGTTATATAGTAGTATAATATAAGTCTATGTGTCAAATATTGTTGTCCAAAGTGGTATATTATGTGAGTTATAGCAAGTTAAAGATTTTGAAAATTTCGAGGTTAGTCGCTTTGAATGCTTGGTGTGGGCGTGGTTATTGACCGATCATGCCCAATATCAATCCCCTCCGTACCCTTGGATCATAGATTACTTATGCCAAATTTCATCGAAATAGCTCAATATTTACTCAAGTTATCGTGCGAACCAGCCAGGTGACAGACAGACGGACGGACGGACGGACGGACGGACGGACGGACGGACGGACATCGTTAAATCGAAAATTTAATCGACGCTGATCACGAATATATATCCATGTCTATATCTCCGGACATTCCTTCAAGTGGACACAAACATCTGACCGAAATGAATATACCATGCATATTGCATTATGCAGGGTATAACGAGCAAGATAAATCACTTTTAAATTTGATGCAACAAATGAATGAATGAATGAATGAATCTATGCACAGACATATCAAAAGTCGTACTTTTAGGACAAATAATGAACAACTTCATAAGGCGCAAATGCATTTTGCATGTTGCATGGACAACTTTTATAACTCACGGCATAGATGTATGATTTGTTTTTGTTCCGAGAATGAAACAACGAAAATGGTTTAGAACTTTAATAGTATATGTATGTTTGAAAATATACATATATGTTTTGGATACTATACGAATATGTTTATATGTGTTTGAAGTCATTTCACAATTCAATTTAATGAACATTTTTCCTTTGGAATGCTTTATTTCATATCCTTTCCAACAGTTACATATTACAAAGAAGAGAGTTATTCACTTTAATAGCTTTTATGTTTTATTTTGCAGTATAGTATCATTCAATAAGGATGTAGATTTTTAGTTTTTAAACACAAAATTGTCGAAAATAATTTTTTATAATAAATCGTCTCTTCTTGAGTCATCATTATCTGTATGTAGGTACCTGCCTTTGTAACTCTGGAAGTCACTGGATTTCCGTATTGTGTCTCGTCAATTTTTATACCCTGCATAATGCAATATGCATGGTATATTCATTTCGGTCAGATGTTTGTGTCCACTTGAAGGAATCTCCGGAGATATAGACATGGATATATATTCGTGATCAGCGTCGATTAAATTTTCGATTTAACGATGTCCGTCCGTCCGTCCGTCCGTCCGTCCGTCCGTCCGTCCGTCCGTCCGTCCGTCCGTCCGTCCGTCCGTCCGTCTGTCTGTCACCTGGCTGGTTCGCACGATAACTTGAGTAAATATTGAGCTATTTCGATGAAATTTGGCATAAGTAATCTATGATCCAAGAGTACGGAGGGGATTGATATTGGGCATGATCGGTCAATAACCACGCCCACACCAAGCATTCAAAGCGACTAACCTCGAAATTTTCAAAATCTTTAACTTGCTATAACTCACATAATATACCACTTGGGGCAACAATATTTCGCTCATAGAGTTACATTATACTACTATATAACGTCGCCAAAAGTGGGTGAGCCACGCCTACTTTCTAGCGTAGCTCCCATACAAAGTGTCTGTACTTCTTTTAAATTGAAACTGCTGTAACTTCTACAATCTTCTATCTAGAATAACCATAATTCACACTTAGATTAACACGGCAGTCAGAAATAATATGGCAGAAAATCAATGTGCCACGCCCACTCCTTTTTGGGTCTCCCATACAAAGTTGCGGAAATTAAAAAAAATGTTACCGGTTATAACTTGCAAACTATTCAGCGTAGAATAACGAGATTTAAGGTGTGGGTTAGTATTGTACGAGCAACTAGGCTCACAGAAAATGGGCGCACCATACCTACTGTTTATCGTAGCCCCCATACAAATTTTAAATTGAAACAGCTGTAACTTCGGCAATCTTCTGTCTAGAATAACCACAATTGACACTTAAATTAATATCGTAGTCGGCAAAGATCTGGCAGAAAATCAGTGTGCCACGCCCACTCCTTCATGGGTCTCCCATACAAAGTCGAGTGTATTAAACTAAAATTTTAAGCTCCATAGCTTACAAACCATTTAGCCTAGGACAACGAGACTTAGGGTATTGATTAGTATTGTACGAGCAACTAGGCTCACAGAAAATGAGCGCACCACGCCCAGTGTTTATCGTAGCCCCCATACAAATTTTAAATTGAAACAGCTGTAACTTCGGCAATCTTATGTCTACAATAACCATAATTGACACTTAAATTAATATCGTAGTCGGAAATAATCTGGCGAAAAATCAGCGTACCACGCCCACTTCTTATTGGGACTCCCATACAAAGTTGAGGAAATTAAACAAAAATGTTAACCACCATAACTTAGAAACTATTCAACGTAGGACACCAAATTTAAGGTGTGGATTAACATTGAAAAATTAATTGGATTTACTAGAAAGTGATAAGCCACGCCCACTTTTTATATAGCTCCCATACTAAGCCTCGGAATTATCTTAAAATCCTTTTATTTCGTCAAAGTCAACCATATTTCGGGTGTAAATTAGTAGTATATGCAAAAATTGTTTCTCGAAAAGTGGAAATAAAAGAAAAGTTGGATATTCGAGTAAACTTTTTATATATAAATCTACATATGCAGGGTATAGTTTGGTCGGCCCCAGCCGACTGTAAGGAGATTTTTTTTTTTACTAAAGACCATTCCAATGTTGTTATGATTGCAGCAGCCTATACGGCGAACACTCTTGGGTAACTTTTACGGTAACTTTACGCATTTTTTTTGAGAATGTCCAGCTTTGGCAAAGACAAAACAGTTCTTCGGGGCTTATAAGTTTCACATATTTATTTTATTAATTTTCTTTTTTTCTGTTTCTATTATTTTTTTTATATCCCCGACAAAGAAAGCGAAACGAAGCAAAGAAAAGCATTGAAAGCGAAAGAAAAGCATTCAATCACCATCGAATATGACTAACAAGTCTATTACACGGACGGGTTGAAGCTGGAAGATGGTGGAACCGAGGCGGGTAAATTTATGGCCCCAAATTCAGACGATCAATCAACCAATGGGTTTTTACCCAACAATTTTGCCAAGCGGAAATTTATTCCATTGAAATATGCGTGCGGAAGTGTCTTCGAAGAAAGGTGAAAGGTGAATGATTCCACATTACATTACACTATCAGATAGCCAAGCAGCTTTAAAAGCTCTTCAGTTTTTCACAATCACCTCTAAATTAGTGGATGAATGTCGCAGCCTTCTAAATGAGCTAGGAAATCTAAATACTGTAGTATTAAGGTGGATACCTGGCCATCAAGGATACGAGGGGAATGAAATAGCTGATAAACTAGCCAAAATGGACGAACATCGTTAAATCGAAAATTTAAGCGACGTTGATCACGAATATATATCTATGTCTATATCTCCGGAGATTCCTTCAAGTGGACACAAACATCTGATCGAAATGAATATACCATGCATATTGCATTATGCAGGGTATAAAAAGATACTCACGTTTGGTAGAGCTGACCTACGTATTCTTTGTGGTTATTTTACAGGTCACTGCACCCTCAGATACCACTTGAAAAAGTTACATCTATCTGACACTGAAGTCTGCAGATTCTGCAATTTCGACATCGAAAGCTCGGAGCACATTCTCTGTGAATGCCAAGCTCTTGGCAGACAAAGATCAAGCTACGTTGGTGATAGTACAGTGCCACCATATAAATTGTGGAATAATGAACCCAACACGAGTGCTGAAATTTATTAAAAGCCTAAAAATTTTGGGTTATCCAAAAATTGCACAATAAATCAAGTCTGGTCGCAGTGCATAAGGATCTGCTAATAATAATATAAATATAATTAGAGCACCCTATTTTATTACCAAAAATGAAGTATGCCTGTAATGTTTAGTACATAACAATTGATATAAATTACAATTGCACGCCTTTTATTATTATGTACTCACCCACGCTGTTCTTTTAAGTATCATACAACTATGAAAAACCTTCTTTAGTATTTGTTTTTTGAATGCTTTGAGAGCTTTGTATTGTAACTAAGTACTACTTAAAACAATGCTACTGTCTGTCTGTCTGTTTCTTCGTGTTTATTCCTAAATGTACATTCATTCCATGTGTTTGTAATATATTTATATATTATGAAAAAAATAAAATAAAATAACATTAACAATTGAAGTATGTAAATAGTTTAAAATTGTTAAGCTTTATTATGAACCTTTTTATTTATGCCCTCTGTCCATGTACTGTACTTAGTACATTTTTTGTTTGAACTTTTTTATTATACCTTTTCTTTTCTATTATTATTATTATTATTATTATTGTTATTAAGTTGTTGTTGTTTCTTTTTTTTCTCGTTTGTTTTTCAAGAATTTTTGAAAACTAAAAAAGACAGTATAAAAAGAAAATAAAAAGAATTGACTACGTTAAAACAATAAAAACGTGTAAATTCGCCAAGTACTTACTGGTGTATGATCTTTTTTTTGTTTTTAGTTTGATTTTGTTTTTTTTGTTTTTTTCTGTGAAGTCATTTCATTAGAAAAGGTTTAAGAGTACATTGGCAGAGTTTATAGGTGGAAGGAAGCAAGTATTTACGAATTGTTTATATCATAAAATGTGCAAACAATAGCGTTCCATTTAGGATGGTGTTGCTAAACTGTTTGGGTAGAGACGTTTTGGAAAACGATAATTTCGGTTCGACGATTTGCTTAAATTAAAGAAACAAAAGCAAACCAAAAGTGTCAAACTCTTTACGTAGTCGTTATATTTTTTCGTAATGTCTAAAATCATTGATATGATTTTGTTAAGAAATTTGTTTAAGAATTCAACTATTAACCATGAGAGAGGAAAACAATTTTAAACTTAGCAATGCAGCATGCCTCTTCCAAACACCGCCTTAGGCTGATGATGATGATCAGCAATCGACATGATAAAATTGGATAGATTAAAGAAATTGTTGGAACCAAAAAGTCATCGGTGTCAAAGAGATAATATATGGCTGAAATGTTGTAATTGGTGAGATTGAACAATAGATGGGATTTGCTGGGAAATATGTCGAATTCTTTTGGGGTGGGTTAGAGTGGTGGGACCATCATGTACGTATACAATATAGAAAATCGTTTTCAATTTGGTTTTTCGTATTAGTAAATACGAGTTACTTCTCTCAATTTATTATTAAAAAGTAATTTGTAAAAAATTTCATATGCTCTTCATTACTTGATATATACCACCTTGATCAAAAAGTTCCCGGAATAACCACCGTATTGCTCTCCCATCGTTCCAATTTGAGTTCTAGATGTACTTTTGGCTACCTAACTTTTGCAAATGTCAAGCTATGACGCTAAGATTTAGAGGGAATATCAACAACAGATGTACCAACTTAACAAAAGAAGAAGAAAAAAAAAAAAACAAACTCAAATTGGAACGATGGGAGCGCCACACGGTGGTTATTCCGGGAACTTTTTGATCAAGGTGGTATTCATACTAGTTACATGATAGACTATATTCCAGTATCATATAGCTGAAGATAATATCAATACTAACAATCGGAATAACAATAAGAACAAATACGATTGAAATAAAAGGCCATCAGTTAGATTTTACAAATATTGTTTTTTGTAAAATTTATTAAAAAAAATTTTTTTTAATTCAGTTACGAGGGCTGTTTGATAAATTAATTTTTATTCTATATCAGGCAAAACTCATTTTAATTTTCAACATAAATATTCGCAAACTTATTTTGATCTGAGAATTTCTGAACTATTCAAATTGGCCATTTATTTTGTGATTGCTTTGGGTAATTTTTATCTTCATATTTGTTATCACCGATTCAATTTAAAAGAAGGAAATGGTGGAAGTCAGAGCAATTTGTGTACTAAATTATAAAATTTAGCATAAAGGCGACACACAAATATACGTCGATACATTGCCTTCATAGAAGAACATTTTTCCTCGGTAATATGGATTTGCAAAAATATGACCAACCCTAG
Organism: Megamerina dolium; assembly: GCA_963854835.1. Classification (NCBI taxonomy): domain Eukaryota; kingdom Metazoa; phylum Arthropoda; class Insecta; order Diptera; family Megamerinidae; genus Megamerina; species Megamerina dolium. Next base: position 49,329,102 of record OY978529.1, on the reverse strand, counting down.
TATACAATCGTATATACCTTTATGTGTATCTACAATAAAATATATATTACAAATTTTACCATGTAAAATATATGGAATATGAAAAACAAGTATGTACTTACATATCTACAAATTACAATATATAGTACCAACCCTTCAAGTACATTTTTCTGATTGTGTAAGCTTTTGAACTGTTGTTATTTTGTGTGTACATACAATTTGCTTATTTGTACTCACAGTGTTACTTTCATATTCATTTATGCATTTCTAGTATGAATATTATACATACATATATAGTATGTGTATTTTTTATTATTTTATTTGAATTTTTGTTTTGCGTGTGTGTGTGTGTGTGTGTGTGTTTTTACTTAGCTAAGTAAGTAAAAGAAGAGAATAAAGGTTGTCGGTAAGCTACGAGTCATCACTAAAAATGGGTAACCAACAACAAAAACCCCAAAGATTTCAGTACAGTGTGCAACCGTGTGTGTGTGAGTGTGTATATGATTGTGGTTTTGTATAATATGTTATATTTTTATTGTGTACCAGTGTATATATATACATATTAGTGTGTAAGTGTTCCTTTGTTTGTGTTAATATTTATGTACATATATACTAAAGTGTTTGCATGTGTTATTGTTGCTGTTGATGTTAAAAGTTGTGAACAGTTGTGTTTACATAGCTATTTCTTAGATCTGTTCAAGCTTTCTTAAACTTTTTTTTTTTTTGCAGAAACGCAGAAATAGTCTAATTTCTTTTAGGGTAACCATTGAACAAGTTTTTATTTTAAGATTTGAAAAATTTGAAAAAAAAAAAAATTGAATGTATATTTTAAAATCCCATACATGAGATTGCACAGGTCTTATGTACTATTATGTGCTATTTATATGTTGTAGCCAGAGAGGCCACAAGCCAAAAGTTATTATTATGCTAAAAAACCTCTGGTTATGTTTGGTTTGTTGTTGTTTTTTTGTTTTTACTTTGTTTTTCTTAAATGTTTATTTTTACCAAGTATACCTCATAATTTTGAATTTGTTGGTAAACTTGCAGATTAGGAAAAAATTAATGCAAAACTTTATACAAAAAAAATCAAATAATAAATAAAATAATACATTATACTTGTATACTGTAATCGATTGATTGTGACCACTTGAAGCTGATAATTGGGTAATTTTATGCTCATTACTTACTTACTTACTTATGTGGCCATAACAACCGAATATCGATTTAGGCCGAAAATAACATGCTTCGCCAGCCATCTCTGTTCTTCGCTAGCTGGCGCCAGTTAGAAATCCCAAGCGCCGTCAGGTTCTCCAGTACTTGGTCTTTCCACCGGAGGTTTGGCCTTCCTCTTCTGCGTCGTCCTCCAGCGGGTTCCGAATATAATACCTTCTTAGCTGGAGCGTGTTCTTCCATTCGCTCGACATAACCTAGCCAGCGCAGCCGCTGGATTTTGATGCGCTTTAATATGTCAATATCGGCATACAGCTCGTACAGCTCATGATTGTACCTTATTCGGTACTCGCCACCAACGCAAATAGGTCCAAAAATCTTGCGTAGGACTTTTCTCTCGAAAACTCCAAGCATTCGCTCATCCGAGGTGGAAATTGTCCAGGCTTCAGCGCCATATGTTAGGACAGGGATGATGCCACATGCTCATACTTCATAGATTTTGTTATATACATATATGGTAATTTCATTGTCTCTATAAGCGATATGAAGCTTTATATGATTATTATTTTTGAAATTTTTTGCTGTGTTTATTATTTGAAAGTTTTACAACTCAAATGCTATTTCAATATTGTGGTCAACTAACTACTGGTCTTGGTGATGCATATGCACTTAGAGTGCAGTTTGACACTTTGACGTCCTCGATCGATGAACAAGATCGATGCAGCCTGCAATCGGTGTATTTAAAACATTCTTTAAAATATCACCATAGTCACTCACTTCAATGCAATCGAATTTTAGATTTTTTAAAGGAAGTTGATTTCAAGCTGATTGTGCAATCATTGATTTTTATTGGATTATATTTATAACCGTTTTTTTCTCAGAAATCAAATGGAGAAATAAAAACAAGGATATCATATTTTTCTTCCACATGACAATTCAAGCTTTTGCTTGCTTAGCGTAAACTAAAGCAGCCAAATGTCAAATGCCATAAATTTAAAAAAATATTTATTTGGTATTGTGCGTGTTTACCTAAACATTATACGTTCCTATGTGTACTTAATAAAAAAAATTTATTTAAAAACATGCGCCTATACATATGCTATAAATAGAATACTTTTATACTACACTTATATCCATACATAAGTATATCGATATTAAGAACTCTTACATATGTTCTATGCATTTTCCATTATTAATAAAAAACCAACAAAATTTTGCTGACAATGTATTTTCTATTTTCATTGTTAGCTGGCATATCTACGATTAAAATATGTTTTTTTTTTCCGTCCTAAAATTATGCTAATAATATTAAACTTCTATTAGTAAAGGAGCGTAGTTTAGAATTCAGTTTTACAAAATGCTTTTGCTACAGTAAAACGTTTAATCGCATTTACTCATCATGTATATTTTTTTTTTATTATTTTGTTTTTGTTTTTGCTAGCTCAACTGATTATGGCAACATCTGGCTTATCCAACTTTACCCTTTTCAAATACATAGTCTTCATACATACAAGTATATAGGTACACATTTGATATTGCTATCTCTTTCTATCTAACATTTATTCTGGTTTTGGTTGATTCTAACATTGCAGTTTTGACATTTATTCGTTACACTTTGACTTTAACATTTGATAACAGCAACAGATGTCGGTTATATTAGTTTAAGCACACTTTTTGAGTATTGCTATATTATAGTTACCTACATTTCGTGTATGTATTTGTGTACATATACTAGATATATGTTTGTATATATGTGTAACTAAGTGGCCGATTTACATAGGTAATATTGAATAATTTTTAAATGATAAATCATATGCAAATATATTTCGTATACGCAGGGAGACTAATTTTTCTAATGGGTCTACCGTATTAAAATAAATTTAAATCATATGGATTTAGCACGAGTTGTATATGCATACAATTCGATTTCTATTCCCCTTTTCTCCAAAATGGAACTCGTAAGTTAATGAGGAGTGCACTGCATTTTAAATATAATTCTAATTAAATATTATTGTAATTATTACTATTATTATATATTTTAGATTATTGCGTGTTTTGACTACAGCAGCTGTTGCAAGTCTAATAAATACATAATCTTTGTATCTATCTATGTATCCACAATTTCTGAGGAAGTTGCAATGTCCTGCAGAAGCTACATTCAAAAATTACACAATCATCCGAATCCCCTTGCTAGGCAATTGTTGCTGAGCAAGGGGCATCGTCGATTAAAAAGAAAAGACACACTGAATATGCTGTAAAATTGCTACATCTCGCGACTCACCAAATTGTGATGGAACGTAGGGGATATCACATAGTTTTATTTAGTTTGTAAGATTTGAATACTTATTGTTAGTTTCTTGTATTTAAGAAAGATTCAATAAAAAAAAAATAAGCTAACAAAAAAAAAAAAAAAATAATAATCTTTGTAATGAGAAATTTATTCGAAATTTGTATACATGTTTGAAAGCTCACCGCTAAAATAACACGTAAGTATTAGCACTAGTTGCACATTTTCATTTCATCAGTGATCAGCTAATCAGTTATCAATGTTTATTTATAAGAAAATGTCAAAACATTACGCATTATTAATTTCAATATTACTGTTAATTTGTATAGTGTATTCCAAAAACGATTCCACAGAGAAGCAAACATCTATGCCTGATGATATTTTGCTTTGGAAGATATTTCAATTACCTACTACAGCACCAGCCGCGACATCACCACACTCAGCAACAGCAATAATGTCCATAGATTTTAATATGGCAACGATGCCTGATAATATTACAAATAGGAATAGCGGCGGCGATGACCAAATTCATTGGAATGATGAGAAGGGCATGATTTTACAAATGCCACCCATTTGTTCGTTTGGTATGGTTTTTGGTGGCAAAAGATGTCGCATTCAAACTTAAGGAGGAAGCATAACTTAGATTTGATTATGACTGTAAAGTATTTGCACAAAAGTACTAAGCAACTTAAGATAAATAATTATTTTTTAGTCATTATAAAGTGTAATAGAATTAATTTTAAAATAGTTTTAATTTTTAGTGAAATTAAATGTGTTTCGTTTTTTGCTTGATCTATATACTATATATATTTACAATAAAATGAGAAAGCTTAGTAATTTAAAAGCTTTCAACACGGTTTTACCCACATATCTCGTTTCAAGTTTGTGTCAAAATAGACCCCAGTTTTATTCGTTACAACATTGCGATCAGAATAGTGTCTTAGTTGTATTCGAAATGTGTGATTGTAAAGTAATTTCAGTTTCCCTAATAACATGCATATTATTAATTATATTATGTTATTATTTACAATATGATGAATATACAATGAATGAAATTATGGCATTTACTGAAGATATCATTATGCAAACTTGTGAAATATTTATTCCAATGCGATCGTGTATAAACATTTTTTATGGCGATAATGAAGATAATAATAGCAAAAGAAGAGATCGATTAGAGTTCGATGCAGTTGCAACTGGTAATTCTGGGATTGATTTAATATTGGATACACCTCCTGTATGTCCTCCAGAATGGAGGTATATAAGACGACGTTGCCGTGTATTAATCTAACGAACGTACCATGTGTTTATACCATATACTCGTATAGATTGTATATTACAGGGAATTTTATTATTCAATAAAATGTTATAGCTTTGAATTTTTTGCGTTTGCTATTTAGGTCTTTTTCGACTTTGATTTGAAAATTTTCTCATTATTTCTGCCTAGCTCAATTTGTTTTTACGCCGAGATCCTTATCAAAATTTTATGATTTGTTGTAATTTTCATGTATTACATACATGAAAATTACATGGGTCAACAATATAGAGGCTTTTTGAAATCAATATTTTCATCAATGGTATGTTGATTTGTTTACATATGCGTTGCTTTAAACGTTAAATGGAATCTCAGCGTGAATGAAATGGAAAATAAAGTTTTGTAAATTTTCTTTAAGTTGGCAGATTTTTTTTTTTTTTTAATATTAATGCCTTCTTTCAGTCGGGGGTTGATAATACTTTTCGAATGGCATATCCCTTTCAAAGGATTTTGTACAAATCACTTCAGTTTACCAAGGCTAATGTAATATGATTGTTTTATGGATACTTTTATAAGTTCGTGTTTGTGACAGTGTTGCAAAAGGTGTTGAAAATACGAAAAAATTCGTTGCTCAATTTTATAAACTCAAACTCATATAGCAACACCCTTTAAAAATGTAAAGTAAATTGATCTTATGCGTTGTCTTTCAATCATCGAATCACATACATACATACATACATACTAGTGCAATAGAAATGATCCGTTGCGACATTGATCAATTGGAAAATAATATTGTTGGAGTGTGATGATATTTATTTATTAAAATTTCATTTGTCATAACTTCATGTTTTTTTTATTTAAATTTTGAAAAGCTGAAATCCTTTTTTTCCAACAATCAGTCTTTAGGCTGATAAAAATGAATTGAAAAACCTAAAGAATTCACACAGAATTGAAATTTTGATGAATGTAGCAGCAGATGGCTGCAGCCTAAAAAGAATGGGAGTGTCGATATCCATTCATTAGCAAGCTGACAGCTTTCCTTCTTCTTTGTGTTTTATTGTTTCATTTTTGGGTTGCCATTGGCTTATTATTAAATATAAAGAAAGTATGAAATGCAAAAAATTATAGTTCGTTTTATTTCATATTACAATTTATTTGTTTGTTTTTTCGTAAACTTTTTAATAAATTCAGAAATAACGACTATCATGTTTGTTCCTGGTACTTTGACCTCCTGCAAGAATTTTACGTATAATGCGTAGATATATAATATTATATAATGATCCGTTAATTTCTTTTCAAACGTGAATTTCTTCAAAATGAATTTTGTGAGATAAATTTAAAAATGCGTTCAAAAGAAAGTGAATATCTAATTGATTGTGAGAATTTAAGAAACTCAACAAACCAATTAAATACCTCAAACAATCAACTTTATAGACATTTCAAAACCAAAAATTTATAAACTACAATTCGTTTATTCGTTTGAAGTAACCAACTTTTGTGTTTCTTGAAAAATGGAAAAAAGCGAATTTCGAGCAGTGATTAAACACTATTATTTGAAAGGGCAAACGCCAAAAGAGACAAAAGAAAAGCTCGATAAACATTACGGTGAGTCTGCTCCGTCAGATTACATGGTAAAATATTGGATTGCTGAATTTAAACGCGGCCGAACAAGCACTGCAACAATACCATCAACAGGAAGGCCAAAAGAGGTGGTTACTGAAGAAAATATAAAGAAAATCCTCGATATCGTTATGAATGATTGCCGAGTCAGATTGATTGTGAGATTGAGGATTGGTAAACATCTCATATGAACGTGTGTTCAACATTTTGCATGAACATTTGCATATGAAAAAGCTATCGGCAAGATGGGTGCCGCGTTTGCTCAGTGTCGAACAAAAACGAGTTCGAGAGACCACTTCACAGCGGTGCTTGGACATGATAAAGCGTAATCTTGTTGATTTTTGGCGTCGATTAATAACTGTTGATGAAACGTGGATCCACCACTATACACCTGAAACCAAAAATCAATCAAAACAATGGGTGGAAGCTGGTGGAAGTTATCCGAAGAAGGCGAAGGCAGTGAAATCGGCTGGCAAGGTTATGGCCACTGTATTTTGGGATGCACTCGGAATATTGCTTATCGATTATCTTGAAGAAGGATCCACATTCACAGGAAAGTATTATCGTGCATTATTAGATCAATGATGAATGATGCAATCAAGAAAGAACGACCACATTTAAAGAAGAAAAGAGTGCTCTTTCTGCAAGACAACACACCAGTTCACACAGCATTAGATACGATGCTAAAATTACGTGAAATACACTTCGAATTGGTTGATCATCCACCTTATAGAAGTGATTACCGAAACTAATGCGTATTTTGAGGGGTTCCCGAAATCGTATTATTCAGATGGTATAAAAAAGTTGGAAGTTAGTAAGTGTGTCGAAGTAAAAGGAGACTATGTTGAGAAATAAATGATTTTTGAAAAAAAAAAATTTTGTTTCCTACTTAGGTAGCTTCATTATCAATCCGCCCGCGTAATGGCGCAGCCAAGAGGAATTTTTTGTTGTTGCTCAGCCTTCATAATAACACCAAAGCAGCTATGCTTTTCATGGTAATAAATAATATCATATTTCCAGTATTTCAGAGTTTAAAAGAGTTATAATATTGAATGAATTCATCATATTTTTAAGCCTAGCAAGAATGGTATTGATGTTTTTCAAGGCCCACTCTTTATTGAATGGGAAAGTGTGATAATTGTAAGCTTTTGAGAATGATGAATGGTTCGTCTGTCATTCTTTAACGAATTCGAAGCATAAGAGTGCAGTCTCGTTGATGCAGCTTTTAAATGAATTAAGGGTGAGTGAATTCCGTAATGATTCAATTCTTTTACAGCTCTGTTATATACATAGGTACACATTTGATATTGCTATCTCTTTCTATCTAGCGTTTATTTTGTTATTGGCTGATTCTTACATTGCAGTTTTGACATTTATTCGTTACACTTTGACTTGAACATTTGATAACAGCAACAGATGTCGTTTATATTAGTTTAAGCACACTTTTTGAGTATTCGTGTATGTATTTGTGTACATATACTATATGTTTGTATGTATGTGTAACTAAGTGGCCGATTTACATAGGTAATATTGAATAATTTTTAATGATAAATCATATATTTCATATACGTAGGGAGTCGAATTTTTCTAATGGGTCTACCCTATTAAAATAAATTTAAATTATTTTGATTTAGCACGAAGTTTTTTATACTTTCAATTCATTTGGGAACACAAATACTGGATTAATGAGGAGTGCTCTCCATTTTTAATGTAATTTATAGATATTTAAATATAATTCTAACTAAATATTATTGTAATTATCACTATTATTATATGTTATCGATTATTGTATCGCAAATGTTTTGACTACAGCATTGTTGCAAGTCTAATAAACACATAATCTTTGTAATGAGAAATTTATTCGAAATTTGTATGTATGTTTGAAAGCTCACCGCTAAAATAACACGTAAGTATTAGCGCTAGTTGCATATTTTCATTTCATCAGTCATCAGCTAATCAGTTATCAATGTTTATTTAAAAGAAAATGTTCTCAAAACATTACGCATTATTAATTTCAATATTACTGTTAATCTGTATAGTGTATTCCGAAAACGATTTCACAGAGTTTCAAACATCTATGCCAGATGATATTTTGTTTTGGAATGGATTTCAATTACCTACAGGAACAGCCACGACATCACCACACTCACCAACAGCAATGATGTCCATAGATATTAATATGGGAAATACAAATATCGGCGGCGATGACCAAATTCAGTGGACTGATGAGAAGGGCATGATTTTACAAATGCCACCCATTTGTTCGTTTGGTAAGGTTTTCGGTGGCAAAAGATGTCGCATTCAAACTTAAGAAGAAAGCATAATTTAGATTTGATCATGTCTGTGATGTATTTCCACAAAAGTACTAAACAACTTAAGATAAATAATTATTTTTTAGTCATTATAAAGTGTAATAGAATTAATTTTAAAATAGTTTTAATTTTTTTGTGAAATTAAATGTGTTTCGTTTTTTGCTTGATCTATATACTATATATATTTACAATAAAATGAGAAAGCTTAGTAATTTAAAAGCTTTCAACACGGTTTTACCCACATATCTCGTTTCAAGTTTGTGTCAAAATAGACCCCAGTTTTATTCGTTACAACATTGCGATCAGAATAGTGTCTTAGTTGTATTCGAAATGTGTGATTGTAAAGTAATTTCAGTTTCCCTAATAACATGCAATATGATGAATATACAATGAATGAAATTATGGCATTTACTGAAGATGTCATTATGCAAACTTGTGAAATATTTATTCCAATGAGATCGTGTATAAACATTTTTTATGGCGATAATGAAGATAATAATAGCAAAAGAAGAGATCGATTAGAGCTCGATGCAGTTGTAACTGGTAATTCTGGGATTGATTTAATATTGGATACACCTCCTGCATGTCCTCCAGAATGGAGGTATATAAGACGACGTTGCCGTGTATTAATCTAACGAATGTACCATGTATTTATACTCGTATTAGAGATTTTAAATTACAGAGAATTTTATTATTTAATAAAATGAATGTATTTAGGTCTTCTTCGACTTTGATTTGAAAATTGACTCATTATTTTTGCCTAGTGCAATTTGTTTTTACGCTGAGATCTTTATCAATATTTTATACATATAGTTGCCAATTCTGCCAATGATAGCAATTTGTTGATTTATTACATACATGAAAATCACACAAATAAATACTAATATGGGTCAACAATATAGAGGCTTTTTGAACTCAATATTTTCATCAATGGTATGTAGATTTGTTTACATTTGCGTTGCTTTAAACGTAAAATGGAAGCTCAGCGTGAATGAAATGGAATAAGGTTTTGTAAATTTTCTTTAAATTAACAGTAATAATAAGATTAAGAATAAGTATTGTTGGAAGTTTTTCTTTTTGAAATGAATGCCTTCTTTAGATCGAAAGAGTTTAAAATCTTTCGAATTTTATATCAATTTGACAAGTTTAACAATTTGAATATGTGTTGGAAAAGGTGTTGAAAATTCTAAAAAATTCGTTCCTCAAATTTATAAACTCAAACTCATATATCAACACCCTTTAAAAATTTTAAAGAAAATGCATCTCATGTGTTGTCTTTCAATCATCAAATCACATACATACATACTAGTGCAATAGAAATGACCCGCTACGGCATTGATGAGTTGGAAAATAATATTGTAGTAGTGTGTAGTTGTGTGTGTGATGATATTTATTTATTAAAATTTCATTTGTCATAACTTCATGTTTTTAGTTGAATGTAAATTCGTATTGGGATTAGTATTTATACACGTAGACATATGTGCATTAGAGTGATCTTTAACACTTTTAAAAGTAGCTACTCCTATTCTATTCTTTAATATTGAAATTAAGGCAAGCTAGCTCTGGTAAGAATTTTCTTATTAAGTCAAACAAAAAAGAATTACTCTAAATTTATTTTAAAGGATTTATTTTCGATCAAATATTTCACAGTTCATAATATAATTTATAATTTAAAAACATGCATATTGCGTATTTTCTCATAAACAATTTCTAAGGAATATATTTTCAAAGATCCATAGGATAATTCTTTAATAAAATTCTTTAATATGAAACTTTTGTTCTGTGATGACTTACATAAAAACCAAATAGACAAGTTGCTAAATAAGGAACACTCTAATGTGCATATATACTTATATACAATTGGAGCAAAATAGCAAAGTAGCTTAGAGGGATTTACAATTTCGAAGAAACACTGTATCAGTTTATGTGTATGTGAAAGACAGAGAGAGAGAGAGAGAGAGAGAGAGAGAGAGAAGAGCGATAAAGAGGATTATTTACAGATTGTTCTACTTTTCAAGTAATAATCTGTAATTTCAGTGATTTGAGGAATTTCAGTGATTTGTATTTTTGTGTGGACTTTTGTTACAAATATTTTTCTGAACAACAATATCGGTAGTTACATAATGGTATTTTAATAAACTTAAAGAAAAAGACACACACACAAATGTTTCATTATATGTATCTCTGGGAGACCTTATGGTCGGTCATTTAACGAATAACAATTATAATTTGCAAATTGCTTTTTCTCTCTCGAGTCTTACATTTTTTTGTGGATTATTTTAAATTCAATTGCACAATCACAGTAATAAGAATCAAATATGAGAACAAGACTAAAAACAAAATAGAAAATTAAAAAACGTAAACAAACTAAAAAATGAAAACAAAAAAAAAAAACGATTATCTTTCATTACAAATGCACAGATGGAAAGCAGAGACAGATTGTATGACAACATGCTGAGAGAGAGAGAGAGACGAACAGCAATGTGAGAGATATCATTTAGAAATTATGTCGGACAAATTGCATTGAAGACAATTAAAAGTATGCAATATCACGCTTTCTTTTTTTTTTTGTTTTTGCAACTTGCAATAGTCATTTTCAATTTATCTGATTCTCGTTTTTTTATTTTCATACAATTTTTTGTGCAATTTTGTTTTTTACTTGTGCGCCATAGTGAATTTTGTTACTGCCTAAAAGTATGCTAACAATCTTTATTTGCTGACTATGCAAATTAACGAATTTGCAATGAAGTAGTGTTTCAATAAAAAAGCAATTTTTTCATTTATAAATATCAAATATCCAACCAAAACTAATGGGAGACGAAGAATATTGTTCCACTCTCTTAAAATTCTTTAATGTGCAAGCAATGTTGATATCAGTGATGTGAAGTGCATTGCAGTGCAGTGTAATTAAAATGTCAGCAACTAAATACTGTATGAATTAATATTCAACAGCTGTTTGCAGCTCTTACTTACTCGTACACATCTATAATGAATGAGTGAATGCGTATATATATATATATATATATATATATATATATATATATATATATATATATATATATATATATATATATATATATATGTATATATATATATATATATATATATATATATATATATATATATATATATATATATATATTCATTGGACAGTAGCAAATAATTCAATTAATTCAATGCATTGTGTGTGCGTGTTGGAGTTAGTGTGCATGCGAAGTGAATGTGGAGCAACTGGAAAATTTGTTTTTGCATAGTATGTTGCCTTGCAACATTTGTGGCACAAAAAATAAGAACTTAGTATTTAATCTTCACTGCATACGAATCAACATTTTTGGCATTGATTAATAATTAATTTATTAGAATTATATTTGCATTTGTACAAGTACAAAAATTGACAATCGAGTATTGTAAATTATAACATTAAATATGCAAAAAGTCGACTAAAAATTTCTCAGCGAACTTTGAATGGTGTTGCGTGACTTAGAAACTCTTAAATTTTTAGTTTAACTTTTGTTTAATGGAAGACATAAGTTAACTTACCTTCAAACAGTTGAAGTTGCACATCTATCCATTTATATCTTTTGTTTGTTATCATGATGACATAAAATTTATAAGGCATCCGATTAGAAATTGCTTCAAGCCATTTTTGAGTTATACAGTATTTATTAAGTACATTTAACAATTTGACGATAAAAAGAAGATTTGGAAAAAAATATTATAAATGAACATATTTACATTTTTCTAAGTGGGTAATAATGTGCATTTGCAAAATACGAAATAATTTTCAACAGTTTATCTTAATAGTCTACCATCACCATAACCATTATGATCATCATCAGTATTACCATAATCATAAATATTATTGATGTGCTATCAGTAAATACACGTATCAATGCATAAAGATGTGTATAAAAGAAATAATAACATTATATTATCGATCTCGCATATGAAATCATCATTATAATTGGTATTGAATCAAAAATCAGTTATTATTATTATTATTATTATTATTGAGACGATGTACACACACCCTGCTTATCATTCATTTATATTCATTCGTGATTTTGAACTCCAAATTCAAATGTATATGCCACATGCTGTGAATTCACTTAGTGTTCATATAAAGGTAGGCAATGAATAAATGAAAAGCGTATCGATTTCACAAGCAGTTATATCAATAATGTTAGCATACATTAAGGTGAAATCAATTGTTCTTTATTCACTCTACGCTCGTTTTTGGGAGATGGAATATATATTGTAAAGCATTTTTTCATGGCATATATGTATGTAGAGTATATAAGTGAATATATTATGTATTTATAACAAAATTATACTTATATAAATTGAATAATATACCGTTAGCTGTGGCAAATTTCTTTCTTTTCTTGTTAAAATTTGCCTATAATAATGCCTAACTTGTAGTTGTAATAATAATTTCAATTAAATTCAATATAAAATAGTAATTAATCAATTTAAATTTGAGTCTCAGGTTGTTTCAGAAATATTCTAAAATTGTAAAAAAATTATATATATATATATCTAATTTAATACATCTCACTTTAGGATAAATTAAATAAAATTTTTTTTACTACAATTTTAATGTAAAGACTAATTAAATTTTGCACCGTAATTTTTTCTTAGATGGATACATATTTTATCGCTAAATTTTCTCTATAAGAAAAATTCCAGCATCGTACCATACACACCTGTATCGACGATAATGCATTGTTATGTACATACGATTTTATATGATAAGAGATCATACTGTGCACAATTATTTTTTTTTACTCTACTCTACGTTGACTATAGAAAAAATTTAATTTAAATTGCTGTCAACACAATTTTCTCATTCTAACCACACATCTTCACATTCTCATTTAATTTAAATGCATTTGTGTGTGTGCGTGTGTGTGTTTCTGTTTTAATTTGGTGTTTTTATTCATGCATTTATTTCATCACTATTTGGTTCGCATAAATATTATACTATTCCTACGTACTATACCTACGTGTATTCTGTTGTGACTCCTTTATTAGGATTATTCTTATTGCGTTGATAGTTACTTTGTCACTTTGTTGCCATATTTCATTGTTTTGATGTTTGTGCTTCCGCCTTCATTTGACGATGACACCTAATCACTCCATGTCTATACATACATTCACCTCAGTGAAAATGATAGTATGATGGTATATGAGACTATTGCGGACATCATCAACAATATCTTGTGAAGTTCGTTTTTTGTACGGAATACGTTTTTTATCTCTTCCTTTTCGTCATCTGCTTCTTCAAAGTCTTCAGTGGTAAATGGTTTTGTATTCTTTCTTTATAATGTTGTTGTTGTTGTTGTTGTTGTTGTTACTGGTTGTGGTTATACATATTTGTTCGCTCGTTTGTTTGCTGGCATGTGTTTCCACTTCGACTGCGTGAGCGCATAAATTATAATATGCCAAACAAAATGATACTCATGGGATCATTGTGTCTCATACATATGCACACGCATACGTTACGCAAGCAAGGGAAACCACTACTCCACTACTTTCCTATATATCTTTGAATATGAGATATATGTGAAAAACAGCTAAATATAGAAGAGACAACATTAAAATGCTTTCCTTTGTATACAATTTTTTTTTTAATTTTTTTTTTTTTGCAATTTCACCTTTTCAAGCTTTTATTCATTGTTGATGGTGGTGGTGGTGACGACCAGGTTTATTAGTATTGCCATTTACCATCGCTCCTAAAGCGACATATATTATGAGTATTTTTTTAAATTTATTTTGTTTTAATTGTGTTTAGTTGGTTTCAACATATATGCCATGCAAATGCAGTAATTCATGAAATTGATCATGCAAGAGAGAGTTTTATTAGATTTCAACTGAATCTTTTTCACCATTAATATTGTACATCCACCTAGCTCGAAATTCAATATATTTTAAAGAGATAGTAATAGAGAAATGCAGTATATAGATCGGACGTATAGCGAGGTAGAGGGTCTTTCCATCCATTGTTCAATATTCGACTGTTCAGTATCATGTGATAGTGCTAGAGATTGGTTTTATTGCAAGAACAGGTACGGGATTTTCTATACCTTTGTACAAATTTATTGGTTGAAATATGAACCCAATGATATAACACTTTGCAGTTGGTTAACTATTGCATTTGTGAAAAATTGCATATATATAAAATTGCAATTTTAAGGAATTTCATCGACTGCAACACCGCCGTGCGATTAATTTATTTAACCACTGTATTTGAATATAACCATGAACCATACTGTAGCTTATCTAATTAAATTGTCTACTTGCATAAATTGTTGGAGTTAAAATAGATGAAAGGTTTTGGTTGAAATTAAAAATCGGAAAAATAAAAATAATTGCAAAATTCATAATTCTAATAAAATGCGGAGAATATTTTAAATTTACTTGCATTATTGCTGTTCATTGTAATTCCTGATGTTTAGTGATCTATGGGTATCATTTAAGAAAAGGATGAAATGAGTTAAAATCCTCCAAAAATGTGCTAACTAAATGTTGAGACTTAAAACAGGCAATACTAGAATATCTATTTTGGTACTGATCACATATCTAGTGCAATGTTGCTACATTATGATTAGCAACATTTTTGTAGGGATATGTCTGATGGCACGTGTATATACATGTAAATGTATCCAACACTAGGTATATATATCTCTTTGTGAGTGAGATTAAGTGTATTTGGTTTTATATATTTTTCTTTTTTTTTTTTGTATATTCTTTCACTTTGCGCTGTCTATATCTTCACAACTCTGCAACTGCATATACAATATATATTTATATGTAGGTATAGTATGTTTACTTAGCTTTTCTATGCGATTCATTTTGTTGTTGTTGTTTTTGTTGACTTTGTTGGAAGGGAAAAATTAATAAAAAATGCTAATTTGAAAATGTTTCATTCTTTTTGTGCCTTTCTTTGCTTTACATTTATTTTATTTCTGTTTGTTGTTGTTGTTGTTGTTGGAATTTGATGTTTGATATTGTCGGTTTGTTTGCAATGAAGATGGTAAAAGCTGATATGATCGTTTCATTTTTGTTCTTCATAGAATACAAAACAGTGAAAAAAAAAGAAAATGAAAATAAAAAAAATACATCAGATGGTAGACACTAACGCTTCATATTTGTTGTTGTTGTTTTTCTGTTCTTTATAACCTTGGGACATTTAGTTTTTCTTTTCAATTTCTATCTTCCTGCGTTGTATATTAGCGGTGAGAGAGAGAGAGAGAGAGCGAAGTTCTATAGAATATACGAAAGGAAATGGCATATGATTTATGCAAAATAAATTCATTTTATAAATAGTGTATTTTTTTTTCGCTATTTCATTTTTACATTTTCTACAAAACATAGTTTTCTAGCGATTTTAGATCATTAGTGTATTGAGGAAAATATGATACTGAAAAAAAAGGTTTTTTTTTTTTAAATTTATATAACTACTATTTACTATTTTGTTACTATAATATATATATACTTAAATATATATGTATAAATATTATTAATCGATATTTATAAGCATTAGAGTGGTAGCGATATGTGGAAGCCATCATTTTTTTGCTATTATTAGGAACAATGTTTAAGTGGGCCTGGTGGAATTACTTAAAAATTCATATGACACGATACAATAGTGTCCATAGTGTCATAGTGTCTATAGTGTGATAGTGTCGTTATCCTGGAGCTCTGAAGCTAAAAAATGTCTTTTCTCGTTATTATTATTATTGTACTTAAAAAGAAATAACTTAAAAGCAGCGCATCATATTGCTTTAGTTATTATATTTACACATAATATCCGGTCTTTCAATCAATACAACGATCATCAGTCATCATTCATATTGTCCTGGAGTACGCTAATACGAATATTCATGTAAAATACTAAAATCATTGTAAGCAATTTGTTGCAAAAAATTTATCAAATTTAAATTAAGAACATTCAAAACAAAAAAAGGATTTTATTCATTCAATAATTCATTCATTTATTCATTCGTTCATTTATTCATTCATTCAACACTTCATAGCCTTAGGAATATGTATACAAGTACATATAGAAATTTCTGCTGCATTCAATTGCTTTCAATGGAAACTTCCGTTTTAAATATCCGTGCCCCATTCTTTGTTTTTTTTTTCTTTTTGTTATTTTACATTTATCTCTCTCAATTCATGTTCTTTTATCCCACACGGTCTATTTGTATGGTATATATCCCTAAATAGACGTTTTCCTATGCGCTCTAATTCAGCACAGGAAATAAAGTAGCAAATCATTTGGAATACAACAACAACAACAACAGTAATATATTACGTTCATATACTTTATGTATAAGTATATGTTAATGTATGTATGTATATTTAAATAGACAGAAAATCAGACTCAATTACATAGCCATACATTCATACAAACATACTTATTATATACGTACTATATGATTAGGTGTATCACTTTGTAAATAAAGAATATTTTTGTTTCGTCGATTTTATTTTATTTTATTTTTTTTTTTTTTCTTAAATTTGAATTTGAACCGAATCATTTTCTTTTTGATTTGATTTTTAATATCATTTTTTTTTTAATATACAAAGAAACGGAAAAAAAATTTGTATAGGTAAATAGAAATAGAAAACAAGTTTCCGTATGAGGGGCGTATGAGTAACATGTTGCTGGATGATTTAAAAATTTGCTCAATTGCAAAAAATGAAATTTAATAAAACCTCAAAACACAATACGGTGTATGAATGTGCTGTGTTTTATGATTCTCTTGTGGGTAACACTTCGATTATATATGCGGGTTCATAGTGAAATAAATAAAATAAAAATCACTCATACGCTACAGTGTCTCGAGTTTAAAGTGCCGTCATATATTACTATTAATACTATTACCATTTAAATGTGTTCATTTGAAAAGTTGCATAAAAATGTAATCACATTTGTAATTAAACATATTTATGTATTCACATATATACATACGTACATAAGTGCCAACAACAACAGAATTTTATAACAAAATTTCTGTAAATAAATACATACACTGATTGTATATATGCAATTTTCGTTGGTCAATGTGAAAAACCACAAATGTGCTTAATTATGTATATTTAATAATCATATACACACATATATACACACATACATATATACCATAAATACATACATACATAAAATCGAGCTATAGTTTAGTAATTATGATAATGAATAGCACAACTTTGAGTGCGCTCTATATGTTTTCCACATCTTTCTTGTGCTTTACCATATGAATTGCAAACTTTTTGGAAATGGCGAATATTAGTATATTTGTTATAGTGTATAACCTATAGCATAAGTTGTGTACTCAGATTTGCTTATTATGCTTAAATTTTGTATGTAGTTCGATGTGTTCATTTGAGCAAAATATGTTGCCATTGCCATTTCTGTCTTTATTCTATCAGCCAAGAATGAATAATAGTAATTTGTCTATAGTCAGAATTTAAAATTTAAAAATTTCTTAATTTAATGTCGATATTCTTTCAACCACAGAGAGTAGTTTGGTTTAAATATAGAGTTTAACAAATTTTTGGTGGCGAAAAGCGAAATTTCTATTCTTATTTCTATTACACATTAAGCTTTAATATCTTTATGGAATATTTACACTTGTCATCGCAATAGTTACTATCATCTGTGTTGTGTTAAGAAAAGCTCTATGTGATTTAGCTCCAAAGTTGACCGACAAAAGAAACATCGATATTAAATATAACTTAAATGAGTGTGAGTAGTACTCAATTTGCAGCTGATTCATTGAAGATACATACTAAAACTAGCGTAAGAAAATAACTAACTAAATGAACTGCCAAATATAATCCTACAACTTTCTCTCAATCTCGTTCTATGTTTAACACCATAAAAGTACTTGCACAGATGTGGTTAAGTGGTGGCCATATTGTGATAATAATAACAATATCATTGGAGAATAAATTAAAAGAGAGAAAGCCAAATAAAAAAAGGGCAAAATAAAAAACAGTAATAGTAAAGGGAAAGAGAAAACAAAACAAATTAGTCCGATGATATACTTATATATAAATATAATATATAAAGAGAGACATATTTATAAGAAGAAAAAAAAAGAGTTGTGTCTGTTGGTTGCCAATAATCATGATGATGATGATGATGATGATGATGATAAAAAGGAAAGATTTCAGCATTTTATATGCAATATATAAAGGATCGCCAGCAATAAACATGATATATTGGCATTCTATGATACTTAATCAGTCAAATAGTGGTCTGGGTTGTTTATTTTGAAAATCAATTTCGTACCACACTTGCTTTAGGGAAGTACAATTTGTGAGAATTTTTTAAAATTTGAAAAATAGAAAATGATTTTTATATGCTTTGACTTTAAAATGGCATGCAGACAATTCTCAGTTTGATAATTTTTCTAGATATTGCCGATTAAAAAAAAAAAAAAAATCGATGTTAAGACATTATTTTTAAGGAAATTTTCTTTTACTTTGATATTTTTTAACAATATTTCTTTACTAATGCATTTCGTTTCGGTTTTTGTTTTTGTGAAAGCTATAGAAATGTTATTTACTCAATTTTTTGTGTAGCAATTTAATTTTATTAACTATTTTATTTTATTTGGTATTTATATATTGTCTTTGCGGTTCAATTGGTTAAGTTGGTTTACCATTAGTATCTGGCAATTTGCCGCAATTCAGTAGAATAATAATAATGGTTGCTACAATATAAATTTTGAAAATGGAAGGGGAGAACATAAAAATTTACAACGATTCAAAAAAAAAAAAAATTGTATTTGCCTTTTTCTTTCTACGTTGCTTCTTAATAATTATGGCATTTTTAGTTTTCTTCTGGTTTGTTATATGTTGTGGTTAGTTAGGGGAGAATGGAGTTGGTTGGTAGTTTGTTTGCGGTTTGGTTAAATTACTGCTTAAAAATGACAAAAATATGTTGATTGCTGCATTGCTTTGTCAAAATCGTAATTAGTTTGTTTTTGGAGAGAGGTAACTTTATATAAAAATGGATGAAATTGTTTTGAGTTAAATTTTGACGACTTGCCTCATTGAAATATATACAATTTTTGTCATTTCAAGCACATCTTATCAAAGAAGAATAACAAAATGCGAGATTTGAATTTGATTTGATTAGTTTTCTTTTATATTGGAGTATCCATGAGAAGTATTTATTTCAGGTAAAAATGTTCAGAGGATATGTCATAAATGTCAGTCATAAATTGCATCCATCTGCGATCTATTCTAGGACAGATATTTTTGATTTTTAGCTGGCTTTATGGTAATTTTGAAACATTTCACATAACATGTTGACGAAAAGAAGTGAATGGGGGTCGGTAATATAGTTGACCTCGCTAGAGATCGATTCTTGGCAGCTATGGAGTAATTTGTCGATTTTCGGATGATTTGGAAAATCGAAATATAAACCCAGAAATCGCCCCCATTAATTTTTTCCCTCCTCAATATATTCTTCATTATTTCCATACAAAATAAACTAAAGTACAAGAAAGAGTACCGCTGAAAACTTCTACTTCTAGCGGACACCTATTTTAGTACTTTCGAAATTAGCTTTCAATATGAAAAAACAATTTTGGTCATTATGTTGGTAGATTGGCTATTTCCTCACAGTATTCGGAGACTTATAACTTGTGATAATATTATTTTATAATTTTAAATTTTCCTTCAGATCACCAAGAACTCAAAAGCGCCCAACCAGACCGGCTCTTCCTTATATGTATAGTACTGGGGAAAAAAAAAGTTAATAGAAAGAAGACGACTACGAATGATTATGGCTATTTTCAAATTTCACATTCGTTTATTTTGATGGCTGTATCTATTTTTTTTTTTTGCTGCTCATGATTTTTATTGTTGTTCCCTTCAAATAAAATTTTTTCTTATGTCTATTTCTGCTTTAGTATACATATACTATACTATACTATATGTATGTAGTGTATATTGCTTCAAAAATATGTATGTATTTGGAATGACCATCGACGTGTAATGTATGTAGTATGTATGTTAGAATACAAAAAATCCATAGAAAAGCAATCCATAGAAAAGCAATATTGATGAAACCTTTGAAAGTATGTACGCAACTTTTAGAGGTACCTCTATATGTTGTTGCGTTTCATTAAAATTTTCCAATTTTTTTTTTTTTTTCATTTATTTTCGGAAAGTTTAATAAATTATTTTTAGTGAAAATTTTGCTGATGCTCACAATACCACTATTTAAATGTTTAAGTTTTGTAAATTTTAATAAAATTCAGTAAAAAGAAATGTAAAACTTAGTACCTCTCCTAGAGTCATTTCGGCTTGACTCTCGATGAACATAACAAACTTGCTCTCAATCCATGATACACAGTATGTGTTAAAAAAAAAAAAAAAAAAAAAAAAAAATCATCATTAAACATACTGTTTTTATAGCTCTATTATTTAGTCAATAAATCTCTCTAAAAATGCGACAAATAGTGACGTCATTGGTTAGATCTATCTCGAAATTTATTTCATGTAAAAGTGAAAAATAAATGTAAATAATAAAATGTAAATAATTATTCGATTTTCAGTCGAATTTCCAAAATAGAAAAATGTTAATTTTTATTTTTGTAGCATACTCGAAATATTTCTAATGAATATGCAAATAATTTTATGCATACGCTATATATAAATGTGCTTGAATACCACCTTGATCAAAAATTTCCCGGAATAACCACCGAGTGGCGCTCCCATTGTTCCGATTTGAGTTCTGTTTTTTTTGTTTTTTTTTGTTAAGTTGGTACATCTGTTGTTAATATTCCCTCAGCATCATAGCTTGACATTTGCAAAAGTGACGTAGCCAATTACTTAGCTATGACGTTAAGATTTCGACAACAACAACAACAACAATAGCCGTACCAACTTAACAAAAAAAAAAAACAAAACTCAAATTGGAATGATGGGAGCGCCACACAGTGGTTATTCCGGGAACTTTTTGATCAAGGTGGTATATATAGCAGCAATTGGTTCGACTCATATCATAAACACAATCAGCATCATCGTCATCATCATCATCATCATCATCATCATCATCATCGCCATCATCAACAATTTAGACCACAAACGTAAAATTAGCGTATTCGATTTAAAATTGAACGAAGAGTTTTGAAACAAATTTGGAACACAAAATAGTATCATATGTATATACATACATACGCAAATACATATGATGGTAGCATATGGTCTTAAGTACTTAATTTTATAACTAGGAAAATTGTATGAAAATTACAAAATTGTAGATATCATTCGTAACAAAGTAAAATTCCTACTTGATTAGAATGTGTATATGTAGAATATATGTGTGTGAGTATGTATGTGTATAGTTGTAGATTCATATTTGAATGAATTAACATAGTAAACCACAATATTTTGAATGTTGTACAAAATTTTAGAGAATTGATAGATCCAATACACAAACACCCCATACACACACATACGACTGTGCTAAGTGAATTAACAGGCTTCAATATTAGTTTGATGCACACATGTGTACTCGTGTAAGAGCGACTTAATAATCACATTATTCAAATTTCTAACTATTAAGAGAGAAAGCGAGAAAGAGAAAGAGGAAGAGACATCGAACCAAACATATTTGTATTCAAACCAATAAATACTACCAGTTTGTTATTAAAATCATATGTATCCATATATTGGTAATATGTATGCGAAACTGTTGGGTTTATTTTTAATAGCGATTTCGTTGATTTCACATATACGTCCATTTGCTACAATTATTGATTTACTACATATACTTGCTAGGGAATTTTGCATGCACTATTAGTACCATCATTCGATAATTGCTTTGGAAGTTGAATTCTTGATAGATAATTGAGTCACACTTTATTAATAATGTAGAGCATAATCGATATGGAATTGTTTGAAACATTTTTTTTTTACCATTTAATTCAGTATTTTGTTACAAATTTACAATTTTTAAGTTTATAATAGCATCATTTTAAGTAAAAGCCTCTAGTAGCTGTTGGTTTTTTTATAAGTTCAACCAAGTCAATATCGGGTTACAGTTCATTGGTGTAAATTATAAAGAATACTTACTAAGATTTCATATTTCCTTGTAGCGTGTCTGCATCCTCGATTTTAAAATTGACTAAAATTGGAGAATGGTACAAGTTGGTTTTCTCAACTTATGACAAGATCGTTTAGTTTAACATGATTTGCTTTGTTTGCCTTGTAATCAAATTGGAAATCAGCTTTTATTGCCATATAAAATTGTAGAATATTACTATTATTGGCAACCTATAACAAGATCGTTTAGAATAATATGATTTTTTCTTTTCATAAAATTAAAGTATCATCAGTTTTTATTGCCATGTAATAATTTTGGAATGCATTAAACAATGACTATTGTTCTTACTATCTAATGTACCGGGTGATTTTTTAGTAACTTTCTTTTTGGCAACACTATTTTTGACAGCTCAGCTGTTTTCGTGTGACATGTTACTGTCAAACATGTTCAGTTTGGCCTATAATTTAACTATGAATCGATTTACAAACGAACAACTCTTGCAGATTATTGAATTTTATTATCAAAGCTCATGCTCGGTTAAGAAAATGCATCGTGCACTTCTTACATTTTATGGTCAGTTTGGGCGACCTTCTGAGGGGGCTATTCGGAATCTTGTGACTAAATTTCTCATCAAATTTACATTATTGGACATTAAATCACCAACACGTATACGTAGAGTGCAGACAGAGGAATATATCGCAGCTGTATTCGCCAGTGTTGTTGATAACCGTGAATTTTCGATTCGGCGCCGTTCCCAGCCATTGGTCCTCTGTTACTCCACTACGCGGAAAATTTTGCAGAAGGATTTGGGTGTAAAACCTTTTGGAATACAGCTGGTGCAAGAATTGAAGCCACACGACCTACCACAATGGCTAACTTTTGTTGAATGGGCGCTGGCAATGTTGGATGAAGATCCACTATTTTTTTTTCAGAAAATTGCGTTCATCGACGAAGCTCATTTCTGGTTGAATTGATACGTGAACAATCAAAATTGCCGTATTTGGTATGAAGAGCAGTCAGAAGCATTGCAAGAACGGCCAATGCATCCCGAAAAATGCTTTGTTTATTGTTTATTGTGGATTATGGGCCGGTGGCATAATTGGACCGTATTTTTTGAAAGACGACGAAGGCAGGAAAGTTATTGTGAATGGTGAGCGTTACCGTGTGATGATTTCAATCTTTTTTCTGCCCATGTGATTTCAAAAAGACGGTGCCATATGTCACACAACATGCGAAACAATGGCCCAATTGAGAGGCGAGTTCGGTAAACAGTTTATTCCACGTTTGGGGCCGATCAATTTGCCGCCTAGATCGTTCGATTTAACGCCTTTAGACTATTTTTTGTGGGGCTATGTTAAGGCTCGTGTCAAGCAAGCCCGCAACGGTTGATGCACTGGAAGTCAATACTCAAGAATTTATTTGTGAGATACCGGCCGATATGTTGGAGAGAGTATACCAAAATTGGACCCACCGTTTGAACCATTTGAGGCGCAGCAGCGGTCAACATTTACATGAAATTATCTTAAAACATTGAATTACTTATATAGATCGTTCTATTCACTCAAATAAAGATTTAATACATTTCTCTAAATTTTATGTGTTTATTTTTAAAAAATCAAATCTAAAGGCTCTTAAAAAATCATCCTGTATATATGTATGAATACTTTGTGTGTGTGTGTGTGTTTATTGGCAACAATTTATTTTATTTCGTATAATATTTTTCTTCTACTTTCAAATTATTATCAAGAGAAAGAAATCAATTTTTTAGTTTGTTATATTTATTATTATTATTATTCTGAATATTTTGAAAGATATATTCTTTAAGGAGTTTATTATTTGTTTTGTTATTTCTTCTGTGAACTTTTTCAAATTGTTATTGTTATTTGTTTGTTATTTGAAATCATCATCAAATGAATATTTGAAAGTTATATGCTTACATGCACAGTACTTAGTTTATTTAATGTAGAATGTCTATGCGTCGATACTTAAGAGCTGTGTTCCATATATACCTAGCCTAGATAATTTTATAGAAATATCAATTTTATATGGGAGCTCTTTTCAGAGTTTAGTGATATGGGCATATAAGTTGTCGTCAAAATATTGGGAAGAAGTTAAGTTGTGATTGGGCTTACATTTCAACCTCTTAGAGACGATTTGGGTTATCCTAATGGATGTTTCAACTTTCATAAAAATAGATCTTCAGGTCGCGGTGCTTCATAGCCTTAATAATAATAATAATAATAAAATTCAGCAATCCCTAATTTATCTCTTTTTCTCACCAATTTCTTTGTGCCTGTGTTATATTCGAAATCTCACTATCATCATCACTGGCAACGAAGCTAGGTACATATTATACCGACTTAATACATTGTTGCACGGCAACTTTGTTGCAACTGTTGAAAGTTTAATGGATTTATCTTGATACTGCATTGTGCTACTTTTATGCAAACTAATGAAACAAACAAAAAAAAAAAAATCAGAATAAAACACATAGTACTTTATATTATGCACTCATGCTTGTATAAAGAAAAATATATGCCGTAGAATTTCATATTGAAAACATTATTTTGCATTATTTGCATAAATTGAAATGTTAAAGTTAGTGAAACCATCAATTGTAATCCATCAATGGCTTTATACATTGCTAAAATATTGAAATATTAAAACTTAATACTACACAAATCTCACAAAGAATCATTTAATCGTTTGGTACTTGTGTAAATATATAGTATTTGATGAAAAATTATCTTCATATAGTGATTGAGTGATATATATAAATATTAAATTCTTAAATAAAAGGTGTAGATTATTCGTTTGCCCTGAAAAATATTTATTACAATTTCTAAACAACTCGTTTGAAATTTGTTGTTCTATTTACTATATTTTGAGCATTTCAATTATATCATACATATTATATGTATGTAGGATTTATGCCTGTGTAATCATATTATGAATATTTAAATAATTTCGATTTATGTCTAAATTACAATGCATAAAATATTCATTTTCTAAATAACAGACATAGCCATACTAGTTAGTTATTTAATGATGAAACTTCTTATTGCGTTCCTGTGGTATATCAAAGGAATTCTTACTAAATTTATGTCATATGATTCAATTAAAGTGTTTACTACTCGTGTCGTGCTGAATTAATATTTTAATTCCTGTGGTCTTTTATTTGTGGTTGAATGTTTTTTGGTATACAATGTTAATTATTTCGAACTATATATGTAAATACGCATTTAATTTTACTTATTAAACTTGAATTTGTATAATTTAATATCAATTAAGAAATACATAGAACTAATTATATGTGGGAGTATGTTTTGACGTTTTTTTTTTTATGTAAATGAGGAAAACTTATTATGACGCATTAAAATTCTTCTTACTGAATGCATTATCTGTAGGCTGATAAATAAGATATGTAGATGTTACTTGCCGTGGCGTACATAAAAAAGAAGACCTTCCAATTCGC
This sequence comes from Megamerina dolium, assembly GCA_963854835.1. Taxonomy (NCBI): domain Eukaryota; kingdom Metazoa; phylum Arthropoda; class Insecta; order Diptera; family Megamerinidae; genus Megamerina; species Megamerina dolium. The sequence continues at coordinate 49,302,930 of OY978529.1, read as the reverse complement.
GCCAACTACGGTGGAATAAGTCTCTAGAGCATCGCATACAAGGTCCTATCGAGCATATTGTGTGAAAGGTTGAAGCCCATGCTCAACAACCTGATTGGAACTTATCAGTGTGGCTTCAGACCTGGTAAATCTCCAAGTCCTGGAGAAGACCCAAGAAAAACAGATCGACACACATCATCTATTTGTTGATTATAAAGCCGCTTTCGACAGTCCGATAAAGGATTACCTTTACGCAACAATATCTGAGTTCGGTATTCCTGCAAAGCTCATTCGACTTTTTAGAATGACAATGCGCATAACTCCCGTTGTGCAGTGAAAATTGGGGTGGACCTTTTCGCACCGTTTAATACTGAACGGGGTTTCAGACAAGGTGACTCGTTATCGTGCGACTTCTTCAATCTTATTATGGAGAAAATAATACGAGCTGCTCATCTACGACATAATGGCACTATCTTCAACAAAAGTGTCATGATGTTGGCGTATGCCGACGATATTGACATAATTGGCATGAACACGCGAGCAGTCAGTGCAGCATTCTCAGGGTTGGACAGAGAGTCGCATCGAATGGCTCTTACGGTCAACGAGGGCAAGACGAAGTACCTAGCGTCAACAAATAAAGAGTCGCGGCCTCTTGGACAGCACGTCACTGTTGACAACTACGCTTTTGAAGTGGTAAGGGACTTTGTCTATCTTGGAACTAGCATTAACAGCAGTAATGACGTCAGCTTGGAGATATTGCGAAGGATCACTCTTGCAAACAGTTGCTGCTTTGGGCTAAGTAAGCAATTGAGAAGTTGAGCTCTCTCTCGAAAAACGAAAACTGCACTCTACAAGTCTCTCATTATGCCTGTCCTAACATATGGCGCTGAAGCCTTTACAATTTCCACCACGGATGAGCGAATGCTTGGAGTTTTCGCGAGAAAAGTCCTACGCAAGATCTTTGGATCTATTTGCGTTGGTGGTGAGTACCGAATAAGGTACAACCATGGGCTGTATGAGCTGTATGCCGATATTGACATAGTAAAGTGCATCAAAATCCAGTGGCTGTGCTGGCTAGGTCATGTTGAGCGAATGGAGGAACATGCTCCAGCTAAGAAGGTGTTCTATTTGGAATCCGCTGGAGGACGACACAGAAGAGGAAGACCTAACCTCCGGTGGAACGACCAAGTACTGGAGAACCTGACGGCGTTTGGAATTTCTAACTGGTGCCAGCTAGCGTAGAACAGATATGGCTGGCGGAGCATAAATCGATATTCGGCTGTTATGGCCACATAATAAGAAGAAGAAAGATGTTACTTGCATAAGATGGGTAGCAAACACTGTAAAACATGGCGATAAGAACATTGCATAGAGTCAGGATTGAATATCCTTTCTGTGGTTCATCGTTGTCGGAAAAATAAATTAAAATTATATATTGTATGTCTTAAAAATATATATGATATTGAAATCAGTCATTTTGCAATTATCTAAGACCACCATTGAAAAATAGTGTAAACTGGATTCGTTCATTAACTTTTAAGCCCAGTTGTTAGATGAATCTCAGTTCGTTTTTAGATTTATTCGATCACTAAATATTGAATATCATAATTTTCATAATTATGGGGATATGTACATTAAGCCGTACCACCTTACAGGCATATTAAAAAAAGTGCGCAGCACATCTTTGAATATGAAATATTTTTGCAAGCTCATCTCGAAAAAAAAATTTTTTTTGGCCGTAAATATTTCAATATATCATCGGCATTTACAGTCGGATCTTATAGTGTGATATCTCGATGTTTTTGTCACGAGGAGACCAATTCCTGCCCCAAAGATCATTAACCTCAAGTATCCCGTTGTAGTATTTACCCACCATATATCAGTTTCTACCGCCCTAATGTACAACTCTAATGGCAAAAAGTTAAAGCTCGTAAAAAATTATTAACCTTTTGTTAAGGAAGTATTTTGATTATTCAAGTAGAACTCTGTAAAAAATATGTTTTAATTTTTTGCCGAACGTAGGGGTCGCCTTTTAAAATTTTTCGTCATATCTTCGGCATTTATAGACCGATCTTAAAGTATCATATATCGATATTTTTGTCTCAAGGAGACCAATATTTTGCTTCAACGGTTATTGACCTCAAATCAAGTAATAACACAAATTTGCCATGAAAAGACTTCTAATACTCACTAATGTGGCAAATGAAATACGTTATACGCTAACATAAGGGTTAAATTGATTTTATGGTATATATTTAATTACTTGTTTCTTTGTTGAATTTCTATTGCTGATTCTATTAAAATTCAATTAGATATACAATCTCTATTACGTACATACATATGTTATATATATATGTATTTGTTGACATTAAGAAATACTTATGTTAATTGCACAATGTTTTCTCCGTGAATTTATTCTCGAAAGAGTAATAAAAGTAGCATCTCTTTCTGTTGCTTTGGAAATTACACAAATAAACAGCATAAACATATTTGTTTACATAAATATTGTAGTTAAAAGAAATCATATTTATTTACACATAAAATATTTTTATGCTTATAACTTTTTGGTTATTTCCTATGCTTACTATCTTCTTATATGACTTTCTTTCATTGAAATGTATGTTATGGTCTACAAGTCTACAGAAATACAATGTAAATAGTATTTACTTGGTATGTCTTTTGTTTTTTTTTTGTATGAGTGTACATATGTGTGTAAAGAGTAGTAATGGCCTCACAAATGTCCAGCTATTGTCCATGCAATTTCATATGTTTTTATGAGAGAAACACACACACACTTAAAAAGTCACTTAAATCAGCTCAAGTATGTCTAATCTTACTATGTTTTTCATTTGATATATATATATTTTTTTGTGAATGTACAAAAAATGCAGACATATTTATGTAATCTTATATATACATAAATACATCATGTATTGTGATCTAAGAAGACAGCAACATTTGTCAATGTCCTCGGTGAGGGGGGTTTTCGTGGTTTTCTCATATACGTGTACTGTTGTGTATTGTGTGTTGTTATTTCACTACAATAGTATGTACTACTTACCATATCATACAAAGTGTTTTGTAGTGGATGAGTTTTTACATTTAAGTACATGTATATAAAGGGTGGTTTTTTAAGAATTTGTATTTTGCAATTATACAAATTTCTCATACAATATAATAAGAACATTTTTTATTTGTTTTACTTGAATAATACTAAATACAATCAACATCTCAGAAAATGTTGAAAAATTAAGCAGAACGTGGTTCAAATGGATGGATTTGAAATATTTTAATACATATCCAAATACACATAGACATAGTCTATAAGAGTTTATAATTAAATTTTTGAATTTAATAAACAATTTTAGGCGTATTGTATTGTAGATTAGTATTAGCATGTAATTAGATATTTTTCTTTGCGACGAAAAGAGAGAGAAAAGAGAAAACTGATAAGATTTATTTTACAAATTTTAGAAAAGAGCGCTCCGAAGTTTTCGGATGAAATCCAAAATTAATCGACAACTCAACAAATTGATAAAATTTCCAAATTTTTAAGCTATCACCAATTTGGAATTAATTCAAGAACTAGGTGGTATTCGATTAATTCATACATTTTATTTTATATAGAGAACATTTCATTTAAATTTATTTTTCACGAAAATTGAATAGGATGTGTGTCCCAGTGTGCGAGATATCATGATGAACATTACTCAATTTGGTGACATAAAAATCAAATGCCAGACTCAGTGAAATAAATTATTCTATAAAATGACACCCTCTATACATGCATATGGTAGAAATACGACAGATATCCGACACGAGATATTTCTCCTCCTATTACATGCAAAATTTAAAAAAGCAACATACATTCTATGTGGTTACAATACTCGTATTCTTTGACAAAGCTTGACGGACGTTCAAGTGTTGGAAAAACTATAAAAAAAATGCCTCAAACATAATATTGTATTTATATGTTTGGCATGTTTCTTATACCATATGTAGATACAAGAGCATGAGCTCATACAAATGATGAATATATTACACATATTTTGAATTATATAAAAAAAAATTTATATATACAAAAACAATAAAAAAATAAAAAATAAAAAAAAATAATAAAAAAATTTCATAAAATAAAATATATAAAAATTTAAATACATACACGCAAAATTTTGTATTTATAAAAATAAAATTTTCCTTAAGTATAAGAAACATGAGCTTGAAATTACAAGTATGTAGGTACTAATTAAGCATCAATTAGCATTCAATTTATCTTCTTTATATACAAGTATGTATGTATGTTACTTATATTTAACAATTTTATTATCCATGTATAATAAAATAATATTGTATATATTTTGAAAACGCCTTTCAGTTGCCTCAATAACCGTTGTAGCAAGCAATAATAATCATAACAGTTACGATTCATGAATATTATGACCTCGTAAAGTGAGATAAAACCATCAAGTATTAACTTAATTATAAATGAAAGTATATAGCCAGAAATGTACACATACTTGTACTTGACGAATGAACTAGAAAAAAAAAATACCAACAAAACCGAAAATATTATAGGTACATTCGAGGTATGCGAGCACGTGCAAACTTACATACTAAGTATATGAATGTATGTACGTACATACATATGCCTCAAACAGTTGAGTTGTTGTACATACATAGCAGTACTAAAAGCAAATTATCTACTCGCACATAAGAGAAGAGAAAAAAAAAATATGGCAACCGTCAAATATAACAAGAATTGCATTGCAACGAATTTTAATGTTGCAATCGGTGAGCTATAAATCTGTTATATTTTTATGTTTTTTTATTATTCTTTTTCTCCACTATTCAAGTACATATAGTCCGTCTCTGTCGTTTTGAATACACATAAACGTAGGCAATAAAATGATGCTGTGGTTCGTGAATGCAATGAGGATAAAATTGTCAGAGTCAGTATATGTGTGTGTGTGTGTGTGTGTGTATGTGCGTGAATAAATGTACTTTCAAAGGAGAAGCACGAACAAAAAATAAAATGAAAAAGTAACATTTACACAAATACAAACATGAGTATGTATGTATGTTTTTTTTTTTGTAGTACATATAAAACGATTCACTTACAGAACGTGAGAGATAATGGGTAGAGATACACACAGTAGAAGTATACTCGTAAGTAGTAGTTAGGTGAAAAAGACTCTAATAAAAATTTATTAGTAAGGTAGGTAGACGTCTTCATTTTGTGTGTGTGTGTGTGTGCATTTGTGCGCGCATTGAATGCTCTGGGTTAACAATATAAATAATGAAGTAAATTCAAAAGGAAATAAAATAATGATAATGCGTCCGCGTATAATTCGAAGAGAATACTGAATTGTAATTATAGAAATTCATTTCTTATGTTTGGATCATTATTGCTTTATTTTATAATTGTTTTTTTTTTTGTTGAAGCTTTTTCCGCCTTCTAAATGATAACAGGTGTTTACATGAGAATTAGCTAGAAATAAAATAATAAAACATTAACGATGGACATACAACAATATTGAGCGATAAAAAATCTTCTTTATGGTAAAATTATTATTTAATTAAGAATTGAAATAGTTAGTAAAAATATGTCTTGAAAATATATAAAGCTGAAGTGGCAAGATATTGAAAAATAAATCACATCGAATGGGGTTTACTGTGAGTGAGGATAAGATGTGAAGTATTTAGTGTTGAGAACCAAAGTGTTCCGGCACCTTAGACAAGACATAACTGTGTCAGAAACCATTTTGAAGTATTGTAGGAATGGACTTTGTTCAGTGGTTAGTCTGTTGGCCTTCTGATCTGTAGGTCATGGGTTCAATCGCCTGCTGAAGCATAATAAATTTAATATCGAAAAGATTTTTTTGCAATTGGCAATTCTTCCGGCAGTAAGAATTTGCCATGGAAAAGCTTCTAAAAGAACTCTGCAACAAAGCTCAAAAAAACTGATGTCACAAGAGTTCTGCCGTTCGGGCCCGGCTAAAATAAGTAGGTCCCATCTAATACCTAATGCCCAAAATTTTATGTTAATATAATGACGTCAGTTAATTTTGGACTACTTTTTAGAGTATTTTATGTGGTTTGCAATGAAAGCTGTTTGCATCGAGAATCAGTGAACAATTTTATTTTTCTTCTACAATAAATTGATAGTTTCGCAGATACTACAGCATGTGGGACCATCCTGGTGAAACCAAAGATCTTCGAGACCATGCTCACGCACTTTTAACACTTTTGGCGGTGACAGCTCGATTTTCTTCGTCCGGCCGATGGTGCCTTCGGTCTAAAAACCGCAATAAACATTGTATATTTCAGGGTGCATCGCTAGTTGATGGGTTACGAAGCTTAGTGGTTAGTGCGTTGGCCTTCTGATCTGTAAGTCGTGGGTTCAATCACCGACTGAAGCACAACACTTTAATATCGAAAAGATTTTTCTTTCGAACGGCACCCACCTGTCGGCAATTCTTTCGGCAGTAACAATTTGCCATGAAAACGATTCTAAAAGACGTTTGTGACAAAGTGCAAAAAAAGTGATGTCACAAGAATTTTGCCGGGTTATATAAGTGGTGGAAGGAAATGTTCAGGAGTAAATACTAATGGCGCTAGTGATCCATTTTAACGCGCTAGGAACGATTCCTGGTATTATTTGCTGATTTTTATGTGTTTTGAAGCCTAGAAATAGCCCTAAGGGAGAAATTATAGACACTATGCAGTGCTGCTATTTAATTTTTCTCCATGAGTGAGTTTTTTTTAATAACTTCGTGTGGAATTTTCGAGCTTAAAGTCAAAAAATTTTGAAAAAAGTTCCAAATATAACCCAATTGGATATATGATTTTTTCAATAAAATCTTTTCAATTTTGTTATAGCCACGTCACTGTTTTTAATACAATAAAAGAACATAAATTAAAATGAACATTTCAAGCATATTAATATGAATAATTGGAGCATTAACAAATATGTTTATGTATACATATATATTAATGCACTTAGACTTATAGTTTTTTTTTTTTTTTTTTTACAATTTTCATTAATTAATTAAGTAGTAAATATATTGAATTTATAATTTATAAGTACGTTGCATTATATCATATTTATTATATATGTATCTCAATAAGAATTCATGTGTATGAACGCATGAAAATAGATACAAATACATATAAACAATAATGTTAAACACCCATTAGGAAATTGCAACATTGATGACTATGTTTTTGGAATTGCCATTATGTTGCCAACAATAAGATATATTGCAAATATGTTAAATACAATTTTTTCTCTATTCAATTTCGCCATGTTGGAATAATTAGCAACTTATTAGCAATATTTTGGTCCATGGTTTTTTTTTCATTGGATTTAGACATGATTAATGTGAGATATTTTGAGAGATTTTCATTAAAGATATTTCTGAGTATTTTTTTATAAAGAAATGTTTTCTAAAGACAAAATTTACTTATTTCGATTAACCTTTTGACGCTTTGCATTTGCGAAAATGGATCTGCGAAGGTGACGATATATATTTTCTACTGGTTATTCTTCTATCGATCTCCTATCATATAGCATATTTTCTTGTATATATATTTTATGCATGAACCTATTAAATGTATGTACGTGCATGTAAGGGTATGTTTTTGACATTGGTACTACAAACGATGAAAGCTGATTAATTTATGTGCAAAGAAAAAAAAAAAAAAAACAAAAACGAAAATAAATTAACAATAAAATTAAAGCCACACAAGCCTTCCCATATTGGCAAGCCTTTACATAATTTATACAAGTTATATTGCAATCATACGAAGGCGTACACTTACCTACATACATACGCTTTACTATTTATATGTAATCAGAAAGTTTCAAACCGCTAGAGAGAGGACTAAATATGAAAAGGATGTTGTATGTGTATGTGTTTGTGTGTGATAGAGTAACACTTGGTCTCATTTCATTAAAATTTTAATATTTTGATAACACACAGCGGGAGTTGCAAAGAAATTTTCAAAGAATATATATATATTCCCAAATACGCATATGTATTCGGTATGTAACTACATGTGTATGCATGTAAATAATTATTTCTCATACCATTCGATGTACTACAAACACTTATTTAGCAGGTGAATTATAATTATACACATTTTTTTAATTCCACTCACATGTTGCCCTTGAATAAATATGCCTGAAAGTCATTCAAGTATCATGAGAAATAAAGTCAATGAATACTAATAATATTTTTTGAATGAGTTTATAGTGTTGAATATGTGCAACGCCTTTTAAATATTATATTTAGCATTTTTTTTATATGAAACATATTTACATATAAAAATTTCACCTTAATGTTGCAAAATTCTCAAGAGAAATATGCGAACTGAAAATATAATTTATTTATAATATATTACTTTATTAATTTATTTAATGATTACATATTTCATATGTAGTTTATTTATGAATTAAAATCATTTCTCTTTTATTCGTGTAAATTTACAAATAACTATAAACATATTTAACAATAATATAAAGATTCAGTTATATGCGTTTTTTCATTAATTTTTCATATACTCGTATATTATAATCGAAACCATAACATCAATTTCCGAAACGATTCTCTTGCCTCATGTTATTTTCCAGATTCGATAACATTGACTATTGCATTATTGGTAAAATTATATTCGAGTACTTCGCGAACCAGTTCTATATAGAAAACGGATATGAATACAGTGTAATAATTGTAAGTAATTCCGCTGAGCGCAGACCGGAATTTTATATCGATTTTTGGTTTGAAAATAATTTGACACATTATAATGTTTTTCTATTCCAGACTACTTTTCCAGTTAGACAAGTATGAGAGACTGAGAGATTTCTACCGAATTGTATTCGCTTCTTTACAGATGGCTCTAAGCTTGACGGAAGGGTGAGAGGTGGCGTATATTCGGTGATAAACTCTCTCACCGAGAGACATTTGCATACCGAGTGACAGCCAAGGTACAATCAAAGCCCTAAACACATTTCTTCTTAAATCTAAGACCATTTTAAGTTGCCGCAAATATCTTAACGAGATCATAGAGCAACAGCAATATACTTCTATGCTGGATGCCCGGTCATAGATGAACAAGAGAGAACTGTAGAGCAAACGAGCCCACAAGAGAGAGAATGACTAAATGGTCTAACGATGAAAATCGAAATTTAGAAAGTCCACTACAAACCTGTAAACACAACTTGGAAGTATTAACCTTCAACGGTGTCCAAAGAAGATGGAAAGAATACTCCATCTGTGGAACGCAGAAGCATTTGGGGTCAATAGTTGGTAAAAGACGTACTAAGGCACTAATTGACTTGAACAAAAGAGACATCTCTGCCATTGTAGGAGAGGTCACGCGCCACAGCCTCATAGGCAGTCGTGCGATTAGGTTTGGTTCAGACCATCTGGCTAATTATTTCTGCAGAGTTGCAAAAATAAAGATGAACCGGCGACAGTCACGCAGCTATTATGCAACTGCCCTGCACTCTGTATGCAAAAAAAAGGGAATTTCTACCTAAACAATCTGGCACCATTCTCAAGAGTTCCAATACGGAATCTTCTGCCTTTCATGTCATCATACAAAGTCCTAGCAACATATTATCAACATTTACAAATACTCGCAATTCATAAAATCAAAATGATACATTAAAGTACAATGATGCATTAATAATACATATATGATTTTTCCCCGCAAGGTATACATATTACCACAGTTAACATAAGCAGACATGATGATAAAATACCCGTATATATATTGCATGTATGTATGTATGCGTGTATGAATGTGATAATGTTAACGCAAAACACTTGCACATTGTTTTACCAAAGAACATACCGTAGAGGTGTTAATGCATTCGTTGAATATACCAACATACCTTTGTATATATACAAATATATAATATATAATCGTATTTACCTGTACACATATGTTAGTTGGTGTTGAATTCCCACTGCTCACTGTTGGACCTCAAAATACAATATATACGATATAATATGCATGCTATGGGAGGCAGGCCATATTTCTCATTTCAATGACAAGTTAATGTTATTATTGTTGTTGTGAAATATACATAAATGAAAATGAAATTTTTGTAAAATAATTTTATCATTTTCAAATAATAATGGATTGCTGGTTGGTTGCCTGGAATGAATGATGTGTGTGTGTGTGTGCTGGTTGACTGTAGTGAATGGTGGAGGAGTGCTTTATTGTTGTATTTTTGTTACGTTGCATAAAATATTAAATCGTAATATAATTTTCATTTAATATAATTTTGATTTGATTTACTAAAACAATAAATTATATTACAATCCAATTCAAAATACAATTCTGTACTGAATTTTTAGCATTTTAATAGACTGTTTTTCATTGACTTCATAAAATATGATTGTATTAGCAAATGAGTGCATTAAAAAAATAATTGGAAATTTTGATTATTTATTTTTTCATTCTAAATAAAATTAATGAATAACTAGTATATGTATTACATCGATACTTGTGCATATATTTTTGAATATATTTTAAATATATTTTCATATTATCTATATATGTTATATCAAAATATAATACTGAAGGAAATTATCAGAGGATACGATTAATTTTAGCCAATAAAATATTGATTAAGAGGAATCACACTTTAATTGAATACTTCAGGTGATCAAATGACAAATTGAGTTATGCTCATTATCATGGTTGATGGATTTAATCAAATATAATTTAAGCATTTCGTAAAGCTTGGACATTTTTCATAAAACGAGGAAAACGTACAAAGATTTCTGATTTTAAATTAAATTATCATTGAGAAAAGAAAAATTACATTCCGTTAACATCGTCGACCAATGCATTATTATCGATTGAACCACACTTGTAGAAGGGATGGATATGTAATGTGTATAGTGAGGCATCAGCAAATATCTAATTCAGAAACTCGACTCTTTGAAAAATCACTTTATGAATATTTCAAATGTTTAGCTTCATCATCTTTGTATAATCTGACAACTAATGTATTACTTAAATGGGGTTCTTATTAGACTCAACCGAATATGTATGCATATTTTGTTTTGCGCGCGAAGATGATTTCATCGTAAAAATTTTGGGAACATTTAGAACTGCTCAAAAGGAATTACCAGTCAGTGAACTTACGACATTATATCCGAATTCAATGTTTCAGTTTTTATCCCTTTTGAATCATATACATATAGAGGATCAAGGCTTTTCACAAAATTCGCCAAGCTGAGATTTGATAAAGGTCAATGTAGGTTTGTCTTTAGAAGCACGTATGCACTCAGTAGCAGCAGGAATATTTCCAAACTATACAAGGTGCGACAATTATGTATTAAGACTGCCTCTAGAAAACACAATTAAAACACGATATCTGCTAATTTTTCGGTATATTTATTCGAAATATTCTGCTCCTGATTCAATACAACTTGTTACATCGACTTAATAGTGATTCAAACGCGTGTTCCAGCTCATTTTTCGGAATTGCCTCCAGTGCATTCGTCGAAGCCCGTTGTATGGTCTGAATGTCATCAAAAAAGCATCCTTTCAACTTCAATTTCAGTTTTGGGAACAAAATAAAGTCGCACGGTGCCAAATCAGGTGAATACGGCGGGTGGTTCAACACACAGACCTGATTCCGGGCCAAAAATTGACGAAACAGAGACCAAGTTTTTGGATCGCGGTATTCTGGTCGAACACGACGGATTCTGGACATCAAACGCTTCAAAACTTCGACGTAACATACGGAACTAACTGTTTGACCAGTTGGAACAAATTCTTTGTGGATAATTCCTTTGCTATCGAAGAATGTGATGAGCATTGTTTTGATTTTTGAGGGAACTTTTCGTGTTTTTTTGGTTTGTGGTGAGTGGCGCTCTGCCATCCACAAACCGTTTATGCCATATAAAAACATTTGAGCTTGATAAACAAGCATTGACATATGCTTGCTGCATCATTCCGAATGTTTCTGATGCAATTTTTATCAATTTTTGCATGGAATTTAATGACCGCTCTTTGCTCCATGTTAAAATTTCAACATCAAACGAACACGTGTTTTGTAAAATGAATGTCAATAAACATTAAATGTTAACCAAATGCCATGAAATTTTGACAGTTAGTAGAGGAAGGTTGAAGCTTCAAAACGCATATGCTCACACATAGATGGCGCGCTTGGTTGCTGAAATTCTTAATACTAATTAATACATAGTTGTCGCACCTTGTATATGATTTCAATGTTTCAGTTTTTATTCCTTTGGAATTTTATGCATATGGAGGATCAATTCTTTTCTCAAAATTCGCCTAGATGAGGTTTGATAAAGGCCAACGTATCGTGAACGGAGAGGAATCGAAAGGTTTGTCTTTAGAAGAACGCATGCACTCAGTAGCAGCAGCAATATTTACCAAACTATGTATTCGCAAACTAAAAAGCAATTGTTATAATATACTATAAGAGACTATACCAAATGTAATGTATATCAAATGAATCACTGTGCACTGCATCATTTTAAATGTCAGAGTATATAAATTCGAAAGTTCTTGCAAAAACTTGGCTATGAGAAGAGAGTATTTTTTGCGCTTTGTTTCATATAAAGTTAAATACTCTGACTACCTGACTAAGCTGAATATCATCATGAAACTAAAGGCATCCAATGTACATAAAGTGATGAGGGGAATGATTGTGAACATGTGCTGCTGTATTCTGCATAAATTGATGATGTCAACTTCTTATATAATTGATAATATAGACTATTATGAAAAACAAAAAAATGATAAATAGAATTAATATAAAATAATGAATGTGGTGCAAGTTCAAAGAGTCCACAGTTCAATCACTTTATTTACATTATTCATAGGTACATGGAAGTAGTAGGTACTTATTGTGCTGTTGTGCATTTTGGTTGTTATAAATAAAGTTGACATTTTTGCAAGCTGGAATAAAATGTCTTAATAAATTGGATGATTAAAACAATTGCTCATATATACGAGTATATATCAGAGGCAGCAACAAACAATACAATAATCAAGACAAAGTGAGTCAGCGAATGCATAAACGAGCGGAAAGTCTACTTACAATTTACATAAATACTATATAATATACATTCATACATATAAGCAATAAATAAAAAGTAAAATAATAAATTTTCCACAATTATTTCTTTTTTTTTTTTGAACGTATAAATAAATCATTTTTATCTTTTGTCCACGATTCCTATTTGTTCATACATACATTCATATATTTTACATATATTATCGTTCTTGTTGCCACTGCCGACGTCATGGTCTTTTTTTTTGTTTGTGTTGGTTTTGATGGTATTTGCTGGCGTTGATTGCTGTACCTAGACAAGACATAAGGTAAGCCAGTTTTTAGTCATTGCTTTTTTTTTATATTAATATATAAATATGTAGTATATAAACTACTTACTCGTACTTTATTTTCATATTTTATTTTGGCTAACAAGCAATTGTTGTTGGTATTGTGTTTCTCTTCCAAATTTACGATAATTTTATTTTTAATCTCATATTGTAACTTCTTGGTATTTAGTCGCTATTTGTATGTTTTTGTGTAAGTATGATTATGATTATTTTTTTTTTTTTTTGTTAGTCTCAAACTTTAGGACACTCGTTGCTTATGTATGCAAACTATGTATACTCAGTAAGCATGACATACTTTTAATGAATACATATTACACTATACATATGTGACTATATTTCGAGTGTTTTGTTGGTTTTTCTATTTTCTTATCTTTCATTATTTATTATTACATTTGTTTCCATGGTTCATTATTGTGAATTTCTTATCTATGTGGATTTTCAAGTTAATGTTAAATAAATTTCGATATGGATAATTATGGATGTGTGAAGATCGGCTTTGGATGACTTTGAGTATCATTTTTAACGCTTAACCGATTATTTGCGTTGCGCTGATTATTGTTGTAAACAATGAATTTTTCATCGCCAGTAAGAAAGTGTTATATCAGGTGTAGTAAAAAGAAATCCATTTATTTTTCCAATAGATGGCTTTAGTAATCTGTACCTCGGGTTGTATAATTGCGATCGTGTTACGCTAAATGGCGTTAGAAAGATAAGATTTCATACTAAATAAACTTTTCAGGCAGTTTTGTGATTGCTTGACTCAGTATTTTTTGAGCATGCGTCAAAGATGGACATCCAGTAAAGAGAAAATACGCCATGTTTTACAATTTTTCTTCGATAAAGGCGAAAACGCAAGCCAGACGGATGAAAATGTTTCGTCGATTCCGTTCCGGTAATTTTGATGTTAAAGATGCACCACGCTCTGGTAGGCCAATTGTCGAAAATATCGATGTAATAATGGGAATCGTCGAGTCTGACCATCATGTAAGCACGTTTCTATTGCCCAGGAGCTAAACATTGCACGAAAAACCGTTTGGAACCATTTAAATAAGACTGGAGACAAAAAGAAGCTCGATGTATGGGTGCCACACGAGTTAATGCAAAAAAACCTCATGGACCGAATTTCCATCTGCGAATCACTGCTGAATCGCAATAAAATCCATCCATTTTTGAAGCGGATGGTTACTGGTGATGAAAAGTTGGTCACTTACGACAACATCAAGTGAAAACGGTGGTGGTCGAATCGCGGTGAGCCGGAGGAAATGGTGGCCCAGCCAGGATTGACGGTCAGGAAGGTTTTGCTATATGTTTGGTGGGATTGGGAAGGAATCATCTACTATGAGCTGCTCCCCTACGGCCAAACTCTTAATTCGGACCTGTACTGTCAACAATTGGAGCGTCTGAAGGAAGCAATCGCCCAGAAGCGGCTAGCTTTGGCCAATATTAGAAGAATAGTGTTCCATCAGGACAACGCCAGACCACACACTTTGATAGTGACTCACCAGAAGCTACGGGAGCTTGGTTGGGAGGTTCTTATGCATCCACCTTATAGTCCGAACCTGGTACTAAGTGATTACTACCTGTTCCTCTCTATGGCGAATGATATTGCTGGTGAAAAATTCGCCTCAAGAGAATCTCAAGTGAAAATCGATTGTCCCAGTTTTTTGCCAATACGGACGAGGGTTTCTATGAGAGTGGCATTATGAAATTACCTTCAAAATGGCAACAAGTTATCGAACAAAACGGTGCATATTTGACCTAAATCGAATCATTCTAACTGTGCTAAATAAAATCTTAAATTTAATGCAAAAATAATGGATTACTTTTTACTAGACTTATATTTTCAAATGCATTGTAGTAAATTGAAAAAAATTTAACAATTTCATTCAAAAGCTTTTACTTATAAATCTGATTTCAAGCTCTCATAAAAAAGACTCTACTTGATTAATATATGTACATTGAATGATTTCAATTAGAATTATGACTTAGTTCTATTAAAGATGTTGATTTGTAAAGTAATCTCAAGTTTCATACTAATAATATTCATATTATTGATTATATTATATCGGTACTTGGAATATGAACAATATACTTGCACAATGATGGAAATAATTAATCTAATGGAAAATACAATTATGGCTACTTGTGGAATATCTATTCAAATGGAATCAAATATAGATTTCGTACATGATGTTGATCCATTTCATAATAATACTACAAATAGAATAAGAAATGAAATGAATTTTATAGCAATTGGATTTGGTCATACTGTGAATAATTTAATATTGGAAACATATCCAGTGTGTCCTTTAGGATGGCGATATATAAGAAATCGATGCCGCTTGCAAGTATAAGTAGATTGTAGGATGTAATTTTTGTTTGGGATTTTATTGTTATAAAAAATGAAATATATTACAATAATTTGTAATATAGCACAATTTTGAATTTATATATTTTTCTTATGATATCTTATCAATTTATTTTTCACTTGTTACTTCAACTAGCACAATTCGTTTTTACATTGAGGTTGCTGTAGTAATTTGTCGATTTATTGCTTTAAAATTATACATGTAAATAATGGGGTTTTTTTTCTCTTAATCAGTGTTTTTATTAATGGCTTTGTTTACATTTACATTTGTGCTACTGTAACACAACTACAATATATGTATAAGATCTCAATTTGAATGAGACTGATTGTTGATTTTTAAGTGTAAATTTTCTTCAAGTTGACATGTTATTCAGCATCGAACTTTTTTCCCATTATTAATTGGCATCGGTTCGGCCAAATTAGTGGAATTTTTTTTTAAAGCCGATCCGATTTTTAGGATTAATTAAAAAAATAATTTTGTCAAAAAATTTGATATTCATGCTCATAAAAATAAAAGAAAATATTGTGGTGAATTGGGGGGTGATCGGATGGCAGAAGCCAAGTTGGATGCATCCTTAAAGTACCGATATGTATTATACAAAAATGCAATATAATCTTATATAATAAATGTTGGTGTTAGGTACAATTTTTACACGCTAAATGAGCTGAATTTCAATTTAAGGGTCATCTATTAACAATTGAACTGAATGCACGTAAATATTATACGTGATTGAAATCAAATAATATTTATAGATTGATTAAATTTTATGTTGTTGTTGTTGTTGTTGTTTTATGTATTTAGTATAATGTAAAATACCTGTAAAAGTTCTTGCCCTTGAATATTCATGAAATTCTAGGTTAAGAAACATTTGAGTTCAAGTTGCAAAATAAGGTGCATTCTAATTGACATATGTACGTACATACATAAGTATGCTGAGTAATATTTTACTTTAATTAGTTTAATTAGTTTATATATATGAATAAAATCACATTTCATGAGAATTTTTTTTTTGTACGAGTACGATGCACATCTCCTTACAATATGTAGTATATAAAATTTAATTAATTCGGCAGTTCACAAGGTGTTGTAAAATTTTATGTTGTTAATGAAATTGTATAAGAACACAATACTTGTGAAGAGAATTTTGTACCTATTTTATCAAATGTCAAAATGCCAAAATGATTATGAATTTTTTTTTCTCTTACTTTTTAAAACAAAGCAATGAGTTTTTATCAAACTTTTTGAGTATTTTAATTATTGCAACAATTTAAAAAATATTACAAGTTGATGTAATTATAAAAAAAAATTAATAATAATTGAAAAAAAAAAAAAATACAGTGATGTGCCAAAATATTTTCGAAGTTTTTTTGTTTTTTGATAGATTTCAAAAAGGCATGGAAAGATTGCGTTTTTGAAATATATGCACATATTGCACAACACGAGAGCATCAAAATGCATCTCTATGGCAAACTCAATAAACATAGGCTGCAAAGTTATATTGATGCTATTTAAATTTTGTATGATGTGAAGCAGAAAAATGTTGATACAATCATTTTAAAATTATAAAACTACTTATACAACTTTACAACAACATGCAACACCTTGCGAACTACCTAAATATGCTTGAAATACTTGTGTAATTCTTGGTTAATATATTTTACTATAAATTGATGAAATTCCAATTATTTGTGTTATACATAAAATATATGATTCCAAGTATGATACAATGTGAATCAAATCAAATCAAATGTTTTCTGATTGAGAATTTAATACAAATCCAAAAACAACAAGCAACAATAAGAAATAATATGAATATTATAAATTCACTGCATACATATCAGAGCTGTAAAAGATTTAAATCAATTTTAGTCTTATTAATCAATGATTTTAAAAGCTTCGGTCTACATTTCTACATATGTGATGGGAATTTAAAATTCAGTTCTTTAATAAGCCGACTTCAAATGCAGTTTGAAATGTGAAAGCGAAAAATATAGTTCAATGATTGAAACATATATGTATAATTGTTAAGCCTTTTTGATCGATTATTCGATATTGAAAAAAAATCTTAATTGAGTTGAAAAAACCCAATCTAAAAATTAAAAAGAGTTGGTACATTTGCATTGAATAAATTTAAATTTAAAAAAAAAAATAAATAAATAAATATGTGGCACTTAAAGCCCCGAAGTGCTCATTGGCCGAGCTTCTCTTCCATTACTGTTGTGCGTGTTAAATTTTGGACAGTATTAGAAGGGACCTACATATTTTAGCCGGTTCCGAACGGCAGAACCCTTGTGACATCGCTTTTTCTGAGCTTTTGTCAAAAAGTTATTTTAAAAGCTTTTTGATGGCAAGTTGTTACTGTCGGAAGAAATTTAATTTTTGATTAGATTTTAAATCACCAATAATTTAAGACTTTTCCAACTCTGATACGTTTGAAGGAAATGCAAAACTTTTTATTCTACTCGTACTTCAATATGTGTGTTAGTGTAAGTCGAGTATTAATGGTCGAGTATTTGTAAGATGTATTTGATCACACTTAGTACTTTTTGATACAATATATTCATATTCATAATTGATATCGATTGTATTTATATTGCTAAGTTAACATAAACAAAATATTTATCAAAATTTTCCAATGAAAATCCAATGGTTATATTTACCATATTTTCTAAAATTACTCACATTTACTTGATAAGAATAACTATTTGAGTTTAAGAATGTGTATGGTTAGGCGAGGATTTTAATTTTGGTGACTTGGAAGATTATTAACACTTGTGAAGAAAACTGTTGTCCTTAGGAATATTATATTATTAGGAATAATGTGAACATTAAATACTATATTTTTCATATAAAGTTTCATATGGTTGTATCAAAAATATTTAAATAGTTATTGTATGCATTTAATTTAAGGCTTCAATTAGGTGATAAACGTTCCTACATGTGATATCATAAATCTTTCAGCATATAGATATACCCATATATCCAATCTAATACAAATTATAACCACAAGTTAAACACATACCACACACACATGCATACATACTTACACACATAGCTAATGCACCCATCTCTAATTATAACGACAATGCGTAATGAATGGTATTGGCCATTGTAAGTATACAATATGTCCAGACAATTGCAATTATAATATCATTGTTGTTGTTGTTTGCCACTATTTATGACAATTCGGTACTCAGTACTCTCCCCATTCTCAGACTTACTTTTGTGATACTACTAGTACATAAACAATTTTTTTTTGAGAATGCGCATGCCAGAAAACCATTGAAATTGAATTATATTGCACTGATTATGCTTAAAATTATACAATACAAAGAAAATTCTCATTTAATTATTATAACAGATGTCTGTCGAATGACTGACTGACTGACTGATTGTGTGTGTCCTTGAATTTCATCATGTATAAATAAGTACTTTACTTTGTGAAAATTCTCACCATTAATGAAATTGATGGAATATTGTTTTTCTTGTTTTTTGCATACATTTTCATTAATTTCAATTCGATTTTTGATTCATTAATTATAAGGATTTCTGATTGTGTGTTGTGCTACAATAAAAAAAAAACAAAAACAAAAACAAAAACAAGTATAACAAAATTATATGCCATTTGTATAAATACGCATAACATTGAGATTACATTTGTGTAGATCTAATATTTACCACTTGACACAAAGAGGACTTAATGAAATTACCAGTAGTGAACGTATTTACTGATTTGACTTCTGGGTGCAATTTGTCATATTTATGATGCCGCAAGTCAAGATAATAATGATGACAGTGATGATATTTGATTATTTTAAGTATATGTACTCAATTTGCGATTATGACAAATCATAACACACTCGTATATGGAGTAGGACTAAATTTGTAATGTCATTAATTTAAGTTAAGTTGAGTATATGTCAGTGTTTGTGTGTTTCTGTGTGTATGTGTGTGTGTGTATTGTGTGTCGAGTTACCATTTAATTTGCTTAACATCAATTAATAAGATAAGGTAATGTGTTAAGGACACAATGGTAATAATCTATATCATTAGCACTCATACGCCTACATATCTATGTATCGATGATTATTGAGAATTAATTTCTTACATGAACATATTAACATGTAGTAGAAAGATATTATTACATACACTTTTCATATTATTTCTATTATTATCATTATTATTATTACTATTAAGCACTCTGAACAATACATTTCATATTTAAATATCAAAATGCTCATTGTAAACTTAAGATATTATTATATGAATAGGTTTAATTATCAATATTTTCAATTGAAAATAATACAATTATTTAAATACATAAATATTTATTACATTAAAGAATTTTGTAATGATAATACAAAAAAAAAAAAAAAACAAAAACATATTTATATTGTATAATGTAATGACCACAGTGAATATGAAAATTTTAAATAAATACAAAAGTAAAACATGCATATTAAAAATATATATAATACATAACATACATACATATATTCAATAAAACCACAAAAGATATAAATATCATTACATCAATGTACGAGGACGTTCGTCTGAGAAGTATTGCGCCCAGCAATGAAAACTTATGGTTAACTTTTCAAATATTCGTATATGGTTTTAATATACTCTTCTATGTTCGTTAAACTTTAATACACTTAGTCCAATGTTGTTCTAATTCAATTCAATGCCATAATTAAAATATAATTTCAGAAGTTCTGAAAAATTATTCATCCACAGTGGTAATTGTTTCACTATCATATGATAAAAATCGTATCGTTTTTCAGACAGGCATTTTTTTCAGGCTTGAAAACAGATTCGAATTGTTTCATCTTCATATGATAAAAATCACTTTCCAACACAGGCATTTTTTTGAGACTGGAAAACAGATTCTAATTGCTGGAATCAAAATCTGTTGATTATTTAAAGGGTTTATTCGTTGAAAATATCCATGGTCAAAGCATTAATATGAACTCGTGTATTGATGGAAAAGTACTTTATTTTCCTCCGTAAACCAATTTTTCCACGAGTTTTTCCATATAAACGATCCAAAAGGGTTTTATAATATGCTGAGTTTATTGTTGTGCCTTTGTAAGGATGAACGACTAATAAAATACCTTTGAAAATCCAAAAAATTGATTGATAGAAATATCTTTGCTTTGCACCTTCCACAAGCTACAATCCATTATGTTGACTGTTCTCTTCATTCTGTTATAGTGGATACAAGGTGGATACAAGTTTCATCAACAATTATGAAATGATACATAAAATCCATTTTGTTTTGCTTAAAATCATCCAACTATGAGAGAAAAAAATTAACAATTGTTAATGCATTTCATTTTGAATTTCTTGGTTGAATAAAAATTTTTCAAAAAAAAAAAAGTTTAAATGATTTTGTAAATTATCCATTTAAAAACAAAATCATAAACACGTCAATTTCAAATGGCTTGCAAATACAAAATAATTTAACAGATCGATTTGAAATTTGCCATCAACATATTCATTTGAAGGATTCACTATTTTTGCATAATTATTATTTTTTTTTTTTTTGCCGATATCAACACATAGATGATGTTGAACGCAACACTTCTTTAACTGTCTGAGTACAATGCGTCAATGTATGAATATTTGCATTATTTCATTTTATTTTATTATTTTTCAATATTACTTTCATTTTTTGAATACATGGAATGAAATAAAATGATATTTTGTTTTTATATGATGGTCAGAAAAAGCCACAAGCACATTTAATATAGTTATTATGAAAAAAATATATATAAACGTGTAAAATAAATAAAATAAATTATTGTACATACTCGTACATCCAGACCGCAGAAAAGTGTACTTTAGGTAAGCGTGAAATGAATCGTTGCAGTATATGTGAAGCAATATTAGTACACAAATTGCAATTTTAATAATGCTACGGATTGTGTTGTGCGAGTATCAACATTTTTGCATTAGTCATTATTTTTTTTTTTTTTTATTAACTTTTGATCAATTGAGTTAGATAATATAATATATCCATTAATCATGGAAGTAATATATATAAAATTATATTTTATTTGTGCACCTAGTTTTGAATGAAACACAAAATATTAATTGAATCGGTGGTAGTGATGTTACAACATTATCGTGGTTAGGATATGTGATATTGATACGAATAGCTATGTATCTTTCAATAAAAGTTTTAAGGCATGTACCAGCATAAAAATTAAAATATACTATGTAATGTAAATGTATATACATCTGTGTATATCACAAGTATTCGTGAAAGAAGGTTTTCTCAAGAAACTTACTAGTGCAAAAAATTGGTTGTCACTTTTCAGCATGACATCATATAGGTCAGTTTAGGTCGGACGAGTCTCCCCGGCCCACCATCCAATAAGAAACATGACAAATGTTGGTTGAAGCACAAAAAATCGCCTATCCGTCATTTAACATTAATGTAATTTTCTTTATATATTCATTTACTTTAAAATGTCATATTGAAATTCTATACGAATTTCAATTTTGGTTCTTCTTTTATTCACTTTTTCTTATTATTTTTATCATACAACGTCAAAGATGAATTAATTTGCACGAGTAAAAGGTCAAAGTATATTAAAGTTCTATAAGCCACAAAAGCCTCTTTAGATGTGAGAGAGAGAGAGAGAGAGAAGCAGAGAGTAAGAGTAAGAGCTCATGGGGTAAACAATACAATACAACAAATAACAACAATAATAGCAAAGCCTTATTGTAGTGAAGCTCAAAAGAGGAAGCTGGCTCCCAAAAAAAAAAGGAAGGAAATAACGAAAATGTTAAATTCCGTTAAAGATGAAGGCAAATAAAAGAAAAAGAAAACAAAACGGATATGGTTTTTTTTTATGTTTGTTTATTTTATTTTCATTCCTTAAGAAATGATGTCAGAAAGAAGTGTCAACAAATGCAAATAACGGTCACTTTCTTTTTCAAACAATAAATACATAAGCACACACACACACACACCAACATTCACATACGGTCATACCCATAGATAATTATACTAAGGAAAAAGTGTCAAAGATATGTGTATATCATTTGATATAACATCAACGAATGAAACAGAGAACGAGCACTAGAGAGCACCCCAAATAGAGAAGATGAAAAGAAAAATAAGAAACATGTGACACAATAATATACTCATACCTATATGAAAGGATATCCTATCAACCAAATGGCTATAGAAAAGTACTATTGTCAGAGTTACCACAAAAAAAAAATAACAATTATAGCTATGAACGCTTTAATTTAATTTATATGAAAAGCTCAAAATTACAATTACATTTAATAATTTAAATTTAATTCTATTATTTAATTATTCAATTCTTAATATTTCATACAATAGTAAGATCAAGAATAAATTTTTTCAAAATCTATTTCATAGCAAAGAGCTTGCAGAAAAGCTTTCGTTGCAAATTTAGTAAAAATAGATAAATCGAATATGATTACATATTTCATTTGCATTGGCTTTTGAAAATTAAACAATTATGTATAAAGAACTTGGTGTAGCAGGTCCACGAGGAAAGTAAGATGAATGAAGAAGAATTTACGCTTCGGTGCCCACCTGTCGGCAAGCAATTGAAAATTTTCTAAAAGAACTCTGTGACAAAGCTCAGAAAAAGTGATGTCAAAAGGGTTCTGCCATTCGGAACCGCCGAAAATAAGTATGTCCCTTCTGTCCAATATTTAACACGCACAACAGTAATGGAAGAAAAGCTCGGCCCAAGGGACCTTCGGGGCTTATAAGTGCCACATATTTATTTGTATTTTTAAACTTTTTAAATCGTTAAAGTTCGGAATTTAGGCAATTTAGTTAGTTCAATTGAGCTTTAAATTGTAAAGGTTGGCGAAATTGATATTTTATAGCAGCAAATAAAGGCTATATTCAAGGTTAATTTTTTCCAAAACATCTTATACCAATCGTATTTGTACTAGCGGTTACTTAAAATGAAGCAGAAATAGCTTTGTTAAAAGCTTGTTTAACAGCTTTTTTGCTGCAATTAGTTTTAACAAACGTCAGAAACATAAAAGTGCGCAGTAAAAACAGCTTGTGAAATGATATAAAAATGGCACAAGGAGATTCAGGGTCAGAAAAATTGATCTTCTTTTGCAAAACTTTCATTTATAAAAACGTTAAGCTTATATTTCTACCAAGAGGAATGA
The DNA here is from genome assembly GCA_963854835.1 of Megamerina dolium. Classification (NCBI taxonomy): domain Eukaryota; kingdom Metazoa; phylum Arthropoda; class Insecta; order Diptera; family Megamerinidae; genus Megamerina; species Megamerina dolium. The sequence continues at coordinate 49,279,009 of OY978529.1, read as the reverse complement.
AGAACCTGTTTTCCCACGATGCAATACATTTCTACATTATCGGCTTATCGATTTAGAATAATGGTGATTCCCACATATTTTATGCCTACAACCCGGATTTGGCACGACGTATAAATAGACATTTTAGAAGCAATTTCCAAGTTATGCTGCTGATTTGGCTGATTTTTATGAGAGATTTATTGAAGAAACTCACACCTTCATCTCAGTAATCTTATGCTTGCAGCTAAGTAAACTACGTGGGTGCCGAAGCTCAGTGGTTAGTGTGTTGGCCTTCTGATCTCTAAGTCATGAGTTCAATCCCCACCTGATGCATAACAAAAGTTAATATCGAAACGATTTTATTACGAACCCAGCTGCCGGCAGGAATTCTAATGCTCTCTTCTAATGCTGTCCAAATTTAACACCCACAACAGTATTGGAAGAGAAGATTGGTGGTATCACAATGGGCCTTTCTGGTCTAAGTGTGTCTACTCAGAGAGAGGGCAGCCACATAACCTAACCTAACATAAACTTAACCTAAGCTAACCTATAGAAGCGAAACTCTACAATTTAATAATTTTAAACACTCTCAATATATGGTTAGCTGGGTATTTATAAATATATATACTTGTATATATATTTATTTAGACATGTATCACATGAATAGATAATTTAAATACATATAAAAAATATAAAATAAATCCATAAAATTTGAGCTCTTATGACATACTTATATCAATGTACATATGTATTTATTACAATGTACATTGTGTATTTGAGGTCTAGGACATCCCTGTATGATGTATACCTTAAATCTTTTTTGATGTTTTTCAAAATCAAAAGGGACAATAGAACTAGCAAAAAGGAGAAAAACTACTTATAACAGAAAAACAATAATTTACTATATTAAAACGATAAAGTTGTAAAACAACCGAAACAACAACAACAACAACAAAACAGCAGTAAAATGACCGGTAAAACTAAAGCGATTCTTGTTTCATATATTGTACATACATGTTCATCATTATCATCATCATCATCATCATCATCATCATCATCATCTTCGTTGGTATTCTAATATATTTCTTCCTTCTCTGCAGATGTTTAAATCATCTGTGCGTTATATTATTATATTATTATCAAGTATTAGTGTGTATTTAGGCTATAGCAAATGCGAGTGTATAAGTATCACAGACACTATGCGAAACACTAACCCGTATGAACCTATACCGATTCTATTTGTAAAGAAATATTGCTATTCGTTTGACCAATTGCTTCTAGTTTGATCAAGTTATTTTATTATATAAAATATTTGGCTGCAATATGCATTTACATTGCATTTAATATAAAATAATTTCAAAGTGGTCTATGCTGAGTACATCTTGTAGTAGTTGCTATTAGACCAATTGTCACTACATTTTGAAGAGGGCAAAAATAAATCTGTGTGTATAGGAGTGTGTTTGTGTGCCAAGCAACCTTTTTATTTATTTTTGTTGACAATTGTTTTCAATTGTTTTTGTTGTTGTCTTATCTTGTCTTGTTTTGGCCTCATTTGGTTGTTATATCTCATTTAAACTTAAATTTTGCACTATTTCAGCATCTTTAGGGCAAATATATGTTGTGTTTTCTGGTGTTGTTTATTTTTATTATAATATAAAAATAATAAAAAAAAAACCTCAAAAAAGCGCAATGTATGCATATATATGTGTGAATGTATATCGCACACATTTCGGTGCATTTGCGTTAAACTACAAAATAATAATTGTAATAACTACAACAACATACTAGTGTTGATACAAATGCATAGTAAAAAGAAATCGACTAGAATAATATTTGAAATATTATAAAATGATGTATTATTGATGTCTGTTGCATTCCAAATATTGTATGAAAATGACCGATGGGAAAATTAAGTCTTTAATTTTAGTTTTTGTACAAATAAAAAAAGAAAAAAAATAAAAATAAAATACAAATACAAATTGACTAAGAATATGCCTTATAAGTTTTGAACAGCATACGATGACTTTCAGTTTTTTTGTTTGTGATTAAAAAATTTGTTATTATAGAAGGTGCATAAAAGAGAACTATCTCCATAAGAAGGATATACATAATAAAATATTTAGCACTAGGGACTATTAACTGCTAGGAACCTTTGCGGATCATCATTCTTGAGTTGCTTTCTGCCGCTTTTCAAACCTATGACTTCATGTATAGAATATCAATGCACTAGGCAACTTAATGGAGGTACCTATTGCTTGTTTGTGACATTAATTTTTCAGAGCACCATCATTATCATTTTTTAATTGTAATTGTCACTGTCGAAACATAACTTCTATTGTCGATGCCGATATAAGTAGGTTCCTTCTAATGCTGTCCAAATTTAACACGCACAACAGTATTGAAAGAGAAGCTCGGTGGTATCACAATGGGCCTTTCTGGCTTAAGTGAGTCATCTCAGAGAGAGAGAGAGAGAGAGAGAGAGCAGCCACATAACCTAACCTAATCTATGGTTGCTACTTCTAATGCTAAGAACCTAAACGACGACCTACCATGGTACAACAGAAGACAAAATCTATGACTTATTTAAAAGCATCAGATTTTTTTTTGTTACTAAAACAATTTCCTACAATGTTTCTTTGTTATAAACATGCTGCAGACACATGTGTCTGAATACATGTATTCTATACACACGAGTATTATAAGTATGAGATCAGTAAAAAAAAATGTTCATCGAAGTTTCTTCATTTTCTTGTTGTTCTTGTTGTTTTTGTTGTTATTATCATCATTCTTTTTTCGAACAAAATGTTATTAGTTACCTAGTTTGACACCTTTTTAAATGTTATTTATTTTATCTATATACAATATTATAGATACTCACTACATATACATAAATTTCTGAAATAAGATTTAAAGAAAAAAAGTTATTGAAAAAGAGATTAATGATGAAAATGTGTTGATACTTGAAATTAGTTGATGAAAAAATGTTTACAAAGGTTCTCTCTTTGTCTCGTTCTCATATATCACATACACAGGTGTACATGGTATACGTTACAGTTATGTGATCATCCATTCACATTGATATAAATGTATATTTAGCTTTTGTGCTATTTTGCAGTTTTGAGTGTGTTTTTTGTTTTTGCTCTTTGCTATCCTTAACTAATTTCAGAAAAACGAGAAGGCTCTCACTTGTTATGTAACATATTTCTAAAGTATTTATAAGAATTTTAACTGAAACCGTTTATTCGATGTCAATGATTGATTATATGTTATTTGCTGTATAGGAAATATTGGAGTATATTTGATATACTCGGATCACTTGGTGGAAGAGAGTTATGTTAAAAATACCTTTTTGATAGCATTGATGTTCGTAATATCGCTGAGGAGTTGGGAGATAAGTAGTTGGCTGATAAGTTTATAGATAGCTTTTTATCACTGCAAAAATATAACATTACCAACCAGCCGACTTGGGTTAAGAAAATTGATTTTTTATAAATCAAATAAAAAAAAAAATATATATATTTTTGCTGAAATATTTAAATTTAATTGAATTTAATTAAAATATAAAATAAATCAAAATATTTATTCAACGTATTTGATTTATTTTGTTAAAATCCAGTGATAGTTAGTATGAGATAGAAGTGTTTGATTTAATTAAAATTATATTATTACTTTTACAAATGAAGCTGATTCATGTGAGAGATTTTTAAATCGAACATTTTCTATTTTTCCTTTCCTTTTTTTTTATAAATTAATTATACCGGACAGATTGTCCGCCAAATCTATTAATACAGATAGGGGGAAAAAAAAGTGTTCTCAACATTATCAATTATTTATTTATCATTGAAAATACCAAAAAAGAGATTTTACACCAAACAAATATATATGAGTATTTTGTGGAATACTTTATCGTTTAGAACAAAAAAGTTTCGCACAAAACAAAAAGTATATAAATTTTCGAAAGTATTAAAATAAAAACATATGTTTACTGTAAAAAAAAACATAAACTCATAAACATAAAGGAGAGTGTGCAATGAGTGCGTAATAATGACAACCAAAATTGACATAATGCCCACCATCAACAATATTGTGTGAGAATAAAAACAATTTAAAAATTAAATCACTTAAAAAAAATTAATTAAATTAATAAATTAATGAAATTATGTCTCGCACACACATATTTATTCTCCATATATACACACCAAGGTACATAAAATCGTACGATGTACGCAAATAGTATCATACATGCCCAATATCAAATTGTATGGCAATTGGTCCATCTGTTACTAGTCCGTGGAGTATATGACATTTACCATTATACAATATATATATTGAGAATATAGTAAATAGTAAATATAGAAAATAGTATACTTAATATTCATATTTTCATAGAGTTGATTATTGAGATTATTTGATAAACATTTCATTGTGAAATTCGTAAAAGTAGCAGTTTTATTAAGCCATTGAGTCATTTAAGCATAAGAAAAATTATTAAAAAATCCTTGGACCATGAATTTCTTAAAATTAATACTAATATTATGCTATTGGTGTCCAAATTCATTTAAATTATTGTCTTTTAATTTTTTTTACTGAAATGCATAACGTCTGATTATATTCCTGGTTACATTTTTCTCTCATTTGGAGTATCTACTGCAAATTACTATAGGTATTGTTTATATATACAACTACTTATATGTATGTATGTATAGCCTATTATTATTATTATTATTATGGCCGTAGTGGTGGCTTAATGTGCCATTGTTTAAGGATCTTATTAATTAACTAATTTACACATTTTGCCAGACATTGCCAGACATTGTCAGAGTTGCTATTGCCGTTGCTGTTCAATACGTACTTTTCGTTTGTTCTGTTCTGTTTTTTATCAAATAATTAAAATGTGTTCAATGCTGTACAATTATTTGCTATACAATAGGATTTTCCTATATATATATATATTGTATATAGGTCTGAAAGAACAAAGTGTTAATTTTCAATAGTAGACGAGTACGAAGACTCAAATTAATATATCGTATATATATTGTAGTCTGTGGCAATAATTCTCACATTTAATGCGATTCATTTTGGCACTAACGCTATTAAAAGTATTTCTCGCACACACTCTCAATACCAATAATGTATGTATGTTTATGTGTGTTTCCAAAGTGTCAATGGCTGTCTGTCATTAAGTTTATATATATATTTTTTTGCACATTTCTTTAATAAATATTTTTCAATTTTTGTGTTGCTCTGAAAAACTTTCGCTGTATGCTTCTTATAATTATACGAGTATTATGAAATTAGATACCACAAATATGCATGGACAAATTTCATAGTCAATTAAAAAAAAAATATTTTTTTTTTGTAGAAAAATACATAACATTAAAGTGATATCAATGACATAGTAAGGAAAAACAGCAAGAACAAAAATTTGGCAACATATCAATGAAATTAATAGAGGAAAATATACAATATGATATAAAGCACAACAAACAAAGCAACCACAAAAGTTGCAGTTGAATTTCTATTTACTCTCTTATTACAGTGCTATTGTCCGTATCGATATTGAAGGTGGGTGTTGATATTATTGCTACGTATTATTGGTATTGAATTGAGATTATGAAAATTATAATAAAAAACATATGGTGAAGTTTTCCGTATTTTTTATAAAATATGGTAAGATTTTTAATTAAATAATTAAGACTATTAACTAAATGAAAAATATAAAAATTCTATTTAAATTATATAAAATTAAATCGCGTTTGCATTGGCAATGATTGATTTTATACAATCACTGTCATATCAAAATTCACACACCAATAGAAAAATTAGTAAATTAATGTAAATTTATATTCAATACAAATTGTGCACTCGAGAATGTGCACTTATCAATAATGAATACAATTAAAAGAACCGAATAATTGTTAATGCGAAAATTGTAAAACATTTCAGAGTTTACAATGCAATGATTATACAAAAGAAAAGAAAAAAAAAAACAAAACCAAATAATATAACATAAAATGAAATTATACTTTTATCAAACCAACAGCGAAGAGTGAGAGACAAAATGTTAAGTAAATGCAATAGTATAAAAATGTATAGCGAAAAAAAAGTGGAATATATAAGAAAATATGAAAAATTCACGAATTGACAAAAAATATCATTCCTTTTGTAGTATATACCACTAGCACTAGCACTACTGCAAATGCTACTACTGCTACTAGTACAACTGCTACTACTACTACTACTACTACTACTACTACTACTACAACTACTACTCTTATAGCAGTGCTTGTCTTCACAATAGTTGAGTCTTTTGTTATTATTCAATTGTGATTTATTATTAAAGTGCAATCTTTTATCATCATTCACTTTTTCCACTGAGTAAATTTGATTTCAGCACTTCAATTAGTAAATGTAATATGCTGGGAATATTGTTGAGTTGTTGAAAACTATGCTTTTACGTATGTATATGCATATGTTATCTTGATTTAAATTACAAAAATTGTGAAATTAATCAAAATTTCAAAATCCATTAACTCTAGATTGATGTGGCCACCTTTTGTCTTGACTATGGCCTTCAAACGGTTAAAAAATGAGTTGTATGCTTCACGAATGTGATCTTTCGGTATTTTGGCCTATTTACAAAAAATGACTTTCTTTAGCGCATCCATACTGGTATAGTTTTTAGTCCTCACCTTGCTCTCCAAAATGACCTAGATGGAATAGTCCATCGGATTTGTATCTGGCAAATTCGAAAGCCATTTTGTGGACGAAATGAAGTATGGAACATGATTTTTTAACCATTCTGAATTCACACGAGCTTTATGAGACGGTGCCGAGTCTTGTTGGAACGTCCATGGTCTACGACCAAAATGTTTGCGTGCCCATGGCTCTAAAGCAACTTCCAAAACATTTTCCCGATAATAAGTCGCATTGACTTTAACACTAGGCTAGATGAAAACGATTGGAGAGCGTTGATCGACGGTCACAGCTACCCATGCCATTACTTGAGATGAAAAATTACTTCGGTTGGTCATTTGTAGTCTCATATTTTCGGAAATGCGTTCAGTTAAGTAAACACGATCATTTTGAGAGTTTATGAACTGCTCAATATTGAAATTTTTCTCATCAGAGAACACAATATTTGGAAATTCGCCACGTTCGTGCAAGCATAACAACTTCTTTGCTCTTTCGAGTCTAATTTTTTGTTGCTTTGGTGTAAGATCGTGTGCCGTCTGGAACTTGTCAGGCTTTACCTTGAGCTCATTTCGAATAACTTTTGAGGACACACTTAGGCCAGAAAGGCCCATTGTGATACCACCGAGCTTCTCTTCCAATACTGTTGTGCGTGTTAAATTTGGACAGCATTAGAAGAGACTTACTTATATTAGCCGGTTCCGAACGGCAGACCCATATGACATCACTTTAACTTAGTTTTGTCACAGAGCTGTTTTAAGAAGCATTTTGGCAAATTGTTACTGCCGGAAAAATTTCCAATTCTTGCCGGCAGGTGGGTACCGTTCTAAAGAAAAATCTTTTCGATATCAAATTTTGTTATGCTTCAGCCGGGGATTGAACCCACGACCTACAGATCAGAAGGCCAACGCACTGAGCTACGACACCCACGGTTGAACAGATATACCTGCGTGTAGTTGGTAACACTTCAATCGCCTAACCCTGTAGATATTTTCTTATAAATAACGTTAAATATTTTCACCCAACTTCCAAGTATAAGTAGTAAAAATTTGAGTAATTTCGGTAAAATCGGTATTGTAGTTCGATAATATTAAACATTTACGGTCACTCATGAATATTTTTGGATTGAGCATACGATGTTGCAGAAAAAATACATTTTATGATATTATGCCAATGATAAGATGGTATGAATAATATTAACAGTGCTTGAAAGAACATGGAAACTAGATAAAGATAATAATTTTAGAAGCCCAGATATCGGATATCCTTTTGTATACAAAAACTTCTGTCGGACAGCGTAAAATGATTAACTTGAGCAAATGCATACGTATTTATTTATTACGAAAAAAAAATGGAAAAACACCAAATAATTAAGTACTCATGCACACATCGAAGTGATGAAACGATGACACATAAGTAATAGCTATTCATTGCTAAAAAGATGAATTTACGATATGAAATAGAATATAGCCTTCAGCAAATACATACAATATAATTCAAGGTTACCTATGCCATTATCATAGAGCAATAGCTGCTGTTCTCATACTTACTCCTCTGCGTCTATGTTGCTATTAATATCATGTTTTTGTTTTCTTTTATTTTTATTCTTTTCATTTCAACCATCATCTAATATTTATTTCGGGTACTTTCATTTGGTCTACTTAACATGATTGTGTTTGTGTTTGATTGTATGATTTTGCCTTTTTCTTTATTTTATTTCATTATTAACACATTCAGCACATTAATGTACATATTGTTGTTGTATGTCTGTGAGTTGGAATATCTGAAATTTCTTTCTTTTGTTTTCTTTTGCGATCTTCATACCATTCCATATGATTTTCCATCGAATTCGAATTATATTCACCTGTGTATGATATATACCTAACCTCCAAAAAAATATATGCGGTTGAAATCAAAGGAACACTCCTTTGATTTCAAAAAAATCAACACCTGTGGGATTTAAAGTATGTTATTAAATGATGGTTGTTAACTCAAAAATCTTGTAATTAGCTATGGTAATACAATCACTTGTGCTGAAGATCGTCCACTTGAGATGACTACACCAGAAATAATAAAGAAAATTTATAATGTGATTTAGTGCATGATTTAATATTGGAACAACAAGAGAATAATGACGGTTTGTTCATTTCAATCGAACGGATGAGAAAAATCTTAAATCGATTCAACTGATCCACATATAGATATGTGAAAATTTCGTTAAAACATTGTGAAAAACGCGTCATTTCCAAAATATAAGAAGGATTTTACGTTTGGAGCTGGGAAATTCTCTTCTTAGAAGATCTATCGTCCGCATAGTTGTTATCATATTTATTGATGTATGTGAGCTCTTTGATGATTTGGTGTCTGAGTCTATGATTTTGAGAGATTTTTGCTTCACAAATTTTTTTAAAGTTATTTTAGCCTGCACAATATTTTCTTGTTTGATTTGTATTTTTGGTGATTTCGTATCCAATTTGATTCAAAACAGTCCATCACAGTGTAATCGGGACACCAAACAGAATTTGTTACCATCCCTGGCACGAAAAATTGATATCAAAGAGTCATAATGCGATCTTATCGATCAATAATCGGATCGATCCTTGGAAAGGATCACAACATCATTACTGGAGAATATTATTCTAATAGTATATTGAACCGTTTAAATAAGGTTCAAATTAAAAATTTTCGCAGTTAGCTTGATGATATTGACAAACAACGAATTAGAACTCTTCGTTTAATTTTTGTATCAGATACTGAAATGTCTTTGTTTAGAAAAGAATTTAGGCAAAAGGTATTCACGATCATCACTGAAATAGATGCCTACTTTAAAGAGTGATGCAAATTGCTTTATTGTAAAGGGAAGCAAAATTTAGCACAACTTCGGATCAAGTGCCTTGAGCTATTATCCTAGGCAATGCATTAAAATGAATATAATTACACCTAATTTATTGAATCAATTCGATAAGTTCGATTAGACTAGATCATTTCACAAAGTAATACAACAACTAACATTGCTTTGATGAGTTCGTCTTTAATCAAGTTTTGCTTTGTCTCTTTTAAGCCATAACTCTTTTTCCCCTCACTCTCTCACTAATTGAAATTATTAGAAGATTAGTCGTTACTAAGTAGCTATGCTATTTGAACTAATTGATGTAACCACATGACGTGCAATACAATATGCTCGTGGTTTAGGTAACATGACAAAATATTCCATTGAAGTTGAAAGCATGTTGGACCAATTGATGTTGTACATTTTCATATTAGGTTACGAGTACATTTCATTTGTGTTTGTGAATAAATATTTCATTGTTTGTTTTTTTTTCTAGGTCGATTTTGTTTTTTTTTTATTCTAATTTTTCATCATACTTCTATTGTGGTTTTATTTTTATTATCACCATCATAATCAACATCATAGTTACACCATCATCATCATCATGATTATCATCATCATCATAATCATCATCATCATCATCATCATCATCATCATCATCATCATCATCATCATCATCATCATCATCATCATATTTTGTAATTGTGTTTTGGTTTCTCATTTGTCATTGTTTGCGATTTGTTGTGTGTGTGTGTGTGTGTGTAACACATCGATTCTACTACTAAAGCTTTAATAATGTTTTTTTTTGTGGCTCAACTCTGCTCCTTTTTCTTTTTATTCTTCTTCTTTGTTTTCTTTTCGGCTTCTTATACTCTCATGGTTATGTGTATGTATAATATTCCACTTTTTCCAGTATGTTTTGCTTGATGCCATATTACATTACTATGTACTTCTTCTTATAAACAATGTAATTCATCACTTCGTGGATTTGACTTTGTTACAATACATTTTATGTTTGTACTCCAAAAAAACAAAAAGTAAAATCAAATAAAATGAAGAAGACAAAATACATTAACAAAACAGCTGCATAACGGAGTTCTTTGAAGTACATTTCGGTATAGGTTTAGTACTCGTACTTGGTAAATTCTTAATTGGGATGTATATCCAATATTGGGTAAAATTCAACAACTGGAAGTTTTCACAATTTAACATAGTATTCAGTTATACTGGCTTTATGATGAGATGATAGTAAAAATTGAATTGAAACTCTTGAATTACAATATGATGCGTGTATATCTACTTCGATGTGGTATAATCATTAGAAATCATATATTAAAAATTCTAATGTTGCCATATCATAAATAAGAGTAATTATTGAATTCATAGATTAGTTTATTTGTTGTAGTCGTTTGAAGTAACCAACTTTTATGTTTCTTGAAAAATGGAAAAAAAGCGAATTTCGTGCAGTGATTAAACACTATTATTTGAACATTACGGTGAGTCTGCTCCGTCAAATTATATGGTAAAATATTGGATTGCTGAATTTAAACGCGGCCGAACAAGCACTGCAACAATACCATCAACAGGAAGGCCAAAAGAGGTGGTTACTGAAGAAAATATCAAGAAAATCCTCGATATCGTTATGAATGATCGCCGAGTCAAATTGCGTGAGATTGTTGAAATGGTAAACACTTCATATGAACGTGTGTTCAACATATTGCATGAACATTTGCATATGAAAAAGCTATCGGCAAGATGGCTGTCGCGTTTGCTCAGTGTCGAACAAAAACGAGTTCGAGAGACCACTTCACAGCGGTGTTTGGACATGATAAAGCGTAATCCTGTTGATTTTTGGCGTCGATTAATAACTCTTGATGAAACGTGGGTCCACCACTACACACCTGAAACCAAAAATCAATGGAAACAATGGGTGGAAGCTGGTGGAAGTGCTTCGAAGAAGCCGAAGGCAGTGAAATCGGCTGGCAAGGTTATGGCCACTTTATTTTGGGATGCACTCGGAATATTGCTTATCGATTATCTTGAAAAAGGACCCACAATCACAGGAAAGTATTATCGTGCATTATTGGATCAATGATGAATGATGCAATCAAGAAAAAAGCGGCCACATTTAAAGAAGAAAAAAGTGCTCTTTCATCAAGATAACGCACCGGTTCACACAGCATTAGATACGATGCTAAAATTACGTGAAATACACTTCGAATTGGTTGATCATCCAACTTATAGTTCCTATTTAGCTCCTAGCTCAAACGAAGAAGTGATTACCGAAACTAACTAGGGGTTCCCGAAATCGTATTATAAAAAAGTTGGAATATCGTCGAAGTAAAACCATTTATTCCTATGTTGAGGAATAAATGGTTTTTGAAAAAAAAAAATGTTTTTTTTTCCTACTTAGGTAGCTTTATTATCAATCCGCCCTCGTATATTGATCGAAAAATATCGGGAATCTGAAAATTCTAGTGTCTCATGTGGGAATTGATTGTTGTTGTTTTAAAAATTTGAGATCTATTAACGTCAGTCGAGTTTGTGAGAATGGGAATCTCAATCAGGTGGTTGATTTTATATATCTTGAAGATATCAACTCCTTCAGCATAAACTTCAGAATGGACTAAGGTCAGTTATCTGGTTTCTAAATTGTTAGTGAAAAATCATTAAAATTGTTTGAAGGAAAACATATTGTATAGATGGGCCATTTGCTGTACAGCCACACAGATTTGACCTCAACGTTTTCACTTATGTAAATGTTCTAGTTCCGAAATTTTCGAGCCACATGCATATTTAATTTTGCCGATAACATGAAGGCAAAAATTAATTCAATTTATTCATCTATTCATGCATTATTATTATGATGGTTGTTGTGAGAATGAGGAAAAAGTTGATCAGATTGTATGAATAATAATACTAATTTGTTCATGCACGCAATATAACCCAATATATGTTATATATAGTTCGATGACGGGCATATATGTTTGGCATAACTTTATAGTCACTTTGTGCATAAATACGTGCAACATATATGCATATACATATGTGTATGAAATATTCGTTCAATAATCATGAAGCTAATCATGGTACACATACGAGAAACTTTTCTTATTGTTTTTTTTTGTACTCTCTCTCTCTCTCTCTCTTTAAGCTTCTCCCTCGTGGTCTTTTATTCTGTTGTAATTAATTACATATATTCTCATGATTATATTTTATGATTTCATGATTTTATGATTTATGATTCTCATAGAGAATTCTTTTCATTATTGTTATTAATGCATGCGAATTCTAATGCATAAAAATTCAGCTGTTTCATTTCACATTAAAAATAAAAAGTGGTAACAGACAATTTTGTCATTCAGTTACTTTATTGATCATATTTTTAGTTTAATTGTTTTTCTATTATTTTTTTCTACTACTCTCTGTTTTAATGCAATATGGAAAACTTCAGAATTTGACCGAGATTTCGAACTAAATGAATGAATGAATGAATACAAATAAAGTTGTCAGATTTATGTAAATTTATTAAAGTAAAATTTTTTTTTGCAATGAATATGAATAAAGAAATTTTTAAATTCATCAATAAATTACCAGGAAACTATTTTAAAGGGTTTTTTTTGGGTGGTATAGTCTTGTAATGTTAGTATATTTCAATTTTGTCTATGGAGAAGGTATGCCTAAGTTCTACAACATCAGTTTGTCTGACCTTGATTTTTCCCAAAGAAACCTGATACTATTGAATTTGTCTAAATGGCTCAATTTTGAAAAAATAATGGGTTAATTCAAGAAAAGTACCAAGAAAGTATTACATTAATAGAAAATATAGTATGAAAAACAGAGTTGAATCAATACCACTGCTTCATTCAATTAAACACATTGAAGATTTATAAAAATTGCGTAAAATCGTTTTGTTTTCCAGGATTAGAATATATGACTGAAATCAGTCTCACCAAATGGCACAAAATACAATTTGCCAACCGTACCTAATCACAGAAACAATGTTAATATCTTAAAAGAATCACCCTCTATTATTTACGTACACAAAATTTCATAGCAATGTAAAGTTGATGATAAATGGTAGAAAGGAGACATTGTTGACATTAATACAATGATGGAGATTATGGTAATGGAATTTTTCCTAGTATGCTGATGCAGGATATAGTGTTGTTCTCTTTTTCACTTTATATTTTTTTTTTTTGTAACAAAAATATATAATAATAAATTGAAAGAAATTAGATTTATGATAAAATCAATACAAAAAAAAAAAAAAAAAAAATAAATAAATAAATAATAATAATAAAAATAAGGGAGGAAGCCATTTTAAGCAATTATTTTTGCTCATTAAATGATTTTGCAAAATTTTTTTTTTAATTTTCATTTAATTTAAATAATTTAATTTGCATCATAGAACAAATTGAATGAAATTTTACTATTGTAATTTGTAAGTATAATATATGAGCCTAACTAGATATGTATTGGCATGAACGAAAAAAAATGTGTTTTATTAATTTGAAATGTATTCTTCTTGTGAATTGTTATGCTTTTGTGTTTCTTGTGGAACTAATCAAATGTAGCAAAAATGATAGGTTTGAAAAAAAAAGGCTTATTCAAATGTGTGAGTGTAAAAAAATTGTCAAATATCAATTCTTTGCACATTATTTTCCACGAACATAATCGGATATTGACTATGTACAAATTATATATAAATACATTTCAGCCACAATTATGATACACTCACTACGTGCTACAAAAAGGTTAATACGCTACACACAAATTAAAAAGTGAACGTTTTTATTTTATTTATTGCTCTTTTTTTTCTATGACGATTTTACTCAGGAAAGCTACCTATACAATATCAGTCGTATTAATATCTGCTGACAATACAATTATTAGCATTCCTGCTAACATCAATTTCATCAATTTGGATATTAAAAATATACATATATTGCAAAAAAAAAGGGATAAATATAAATTATAAAATTTTAAGCTATATTATATTCAAGGATATTGCTTTAAGCTTTCGCTTTTCATATTTATATATATATATATATTTATATAATAATATTAGATAGATATCACTACATTCACAATGCATGCATTTTTTTTAGTTCTAATCATTATCAATATTTTTTAAATTAAAAATAAAGTCGAGAAATTTCATTTAGATAGAGTTGCCAAATAAAAAAAAGCAAATGCCACAATGGATCTTACTTATCATTTTCATTTAATTTGTTTTTTTTATTTGTTGGATCTTTACAATCAAATATTATAGAAATGGTATTTATTGTAGTTACAATCCAATTTATTGATTTTTATTATTGCAAATAGTTTTAAATTCATTTAGAAAAATGAAAAATAAAAATATATATCGAAAAATAGAAATAACATACTTACCTATATATATATGTATATGTATATTGCTATATTGCTATGGTTTCTACTCTAACCATCAGCAAAATGGTTGTCAAGTGTACATATACGCATTTGTATTAGAGCCCAGCGCGAGTAAATGTAAATACAATAAGTTAAACATAGTAATTGATAGCTGTATATTGTAAATCATAATATCATGTTTTTATAGTTATATGATTTTCTATAAAACTTTACTTAGAAACACTGACAATTATTGTATTTTTCAACATTATTATTACCAACAGTACTCATTCAACTATAAAATCGAGTATTTGTAGCTATACTCATATGTACGTCAATGTAGTCACTCGTGCAGAGCTCTAATTGGTATGTATTTATTCATATACATTTATACAGTTATATTTATTTTCAAATGGCAAAATGCCATTATTTTAAAAGCTTTATTTTATTTGTATGAATTGAAAAGAAAAATAATCAGCATCAATACAAATTTTATATACAACCAAATAATAAATAAATAAATAAATATATACATTTATATATTGGAAACGATTAAATAAATAAATAAATTACTAAACAATTAAAAATATTTCATTTAAAAATATATATGTATGTGTAAAACAATTTTGGTATTTTCTCTTTCTAAAAAAACCAAAAAAAAAAAACTTTGAATTTCAGAAATAAAACAAATTCATTAAAATAAACAAAAAAAAAAATTTATTTTAATAATTTTTGTTGTAAGTGGGAAATAAATGAATAATTTAAAAAATTTATTAAATCACATAAATATTTACATCCGTTTCAATTTTTTGTTTTTTCTATCTACAATAATGCCAAAAGAGATAACAATCAGATTTTAATCTACGTTGAAATGTGCAAATCTGAAGTAAGCCTCCATCAGTATACCATGATGCAAGTAATATAGATGTTTGACACGCAGGAAGTCATTATTGATGTGAGAGTACTTTACATAAGTAAAAATGTAATATTCGTGGCAATCTTTACTACTATGAGTACTATTTGAACAATTTTTTGTGCAGTAGGAATTTTTTGTACAGCCATCAGATCTTATTCAAGCACACCAGATAATTTTGTACACTTTTTGATGTCAGAAATTGGGTTCCTTAAATTGTATTTGAAATTGTAGTTGATAGTTTTGCCAACTCATAATTAACGTAATGTGATGTTTTTACAATAAATATGTTATACAGGGTGATTTTTTAAGAACCTTCGGATTTGATTTGATTGAAATGTATGAAATCTTTATTTGAGTCAATAGAACGATCTATATAATTCAATGTTTAAAGATGATTTCATCAACAACACTGGCGTATACAGCTGCGATATTTTTCTCTGTCCACACTCTACGTATGCGTGTTGGTGGTTTAATGTCCAATAATGTAAGTTTGGTACGGAATTTAGTCACAAGATTTCGATTAATAGCCTCAGAAGTTCGCACAAACTAATGAATGTTGATAATAAAATTCAATAATCTGCAAGCGTTGTTCGTTTATAAGTCGATTCATGGTTAAATTATAGACAAAACTGAACATGTTTGACAGTAACATGTTATATGAAAACAGCTGAGCTGCCAAAAACAGTGTTGCCAAAAAGAAAGTTGCAAAAAGATCACCCTGTATATATATGTAATCCATATTTCACATATGTCATATGTCATAATTAATAAGCAAACTTGAATATTTATGTACATTATTATAGTTATGAGTAAGAATTAATATTGTCTTTCATTCATATGTTCTCTACTGTATGTACTTATCTATGTGCCATATAGACAATGAAAATTATTTTTATACAATAAAATTTTTAAACAAATTTCTACTCTACTGTGCGTAAATATTATACGTTTTTAACCTTTTTGCACCGTTTCGTCACTTGCAGCCACTTTCATATTATTATAATGTCATGCCATGTTTCATGCATTTTAAAACTGTATACACATTTATGTATATACACATGTTCCTACAAACTCGTATACATAGGTAGGTGTAATGGGTAACATAAAAGTGAAACATTTCTTTTATGAAACTTTTCATAAATGAACTCTTGTTGGTTTTTGCAACTATGTATTTTCATTGCACTTTAGAATTCGCATAATTGTATGTAGACTTACATATGGTATTGTATGTATATTGCATGTATACGAGTATATGTTGCATGCTTGCATATACATACTTTGAGCATATACTCTTAATTAATTAAAGTCAAAAATTCAACAATCGACCTTATCAGAATAATAATAATAACAACAACAACAACAACAACAACGTACTTGTGTAACCATGGTATTATTAAGTGAAGCATCAATGACAACACCGAAAAAGGCAAAATATGCAAAAGCGAAAACGACGCTATTTGTTAATGTGTTATTTTCGGCGTTACTCTTTTGTTTATATTGGTAGATTGGTATTATTCTGCATAATGCATATATTTGAATGTTGATACGACAGCGACAAGTGCTGTGCAACATTATTACATAGATAACAAATAGATGCATTAAAAACGAATTTTTTTTTTTGTTAACAATTTCTGTGTCCCATATTATTAGAGTAATCCAATTAGCAGTTTACATTAATATTAATTAATGCACATAAGCATATGCAGTATATCTGCGTATGTGTTTATGTATGCGGGCATTAATAAATATATGCACTCATGTATTTTGAAAATATATGTGTATGAAAGCATTTTGTAATTTATTGTAAACATTTTCACACCATTTTATACTTTATGCTTGACAATTTCTTTTTTTCGCAAACATTGATTTATACATTTTGGAAGTATGGTATAATCTATGCATTTTGGCATTCATTTACCCACTTCGTAGCAAGGATCTCACCTAAAATGATGTTTAAAGTCTCCAACAGCCGCTTCAGATGTCGTAAAGGCTCCCCATGTACAGGGTGTTTTATGAAGAGGTGTCAAGGGGCCTTATCGCACCATGTTAACTGACTTTTTTGGCCTGGAATTGATATCGTGCGACTTAATTTGTTTAGACTTTCTTCTTTGGAGCTCAAATGCTCCAGCATATATTGAAGCATTAAAAAAGAATATTAAAGCGAAAGTGTGTTGAAAAATTCCATCAAAAGGATGGCAAGACCAGTCGCGGCGGATATTTGGCAGATATTGTGTTCCATTACTAACCTCAGGCTTTGTGCTTCTGGGTTATGAAGATTCCGATGCATATGCATATTGCCAGCTAATTAGTGTTTCGTAGTCACTAAAACAAAATGTGAAGGAGAGGTTGCGATTGTGCGCAAATCCGTATGCAGGTAACATGCGGTCCATATGAAAATGTAGTACATATAGTTGACAGTGTAGGACATAATAGAGATTACTTAGGTAGTCATATTAGTAGTATTAAAAATCAGAGATGGGGATAGTGCACTCAATTTTGAGTGGACTGTACTCTTAACTGCCACTCATTTTAGTTGTAGTGGAGCTGATTGATATCATTAACTACTTATTTAGTGGATGAAAACCGATTACCCACTTCCACTATTATATTAGTGATAGTGAAACAAACTTTCCACTTCCAGTCTAGTTGTAGTGGAAGAGAGAAATTTTCACTAATATAATATTAGTGCTTAAAAAAATTATTTCCACTAAATATTCCCATATAATAACATAGCCCATATAATAACAGCTTATAATTATGAATAATAGTTCAAAATTATGTAAAGCTTTCAAAAGTCATACAATCTTTAAAAGTTTCTCATAAAATCCATAGTTTACGAATATTGTTAATACAGAAAAAGCATTGAGAGTGATAGTGATTCGACTTTATTTCCTTTTTATGAGGTTCTTGCAACAATATCCAACGAGATGGAGTCCGAGTTCGAAGCACTTCAAGACATATATACTGGATAAATCTATGTGTCTGATAAAGTTAGCCTATGATTAGAAATGTATTTATTAAACATAATACCCCGATACTATCATTTGATCCCATAAAATGGTAGCTTTCTTTTTCGGGGACGTTGGATGCTCCTGACATAAGAAACTTGAAAGATAAGAACTTAAAAAAATTAGTTCCGATGGGGACGAATAATTTGAATTAAAATATTACCTTTTCCTTACATTGTAAGTTATATTGCTAGTTTTTTTTTTATTATTTTTGATTAATTAGTTGAAATTATTTCACTTTCACTAGTGGTGGTAAAAATCTGTTAATTAACACTACAAGGTGCTGAGTTAAATTTTTTTTTTACACTCATTACTCGACTTAATTAGTTTGGTTATGGCGTCATTAGGAACAAGTCAACCTTTTGTGTGCGTTGCGATTTTTACTATGGATAAAAATATCGAACAAAGAGTTTGTGTGAAATTTTGTGTTTCAAACGAAATTTCTTGTGCCAAAACGTTGGAAATGTTGAAAAAAAAAAAATTTGGTGATTCAACCAAGTTTACGATTGGTATAAATCGTTCAAAGAGGGGCGAGAAGAAATCGCAACGCACACAAATGGTTGACTTGTTCCTAATGACGCCGTAACCAAACTACATGACACATAGCAATAAAAATTCACAGAATAGTGTCTGACAGTTGTGCCAACCTGGGAAAAAAATTTTTTTTAAATATTCTTAGAGGGAAAATTAAAAATGAGAATTTCCGGGTACTTATTTGACAGAATGTATATCTCTGTTGTATGATAAATATATATGAAAATGTTTTATTTCAAAATTTTAATTTGTCGTACATGTACCACCTATCTAAAAGTAAAAATATTAATTCAGTATCGATAATAATATATTACATTTTATATATATATATATCTTACAAAATATATATATATATATATATATATATATATATATATATATATATATATATATATATATATATATATATATCTTACAATATTATAATTAAACATCCTTGAAAAGATCTCTTATAATATAAGGATGTACTACATCATTCGTACTCATTTGGCAACCTAAATTATTGTTCTTGACCGTATTTTTATCATGAACATAACCCATAGTCACACACATACACACACACACACACATACATACATATCTATTGTATTCATGCTCGTTGAATTGACCCACTCACCTCGAGGCAACATTTTAATTTGTTTCATATTCACAATTTTTTTCCATTTTCACACAACAGTCATCATCTTCATACAGATGTATGTACAGTACGAGTCGAGTACATTTTTCATTTCAATCTTCGCCTCTTAGTAGTTATGCTTCAATCTAACATACATAAATTACAATTTATGTCATTGCCTGTCGTTTTACATTACATTGTCACACATTTGAAATTATAATAATTTATGTATATGTATACTACAGCTGAGATGTTGTCTTCAAATTCTGCATTTTCTGATGCAACAGCAACAACTACTTCTCATTAATATTAGTTGTCCTGCTTTCGATATGTCAAAAAAGGACAAAAAGAAAAGAAAATAGAAACATAAGAGAAAAATAGAAATAATAATAATAATAATAATAGTAATAACAATAAAAATAAAATAATAGATATAAAAATGAAGAAACAATGGAGATAACTAGAAATAACTACTACAGCAAGCGGCGGCTATGTAAATGCAATGGAATGCAAGTTGGATTATGGCTTGATTTGAAAAAAACATAAGAACATGCTATACTATATTTGATTGTCGAAGCACTTACATATATTATGTTCATGTGATTTACATATGCACAAGTAATTGTGGTTATCTTCTGTAATATTGGATATATTCAGAATAATATTTTGTGACCTTAACTCACTTATAAAGCTCTTGTAAATGTTCGAAAAGTACCTAATTTTGATTAATTATAATTTAGTAAATTTTCTTTGTAATTAATTTAAGTAAATTTCCAATAGTTTTGAATTTCCAGTAATCGAATTAATTAAAAATCTACCATATTTGATTAGTCATAGAAAAAATATTATATTTTTGGTAGTGAGTTAAGTGTCATTGTCATGCATTAAGAAATATTTCATTTTTACACTAGTAACGGAACTAGTTCATTGCAGCAATTATATAATAAATATTTGCTAAAAAACACTTACAAAATTTATTCATTCATTCTGGTGTAAGCCAGTGTTGGGTAGCAGTAATTTGACAAGGAAAATATAATCGTAATTTTAATGAATATAAACAACTAATGTATATATATACATGTCAATAATAATAAAAATATTAATAATAATAATAACAATAATAATTATAATAATAATAATAATAATAATAATAATAATAGTAATAATATATACAAAATATAATATAAGTCCCTTGAAGGTCGATTAACTGAGTTCATCTACCTGTTATATTTCCATATTTATTTTCATTTCTCATTTCATCCCATACAATTCTGTTGTTGGTTGCATATGAAATTACTTAGAAATTAGGAAGTTATAGAAATTATTTGTTCAATATAAATTTCCATAACAATGAAAATATATTGTAATTTTTCGAATCAAAATAATAAATGAATTGTATGAAATTAGGTGTAATTATCACAATTACATGTAAATGATATGAAGGCAATTTGTTGTAAAGGCAATTTAGATTATGAACTGTATGATTTGTGTAATAAATAGCATTTAAAAATGATTATATATAATACATGGATTGGAAAAAAAATAATTTTATCAACATTTCTGCTACTCACAATACTCATGGTAGTAGTCGAAAAAATCCTCTCTACAGAATTTTTAAAACTTCGAATGCAATGTAATTTTAGAATACATAATATTATTAATTAGTTATTCATTTAAATTTTAATAATAATAATATATAATAACATTTCATATTTAATTTTATAATAATTAAATTTAATAGCTTTCGGATTTTTAATTTTTTATTATTGTACTTATTACTTTCTGCAAAGTCTTCGGAGACACAATAATAATGATATTGTGTTTTTATTACTATATACATACTATATAATATGGATTTATCTACATATAAAGAGAATGTATATATATTGTTTGTTTTACCTCCTTCAATATATCTCATAATATTTTAATATAAAAGCAGGTGTTGTGCTTATGCAATCTCCTACAATCATTCTACAGCTTAATAACTAATGTATAATGGCATACAAATAATATGACAGCTATATTATATCTTACTGTACTACTACTACTACTACTACGACTACTACCTTACTTAAGGTGAAGGTAAATTAGTAAAATAGCAAATTTATAAAGTCACAATTGGTGTAGCAAGCAGCAGGCAAACAAAGTGCACTACTACTTAATATTATTACAACAAAATATCTTATCTTCTTATTTCCTCTTCTGTGTATGTATTGTTATCGTCGGTTGATGATGGTGCCATCCATCGTCAGTGTCTTTTTTTTTGTTTTTTGTCTTTCTCATTCTCTTTTAAGTCATTCTCTCTTTCTTTAATAATCCTTTATTGCATGGAGATAGTAATTATAATTATATATTTTGCCTTTGTATTATTTGTTATTGTTATTATTATTATCATTATCTTATGTAGTTGTTGCCGGGGTGGTGTTATGATTATAATTGACATAAATCTGGTGCATGTTAAGTAGAAATTACAAGTGTTTTTAATGCAACCGAAACAGCAGTAGATTTCATTTTTTTTTTTTTCATTTATATTTGCGACTATGTTGAACATATTTAATATTTAAATGTTAATGTTTATTAAAATTATGATATTTTAATGATGAGTTATGTAGTGTATTTGATGAAGGATAACGGCAGTAGATTTGATTTTTTAGGTCTTAAATTCATAATTACAATTAGAAATGGAGCAAAAGGTGTAAAAAATTTAACAAAATTCAATTGTAAATTGGTGGTAGGTGCTATAAATAACCTTGGCTTAGTTTTAAAGTACATGGAATGTATACATGCAATTATCTATATTAGCCAAATGGCAGATTCTTTTCAGAGATTAGTTGCTATAGTAATTGTTTACTTTTATTTGACAAAGAATACAAAAAAAAAAATACAAATACAAAAAATTATGATGTATTGGCCAAGCTGAGAATTAGCTTACCTACGGACGGTTTAGTTTAACGGAACGGGAAGAGAAGCTCGGCCAATGAGCTCTTCGGGGCTTTAAGTGCCACATATTTATTTATATTTATTTACAGGCGGGTAAAGTTTGACCTATCGCTTGAAATGAACTCGAAAATATAGAGAATTGATCCAACGCATAATTTTTGGTTTTTAGTAGACTATACTTCATATAAGTAATGCACTACATCAAGTAAGATATATTCAAGATTTGTATGTTTAATTTTGAAGTTTGGAAATCAAACTGACACTACTACTATTACTACTACTGTTATTATAACTTTCACTACAACAACAACAACAACTACTACTACTACTACAACTGGTTCTATGGCATAATTATTTGATATTAGAAATGTATACAAATTAACTGCTAATTTAAAAGTTAACAAGTTAAGGTTATATATAAATGTATTTTTAATGACCATTATGGCGTGGTGTCGTGTGCTAGCTAATATGAGGAACTACGTGCATATGTATGTAAATTGGATACAAAAAAGTACCTATACCATACCCATACCTATTAATATAAATGTGACGTGACACTAATAAGTGTCAAATTTGTTGCATTGTACTGTATCATATATGGAGTGTGTTATAGAAATTGATGAAGCCAAAGAAAAACTGCATTTCAAATGACGAGCTCCTTACTCGCAGCGCACAAGGGACGGTTGAGGTTGAAATACGGGAACAAAAGTGGAAATGGATAGGACATATAATCCGTAAATCTGCGACTGACATCAGCAGAATGTCCTTACACTGGAAGGCTCTCGCAAGGCTCTCGCCGAAGAGGATGGCCGAAGGGAACGTGAAGACGAAGCCTGTATGACGAATTCATGACATCTGATGACTCGTTCACATGGTCGCAGATAAAGTCAAAAGTTGCAAATCGACCACAATGGAATTTATTTGTAATAATAATAATAATAATAATAATAATATTAATAATAATAAAATATTCAATTTTTAAAAGTAATGCAGCTAAATTAGAAATAAATAAATAATGATAATTTTGAAGAATTCCTCAGCAATGGAGATGCCTCATCATAATTTCTCACAATGAGGTGAAAAAGTGTATTCCAATTTCTATGACGCACGCCTTAATACCACATGCCCATAACCTAATAGCCATTGCTTCCATTCATTGTATGAAATGCGTGAGCGGTTGATGAGAGAAAATGACTTTATTGTAAACGAAATTGTGTGTGTGTGTGGGTGAAAGCTATTCATTGGCCTGCACGTTTGTCGCATTTAAACGACCTTTTAATGGCTTTTTAAACACGCAGAGTCACATTAAAACGCAGCAACGCAGTAGTAGTATCAACAGCAAGAATAGCTATATTTATATGAAAATAGAGAAATCGAATATAATGGAAACAAAGGACCAGTATATTCAAGAACAAAAAAAAAAAGGCAAAACAAAAAAAAAAAAAAAAACAAAGAACAAGAATAAAATTGCAAAACTTTTACGTAAAACTCTTGACACTAGTTTTTAAGGTGGTGCGCAAGTTAAGCGCACAAACCAAGTAACATTGAAAATCATTAATGCCAATGGTGCTTCTCATACTGACATGTCAGACGCAGTACACCACCAGTATGCATATAATATAATACTTGCAGCATACTAAATATATATATACGAGTATACATAATATTGTTATTGTTATTGTTGGTGTTAATGTCACTGCCGTGTTATTGTTTTGTTCTTATACTTCATTATACTTCTTTGTACTATATAAAAAGTAAGAGATTATAGGTGTATAGGTGTATAGATGTATAAGTGCATACTAAGTAGAATGTATGCTGTGATGCTGTGACATAAGACAATACTTGCATCCAGAAATCTAAAGTGACTAAGATGCACTAAGATGAAAAGGGAGAGAGAGAGACAGAGGATCGAAAGAGTGAATATACGAGTATATAATAATGAAATATATGCAGTAAGTAAGTCATAATAAATTTTGCAGTCATAAAAAAAAGTCGCTAGTGTCTTTTTGCAAAATTTACTTATGCCTGCAGTATGAGCTCATTTGCATACGTATATACTCGATTGCATGTATTGGCCACAGTAGTGAAGAAAGTATTCGTTGATTCGTTCATTTAAGATTAAGTCTGCATATTATAATTGAAAGAGCGCGGGTAGTTAGCGTTGAAAAGTTTTAACTGTTATTACACATTCTACGTACTTGCTGCAACTCAATCAAAATTGCACTCAATGTGAATGAGTGATTCAGATTTTATGATAGAGTAGAGATAGTTACTTCAATATGGAATATGCATAAGTATATAAAAATTATTATAATAATAAGAAGGTACATTGTATTGAATAACTTTTTAACCCATTTTGTATAAGTAACGAATAGTGTGCGCTAATGAATGTAATTTTTTATTTCCATAATGCTGTTCAAAGGTTTATACGAGGGCGGATTGATAATGAAGCTACCTAAGTAGGAAAAAAACATTTTGTTTTTTTTTTTCAAAAACCATTTATTTCTCAATATAGTCTCCGTTTACTTCAACATTTCTTACTTAGTAAGACGATATTCCAACTTTTTTATACCATCTGAATAATATGATTTCGGGAACCCCTCAAAATACGCATTAGCTTCGGTAATCACTTCTTCGTTTGAGCTGAATCTTTTTCCTGCGAGCCATTTGTTCAAGTTTGGAAACAAGAAAAAGTCACTAGGAACTAAATCTGGACTATAAGGTGGATGATCAATCAATTCGAAGTGTAGTTCACGTAATTTTAGCATCGTATCTAATGCTGTGTGAACCGGTGCGTTGTCTTGATGAAAGAGCACTTTTTTCTTCTTTAAATGTGGTCGTTCTTTCTTGATTGCATCATTCATCATTAATCCAATAATGCACGATAATACTTTCCTGTGAATGTGGATCCTTCTTCAAGATAATCGATAAGCAATATTCCGAGTGCATCCCAAAATACAGTGGCCATAACCTTGCCAGCCGATTTCACTGCCTTCGCCTTCTTCGGAGCACTTTCAACAGCTTCCATCCATTGTTTCGATTGATTTTTGGTTTCAGGTGTATAGTGGTGGACCCATGTTTCATCAATAGTTATTAATCGACGCCAAAAATCAACAGGATTACGCTTTATCGTGTCCAAACACGGCTGTGAAGTGGTCTCTCGAACTTGTTTTTGTTCGACACTGAGCAAACGCGACAGCCATCTTGCCGATAGCTTTTTCATATGCAAATGTTCATGCAATATGTTGAACACACGTTCATATGAGATGTTTACCATTTCAACAATCTCACGCAGCTTGACTCGGCGATCATTCATAACGATATCGAGGATTTTCTTGATATTTTCTTCAGTAACCACCTCTTTTGGCCTTCCTGTTGATGGTATTGTTGCAGTGTTTGTTCGGCCGCGTTTAAATTCAACAATCCAATATTTTACCATGTAATCTGACGGATCAGACTCACCGTAATGTTTGTCGAGCTTTTCTTTTGTCTTTTTGCCGTTTTACCTTTCAACTAATAGTGTTTAATCACTGCACGAAATTCGTTTTTTTCCATTTTTCAAGAAACACAAAAGTTGGTTACTTCAAACGACTACAACAAATAAACTAATCGATGAATTTGGGTGAAATTTGAACAGCTGACGTCTGAAAGATCGCAATTACAAAAAAAAAAAAAAAAGTTTTTATGTTTGTGCTGCCTTTTACGTACTTAGGTAGCTTCTTTATCAATCCGCCTCGTATATTTTATATTACAATTTGATGTAATGAGTTTTAGTAAACAAAGAATCCCGGATATTTAACCATATTTTCGAAATTTGATAATAAATCCTAAAAATGATGAGCTGCATGTACAAATAGAAAGGATTGCAAAAATTCTCGCATGCACAAGTGAGATTGTTCATCCGAGAAAAGAATTCATGCTTTCAAAAGTCAGTCACAGTAATTTCAGATATATTGATTTCGACTCAAACCCATTTGTAAGTTGAAATGTTAATCATATTGGACAAGCTAAAACAGAAGAATATGAGGTTGGATTTTGCACATATTTTTTTGTGCACATTTATTTATATTTTTTTACGATTGAAGAGGTATCTCTTCCCACATAAATGCATATAACATAATATTTTTAAATATGAAATTTAAATAAATATTGCTTTCTAACACGTATAATAACGTAATATGGCAGCCAATGTTGCTCATTCAATTGCTACGAAAATCAATAATTTACAATGTAACTTATTGGCACTCGAGCCATACTCATTACAAAGTAAGCATTGGTAATTGTTAAATTTTGTGATTGTGATAAATTTTCATTTCCGCATGCATGCACAACAACAACAACAGCAACAGCAACAACAGGAACAACAAGCATAATAACGGAGACGTATTCCCCGTTTTCCATTTTTGTTTTGTGTCGTCTCATTCTACGGAAATGTTAAGGTGAACGCATGCTTACTTTGGTGAATTTAATTAAGCTTATTAAACTCATTCAATGTGTTCGTAGTCATCGGGCTCTTTCATTCGTACACGTGCATACATATCCGGATCTGCTTGTTGCCAAAGACGGAAATAGTCTTCAAGCACAAGACAAAATGGTTTTCTTATTATGACTACTGGTTTTATTTTTTTTTTTGCGTTTTATTTATTTACGTTTTTGCCTTGTTGTTATTTCTTTTCGCATGTTTTCTTCATTCTTTTGTTTAATGACTCGTAATGTGATTCGTGATGTGTTGATGAGATGTTGATGAAAACAGGTGTACATTATATAGTATGGGTATTATATGTAAAAGCATTATCTTCTATTCTATTCCCTTTTTTCCATGTTTTTTGTAAGTTTTTATTTTTATTTTTTTCCTTTTTGGGTTCATCACAACTTTACCATTAATGATTGGTTAGTAGTAGTAGTAGTTGGATGGTGGGGAGTGGGGGTAAATGAATAAAGCTCGTCATAATTGTCTTTATTTAGAGTGTTCTTTGAATAGTCTCTGTTTTGTTGATTTTAAAGGGCACTCATTTCATCGTGAGTGTTTCCAAGGATACCTATAGAATATATATATGTATATACTACGTTTTAGTTGTGTTGCTATTTTAATGTAACACAGAAGGTTGATGAAACAACGGATAAAACCTTTTGTTCTACAATTTATGATGGTTATTTTGTTTCAACATTATGAGTAGTACGTAAATAAAGTAAAGTATACTTGGGTTCAACTTTAATTTATGATATTATTAAAGCTGATGGAAAATCTTATTATTTTGTTTCATGCATCTATTTAATTTGGTTATTTCAATGAATTGGAGTTGGAAACTTTGTAGAATCTAAAAGGAAACTTCGTATATGAAAATATTGCGGATAGCTGACATCGGAACAAACGTAGGATAGCACACCATGATGAAAAAAAATGTAATTGAACAACAACAACAACAACAACAACAACAACAACAACAACAACAACAACAACAACAACAACAACAATAATAATAATAACAATAACAACAACAAAAACAAAACCAAGAACAATGACACTAACAAGAACAAAAACAAACCCAACAACAACAACACTAACAACAAAAACAACAACCATACAATTCGAAAGGTTATTTTATGTCCTTTACTAAGGTGCTAAATAGTTGAGTTACGTTAATGGGACTTCCTTAAAAAAAATCACTTAAAAGCTGTTTATTATATATATTTTTCTTTACAATTGGTCTGGTGGTGTTTTTGTTAGGTAACGTGTCTAACTGCCTCAACCGGGTGGGGCTAGCGCAATCCTTGTTGAACTCATTGCAGCAAGTCAACTCACTGGACGTCATGTAGTTTGTTCTATTTGCTATATGATGTCAACTTCATGTTTTAATAGGGGTCCTCCACGTGGCGACCATTGGGTAACGTCTTCCTGGTACCCGCCAGGAGGCAGCTAAAGTGTCGCCATTAACTCCTCCTCGGTTAGAGGTTGTACGTTGAGTTTGGGACCCACCACATAAAAACCCTTATCCAATTAAAAATCAAACCGACCTCGGATAAGGACTACGCCGTAAACGCATTTTTTTTTCCTCCTTTAAACTCCTAATTGGAGCATAGTTGCACAGTTGTTCTAGCGCCCTCCCATGTGATGCTGGCATCAGCTAGTTCTCCTAAGGTTGACTTTTTCCAGGTGTTTCTTGGCCGTCCGCGGCTTCTGCTCCCTTGCGTGTTCCTTGCTATCTGGTTGCTTTCTTAGCGTGTGGCCAATCCAGCGCCACTTCCTACGCTTAATCTGGATCAGTATGTGCTCTTCGCTCGTCAGACGCCATAGTGCCTAGTTGGAAATAGTGTTAGACCAGAAAATTCTACAAACGATCCTCAAACACTTGTTGACGAAAGCTTGAAGTCTCTGCGTGATGGAGTTCGAGATCAGCCATGTTTCACTTCCGTACAGTAGTGTCGTTTTCACACATGCGAACAATATTCGCAATTTCGTACGTCTTGATATTTGGGAATTTGCCCATACTGATTTTAGCCGGCCAAATGCTGTCTTTGCTTTGTTCAGCCTGCAGTTAGCATCCTCTTCAGCTCCCCCGTCTGCAGAAACTTTCGACGAATTCTATCGCACAGCCGTCAATCATTACCTGGTTTCTATTGGAATGATTGATTCTCATGGCAAATGCAATAAGGACCACGATTTACTGATATGTACCTGGAATGTTCGGTCCCTTTGTAGAGAAGGTGCCTCTATTCAGCTGATTGATGTCCTCTAAAAATACAAGACTGACATCACCGCTCTTCGGGAAATGCGATGGATGGGATAGGGTTGCTCTAAAAGAGCATCCTATGATATATATTACAATTGCCATGCGGAGATGCACAAACTGGGATATGGATTTATTCTCAATAAGAGACTATGACATCTTTTCTGGCAGTTCACACCTGTGAATGAGCGGCTGGCAACAATCCGCATTATGGGCCCGATATGTACCCATGCTCCGACGGATAAGAAGAATGACGTGACCAAAGAGAGCTTCTTTCCGCGCCTCGAAGAAGTTTATGACCGCTGCCTCCGCCACAATATCATAATCGTGTTTGACGACTTCAATGCCAGGGTGGGCAAGGCAGGTACCTTTGTCCAAATGCGCATTCATCAAAATGGATTACTAAAAATTAGAATTATAATTTTCTTTCACTCATTTGTTCATCTGATATAAAAAAATATTGTAATGATAATTTCAGGGACCTTGAAGGTCCATTTCTGTAAGAAAGAACGAAAAGAATCCATTCAAGAGGATCTCAATTAAAACTGATTTTAGATTTGAGAAGTATACCTTAAGATTTTACATTTACATGAAGTGTTATCGCGGTAGTCCTTTTATTTGGGACATTTTGTTAACTTTTTCTACTGTGATACATCCGTGAATTTTCCTCTCAGCGTATATTCACATTCATCTTTTATAATTTAGAGGTTTGTTTGTACGTACATAATTTGATAAATCATTTCTTACTCAGAGACTTCGTTTTCTAAAACATTTCCTGAATTGAATTTTTATGTCTTAACTTACTTGAATAAATGGTACACTCGGGAGTTTACCACAAAATATTTATGAGTAGTTATGTGTATTAGTTTTACAATATATTTACACCAAATATACATAAGAACAAATAACATAAGATTTGAAAATAATTTTTAAAAGATCTTTAGATTACAAATATTTACTCATATGTACGAGTATGGCATGAATTGAAGAAACAAGCAGTAAACATTTTACGTAATTGATCATCACTGACATAGCAATTAGATACCATTTTCCAGTCAACAGCTTATTGTATGTGGCCTCAATGTGACATTGTATATGAATTGATAGTATGATGTACATATGTGTGTGTGTGTGTGTTTGAATTTCTCTACTATACATACTAAGTTATGGGCTGCAATGGCAATGCAATGGTAAGAGAAACGGAAACGGAAACGGACATGAAATTTAAATTAATTATGAGATATATGCACACATATGTTTGAATAAAAGGTGCAATGTAGTGGAAGTGATATGATGAGATTGTACACAATGTATACAAATGTTGGAGATGCCATAGCTTATAATTAGTAATAAATATATATATTTTTTGATAAATTAGGGTACATATTATGTATATGCATGATTTGCATATGTATGATTTGTTTATGCCACAAATTCTTCAACCATACTTTGACCGATAACTCCATTAGATTAATGAACTTTGCTATAAATATTAATATTCATATTGGCAGATATTACATTACATTACATTACATTACATGGGTTTGTTACAAAGAGGCAATATATTATATTAGCATAATTTTATTATTATTATTGTAGAAAAATATTGAATAGATCGGTTTTGGTTCCATAGAAATATGTTTAAAGAATTAATATGACTTGGTGACCCATCCATGAGTTTAAATAGCGCTTATGCACCGTTTTGTTACCACATTCTCGCTTTCAACTGTTCGTTAGGTTGTTTGTTAAATTCAGTTCGTACTGTTTAGAAACCTTAGGAGGTTGCTGATGTTTATTTCCGTCAACTCCTCAATGTTGTTGAAGAGTAGTTTTCCTAGGGTCTTCATTCTCTGCTTCCAAAGGGCAGGGCATTTACAAAGGAAGTGGAAAACCGTTTTCTTTTCTTCCACTTGGCTACAACTGTGAGAGAAATCGTGATGGGATATCTCGATTTTTGCCGCTTGTTCTCCGATGAGCCAGAAGCCAGTAATGACTGCCGTCAGTCTAGACACATCTTTTCGGTTCCTGTTTATCAGTAATGTTTTTTGTTCAGGATTGTATGTATAGTATTGCTATGTTGAGCTTGAATCTGAAGTCTGCGTTTAGTATGCTACAAGCTTCCTCAATTGCAAACACTTCCGCCTGGAATACGCTAGACAGATTGTGGAGGCGCACAGACCTGTCCACTTTCAATCTCTCGGAATATATACCTACCCCTACGCCACAATCCATTCTGGAACCGTCTGTGTAGATTGTGGTGTCGAAGCTGTTTAACAAAAATCCCTTAGTCCAATCCTTCCTCGAAGGAAAAACTACAGTGAAGTTTCTATTGAAATTCATCTTCGGGATTATGTAGGTGGTCCTTTCAGACGCTTAATGCGTTTCCTTTGTTAGTATGCATCCATGGCCGTAGGTTATCTCCTTCCAGTGACCCACTTCCTTTAGCCTCACTGCGGTCATGATTGCCGTTTTCTTAATGTATAGATCAATAGGGAGCATGTGTATCAGAACGTTAAGAGCATCCCTGGGACACGACTTTATAGCTCCGACTGCCACTGCACATGCTGACCTTTGCATACTGCTAAGTTTATTAATGGTGTAGGCCTTATCCAAAGTTTTCCACCAAACAACCGAGCCATACGATAAAATTGAACGGAGACCCCATTTCCTTCCCATTACTCTTTTGCATGTATAGAGGGCAATGCAAGCCTTCTTTACCCGGTTTTCAGTATTTAACCTCCAGCTAAGTTTGGAGTCCAAAATAACCCCCAAGTATTTAGCACTGGAAGAAAGAGTTAAGGTTTGATGGTTTAATTTAGGCAAGTCAAATTTGGGTATTTTGATTCTGTTGGTGAAAAACATCAGTTCAGTTTTATCCGGGTTCAACCTTAGGCCACACCTGATAGCCCAAGAGCTGAGCTCGTATATCGCCCTTTGCGTGATTCCACTGATCGTGCTACAGCACAGTCCTGACACCATTAACACCACATCATCGGCATACGCCACCAAAGAATAGGCGAAATCACCCCTATTTATAATTTACTGTCAGAAGAACTGCCAATTGTTTGGCAATTGTTAAAGAATCCCAACGTATTAAACTCTGCGCTATATTATCAAATATTTATCGCTTATAATTTACGCTGAATTTTTAAATTACTTCAACTTTCTATAAAATATTATCATATTTAGAAATTCATTTAATTAAATATTAATCCATAAAGGTATGGTACATACACAACTGCACGAAAAAGTTTCAAATAATTGATGCAAATATGTAGGTACTCACTTAATTATTATTTTGCACGATATTCAAGTTATTTTCCACTTCCACTCAACAGAATGTTATCATAATCGGTATCATCATATGTATGTATGTATGTGCTGACTTGTGCACATTGTCATATTCATACATATTCAGGCAGATATTAATCTTCATTGAAAGTTGTCGACAAAATCTTGTAGACACCAAAAGAAAGAAATTATTGTTTTGCTGACTGCCATCCATACAAACTGACAAACAATAAACATTTTATGTTGATCACATCTCATAGGACGAAAAATATGTCATGGCATTTAATAAGCTTGACTAAATTAAATTCGTTTTACATTTTTATATAGGCATATATCACAACGACACCCATTTGGGTGTTAGCCTAGTGATTGAATGACGAATAAGTATATATATATATATATATATATATAGAAATATTGTATTACATACAAATATATACATATACTACTTAGTAGGGAGCATTGAAATTTCTTGAAGTTGACATATATATATATATATATATATATATATATATATATATATATATATATATATATATATATATATATATATATATATATATATATATATATCGAAAACGTCAAGCCAACAGGTAATTCAACGAAAAAAAATAAAGAAACAGCAGCATCAAAAGTGACAATGACAATGGTATCGTTTTGACTTTAATCCTTGGAAACACGTTGCTTCAGTGAGAATATTAAAATACGCAGGAGACAAACAAAAAAAAAAATTATGTTTTCATGCAACAGTACAAAATCGAATTAAGCTAATAAGCTTTAGTATACATAGCATTTATGGAAGGAGATGAATCGTAGTAAATGTATATTGTAATATGAGTACAACTATCGTAAATAATAAAGTTAATATAAAATATCTTGATAAAAATGAAAATTATTCTCATAGCTTAGATGCGTCCAAATATTAAGTTAAGTTTTTTTTTTTTTTTGGTAAAATACTGAAGCGTAAAATTAGTATAAACTACTTATGTACATTGATCTGATTTAAGCTTTTCTTTTCTAATCATGTATAAAGTAGGTTTACTTAGTAAATGACTATAAATTGTAGCAAAGCTGGTAGTCCAAGAAATATTAAGTATTATGCTGGCTTTCTATTATAATTATCTGATTAAATTAGAGATGTCAACATAACTATTCCGTTTCAGTATTCTTATAAATATATGGAATATTTTCCTTTTAATACTTTTTATAATACTAGCAAATGGTAATATCAACTGAAGGGAATCATTTAAACGAAGAGTTGGTGTAGCACTGCCAATTATAGTGATGATGTGTATTTGATGCAATCAGAAGGGTATGATGTATGATGAGCTGCTTACATTGAGTGAAACCATTAATGAAGAACGCTACTGACAAGAAATCATCAAATTGAAGCATATATTGAACCAAGAATGATCGAATGATCAGTATTAGTTTGCTGAGCAAGATATTAAAACCTACTTGGAGAATAGCGGATGGATAGTTTTACTCCATTCGCCGTAAAGCTCAAGAATTGTCTCTTCTGACTTCCACTTGTTTCGATCAATATAGAATGCTATTTTTAAATAAAGCCACAGTCAGGAAAAATCCTTTAAAATATACTTATGCATCTTAGAAGGTTTTGATTGGGGAATCTACAACGATGGTACAAAGATGGACTGCGGGGTAAGGGCGGGCATCTTTTCGGGCTCCTTCATATATGCATGGATCATCTTCCTAATGATACCAGCATATTTCAGGCAGAAATGTTGGCTATAAAAGAGGCATGCACATACCTTTCAAGTGATAGAGTCTCATGGTCAAAGATCGCTATCTTTACAGACAGTCAAGCTGCTATCAAAGATCTAGATTCTGATACAATATCTTCAAAACTGGTCTTACAAAGCAGCCACCAACTAGCAGATCTCAGCCAACGGCTCCAAGTTACTCTTGTTTGGGTTCCAGGTCATAGGAACATTGAGAGGAACAAACGGGCAGACGAATTGGCTAGGGCAGTTTCTGCATTTGATATTTCACTGGTGGAAATTGTAGCTATTCCGTTCAGTAGGATAAAAAGTACCATAGCTTCTCACTATTGTTCCATTGCGAAATACAGATGGAAGCGGCTGACAACTTGTACCGTGTCAACATTTAAAGGACGAATCAACTGCTAAATTTTTCCCGTTCAAACATCACACGCATCACTGCTGTTCTGACAGGGTATTGGAAGGTAGGGAAACATGCAGAGATACTGAATCTTCCCATCAATTCTCACTGTCGCAGCTGTCAGGATGAGAATGAGTCAGAAAGCCTCTTTCGTTACTTATGCGAATATCCTGGTTTGGCAAGAGCCACAATCCGCTCTTTTGGCAAACCTTTTCTTCAAAGTATTGTCGAAATTTCGGATATTAGATAAAAAGCACATTGTTATTCTTGGATCTCACAAAGTGGTTGTAGCATTTTAAGAGTTAGGATCCTGGAAACTATTCGAAGTTCCAACCTCTGCAATATATCAAAAGATAACATTTTAATAAAACACTTAATGAGTATACCTGGTAGTAAAACGGTGCTAATCACTAATTAGGCCTTTCTCGAAGAAAGCAGCCAACAACAACAACAACATACTTACGCATCCAGTACTAAACACCATCACATTTCCAAAAGTTTCTAGCATTACAGTATCTAATCGGAATATTATGCTAGCTCTGGTTAGATATTAGGTTGGATCGCTCCCTATGCAAGTTTCACTAAGTTCAAATGTCGATACCTTCATAGAATGCTTGCCTTCAAATCAGCTCGGCATTGTTCACTTTTTTTTTGAGATTTGAATTTTGTAAAAATCTGAAAAGCCAACCATTGTCAGAGCTTTTTAAAGCTTCAATTTTGTAATTTAACAAAAAAATGCTAGGTGCTATTAGGTCAACTAGTTATATCTGACCTCGAAGGTCGATAATATCCGAAAGGTTAATATAGTAGTCATCATAATAAAAACCAAAAATTTGAAAATTAACCATCAAATCATAAAATTATAATAAAAAGACTATTTTGGCTATTTTTCGCGGGATTCAGATAAGCGTTGCATCGGCCCATCTTATTAGATATCTGGAGCAGGTCACTTTGATCTAAGCTAAGATTTGGAAGATTTCATTTCCAGGCACAGACTTTCGAACGTTCGTTTCAATAAGCCGCTGATGCCGCAAAAACTGTGTATGTATGCTGTTAAAAGCATAGATCACTTAATGTGCTAATCACTTCTTAATTTGTGGAACTCTAAATGATAGAATATATTTGAAGATGTTGGTCTCATTATAATTCTGCTTTTTCTCTCTCTCTCTTTCTCACACACATACACATACACTCTGATATGTACACTTAACAAATGCAATTTGTTTATTTTGTTCTTAATTTAAGATTGTCACAGGGGGATACTCACACAAATATGTACATGCATACGCAAGTAATACAATATAATAAAAAAAAGAGATTTTATCAGAGCGTAAACAAAGGAAGAAAGTACTTGAAAAATGAAATCTCATTATTAAAAATCATAAATATGAAAACAGAGGAAAATTGATTTTGATGTTGGTGATATTACACGCATATACACGCACAGAAATAAATACACGTATATATGTGCTTTTTTTATCTTCCCTATACCAAATTATGATGGTATTAACAATAGTGAGCATGCTGTCATATGTAAATATGAGTACAGAAAATCGAACAAAATGCACTAGTCCAAGAACTAATGCTATGTGTTCAATTGATATAATGACCTGAGAAGTTTGAACGAATGAAGTGAGCTTGGAGCTTCAAGCGAGCATAAAATATCGTTATTTGAAATAATTTAGAATACGAAACGTATTATAATCAGTTATTTACGCGTTTTTAGATATATTTTCACCGCATCTTAATGTCACGAATGTGATTCTATACCTTAGCAGTTGTTTTTTTTCATACATTTTCATTGCTAAGAGTATTCTGTGTACTCTACATTTCTATATTTCTGACATTTCTTCATGCTCTCTTCCTGAGGACACTACTTACATGAATTACATTTTATTTTTAGCCATTGTCACATATGGATTAGTATCTACATGGGTCCGGAGTGCTCCTATTGAGTATTGAAAGTATTTTTTTCACGTTGCCAATGGAACTATAAATGTGTGTATGTGTCTGTGTATGTGTGCGCACGTTTGATGGTATTAAAGCGATACTTGCTTTAAAAATAGCACATTGTTTATAGGTTGGCCGTATGATATATACTTAGTTCATCAAAATTTCATAATTTTCGACTTTTATATCAGCAGTTATCCCAGTAGATATGAATTCCAATTTTTTCTTAGTCTGAAAAGTAAAATATTTTAATCATATTGGCGTTAGAACCAAGTGCTCTAAAACTCATGAAATGTTAACAGTGGTATACGGTGAGTCTACTTTGAGTAAGAAAAATGTGTATAAGTGGTAGAAGCTGTTCCAAGAAGGACGAGAAAATGTCAATGAAAAATCACTCCCTGGACGCCCAAGCACGTCAACAACAGATGAAAATGTTCAAGCAGTGAAATAAATTTTGTTGAAAAATCGTCAAATTACCATTAGAGAATATTTTGGGCATCACGATAACGCACCAGCTCACATATTGTTACTTTTAAGTGATTTTTTGACCAAAAACAACACCATTATCATGCGCCAGCCACCATATTCACCGGAGTTGGCCCCATGTGACTTTTTCCTGTTTCCAAAGCTGAAGAGATCCATGAAAGATGGAGATTTGCAACATCAATGCATCACGGACGGAGATTTGCCTCAATGCTATATCAAAAAGTGCTTATCAGAAGTGCTTCGAGGATTTTAAAAAGCACTGGTACAACTGTATTATATCTAATGAGGATTACTTTGAAGGGGACAACATAAATGTTGATGAATTAATAAATAGTTTTTGATAAAAATGAAAAGTAACCTTACTTTTGGATCACACCTCGTATGTTTTCATACTAAAAATTACTTACTTATATGGCGTTGGCCTTCTGATCTGTAGGTCGTGGGTTCAATCCCCGGCTGAAGCATAATAAAATTTGATGTCGAAAAGATTTTTATTTCGAACGGTATCCACCTGCTGGCAAGAATTGGCAATTTTTCCGGCAGTAACAATTTGCCTAAAATGCTTCTTAAAAGAGCTCTGTGGCAAAACTAAGTCAAGGTGATGTCACAAGGGTACTGCCGTTCGGAACCGGCTAATATAAATAGGTCCCTTCTAATGATGTCCAAATTTAACACGCATAACAGTATTGGAAGAGAACGGTGGTATAACAATGGGCCTTTCAGAGAGAGGGCAGCCCCATAACCTAACCTAACCTATGGCCATTACAACCGAAAATTAATTTACTCTAAAAATTATATATTGTGATACAAATTAATCCTTGTCTAAGTAAAAGTTTGTTTCAATAATAAAAATGCCATTATAGTATATATTAGAGGTGGTAAATATCTGCCCTTTGAGTTATGCCA
Organism: Megamerina dolium; assembly: GCA_963854835.1. Taxonomy (NCBI): domain Eukaryota; kingdom Metazoa; phylum Arthropoda; class Insecta; order Diptera; family Megamerinidae; genus Megamerina; species Megamerina dolium. The sequence continues at coordinate 49,240,614 of OY978529.1, read as the reverse complement.
TATCTTACTGTGGCTATGTTTATCTAATACAGCCTTTTGAATCATAAATTTATGATGGCAATCTCTTGCTGTGTTTTTTTTTTTATAAAATCTTTAAATTTGTAGTGTAAAAAAAAATGCTTTGAAGAAAATTTAAAGAGTAAATAGCGCTACGAACTCTCAAACTTGCATTGTGTGTAGTTGTAAAGACTAATTTGCTGAATAAGTAGAACAGCAAGTTAACACAAATAATATATTATAGTAAACACAAACACACACACACACACATGTACACAATGTTTTGTTATTTTCCTAAGAAAAGCTAACTAAGAATGAGCTCTCTCTGTACAATGAATACAATACAAAGGATAAGAGCATCATACATAGTAACAGCGCTAACTACATAAGAGCAACCTTAATGGTGGTCGAAAAGATAGGCAAGGTTAGTATTTTGTCGGTTACCTACTTAGTTAGAATAAACATAAACATACAATACATACATATATACTTATATATTTAAATATTTAATTTTTCAAAATATTATAATACATACACACACGTCTATTATATATATAAGTAGGAGATGGTGTTGTTATAGAATTTATGTGTGCTCCAACAAATTCAAAAGGCAAATGATTTCTGGACGACTATGCACACGAACACACATACACACACACAGGCACATATACAATATAAAGAACCTTTTCGAAAGCAACACACAAACGGAAGGAAGTCACAATGCAGCATAGTTGTTGTTGTTGGATAGAAGTACATACTTAGGATACTATACAGGATAAGATTGTCATCCTTAGGTTAAATTACAATGTTCTATGATGGAAACTATAATGAATAAAATTAATGTTACATGAGCAGGTCAATTTAGAAAATGAAGTTTTGCCTAAATACCAGTGCTCTTCTTCGTTTTGTGTTTTTTTTTGTTTACCATCAGCAGCATCATCATCATCATTATCATTAACATTATGATTATCATCATTGTCATCATTGTAAATGCTAATGTTGTCCTTTCAACTGATGAAAAGGTACAAAACATTTAAGGGTACTCGTCTCTAAGCTACATAAATGATAGTCATGACGTTTCACAACAGCTTATAGCCCGCCTACCATACGGTTACAATCCGACTCGTATACATATGAATTTATTGAAAATTAAAAGTTTTACTATGAAAATAAAAAATATAAGCTTATGTATTCGTATGTATGGCATATGCTCCGTCTCGCAGGTGTATCAGCTAACCAAGCGAACTAATGTGAATCTGTTACTCCTTTCGACAAAAGGTGAAATACGAGTTGAAATATGAGCATTAAAATAATACATATGAGAATAATTTGGCAAGATTATATATACGTACATAGTTCACCAGATACTGTAGAAAATAATTTTCATATGCGAAATGTTGGTGAACATTTTGGTTTCAGATGAATTTGTTTCACATCAAACGGCTATCATAGTTTTTTCTTTTTTCGTACAGTGTGTCTGTTGAATATAAAGGGTTATCCATTTTGCGGTTTCAAAAGTATATGTTAATAAAACACATATAAAATATTTTTTATCATGATATTTCTTTTATATTATAAAGTTTGAACGTTGACATTATGTGTGAAATATTACATCATTTAAATGACCACCACGTGAATTGTTGCAAGCATCGATTCTTTTGAAGTAATTTTCGACCACTTTTTGACACATATTGGGCGGTATCTCAGCCATAACGTGACGAATGTTGGTTTTTATGTGCTCAAGAGTTAAAGGTTTATCTGCATAAACACGGTCTTTCGCGTAGCCCCACAAAAAAAAAGTCAAGCGGTGTCAAATCGCATGATCTTGGTGGCCACTTGATATCGCCACGACGAGAAATTACGCGGCCAGAAAATTTCTCTTGCAATAAAGCCATATTCGCTCGAGTTGTGTGGCATGTGGCACCGTCTTGTTGAAACCACATATTCTCTAAGTCGTATTCTTCAATAGCAGGCAAAAAAAAGTCGGTTATCATATGACCATAACGCTCCGAATTGACGGTGACAGTCATTCCATCGTCGTTTTCGAAGAAGTAAGGTCCAATCACACCTCCGGACCAAAGAGCGCACCAAGCAGTGACTTTTTGTGGATGTAGTGGCCTCTCTTCAATTACTTGAGGATTCTCAGAACCCCAAATACGACAATTTTGTTTGTTAACATACCCACCGAGTGAGAAATGTGCTTCGTCGCTGAAGAAAATTTTGTTCGAAAAATCGCCGTCCACCGCCTGTTGTTCAAGCACCCATTCGACGTATCAACGACGTTGTGAATGGTCAGCTGGCTTCAGTTGTTGTGTGAGCTGGATTTTATATGGATGTAGGTGTAGATCCAAATGCAAAATACGCCATAATGTGCCGTAAGACAGTCCTAATTCCTGAGAACGACGAGGAATCGACACATTCGAGTCTTCGGCAACACTTTCACTTACAGCAGCGATATTTTCGGTGGTACGAGCGAAACGATGATGCACAGGCCTTACAATATCTGTAACCGATCCAGTCTCTTCATATTTCTTCACAATTTTGCCAATTGCTTGCGTAGTTGGACGATTATGTAAACCATAATCTCCTCTTAAAGCACGATATGTGGCTGTGGCAGAATCACAATTTTTGTAGTAGGTTTTTACAATTTTAATGCGTTGTGCGATAGTTAAGCGATCCATTTTCGCAAATGTCAGACTTTGAACTGAATTAGAAAGAAATTGTTTTAACAACTCAATTTGACAGATGTCGAATTCTAGCCCTATACTTTTGAAACCGCGAAATGGATAACCCTTTACAAATGTATGCATGCTTGGTTTTTTTTGCATTATTTATGAAACTATCCACCACTTTGGCTATAGCAATGCATATATATACGATTGCCTAAATCATTTTATTTTTTCTAGTAGTTTTGTTTCATTTTACTTTCATCATCCGGTCGTTTGAAAAGGGTTTAGTTGCAGGACGGTTGCTCGCCCCCCCAAAAAAAAGAGCAACATGTTTCATTTTCATAGTAGATTTTATTTGTACTCATACTCGTGTCCATGAATATAAAAGTATTGTTGATAAATTGAATAAATTAAATGAATAAGTTGTAGGTTGAATAGAGAAATAAAGATATAGAGTAGTTTCATTTGCATACGACCATTGGTATGAGGCTTTATTAGTTATTGGTTAGTTAGAATAATGATTTGAGCGAAAATATTTAATATTACAAGTGCCTCTTGGAATTACAATATCTTCTATTTGGCCCTTGTTAATGCAGCTAAGCGGTTAGTGTTGGTCAATGGTTATTGTATTGATCTTCTATATACTCGTAGATTGGTTCGACCAACGCAGCAGAATATTTTCTATTCAGAGGTTTGTATCTATTTGCAATAGAATACATTACCTGTTTTATCTGTCTGTCTTTCGTAATTCTAAATTAGCCTAGCGTAGTCAGCATGTGAAATGTACCAGTGTCAAAATAACTTCGGTCGTCATCTAAGAGGAACCGGAATTTCTAATCTTTGAGCTCTGTTGACAGATTTTGGAAGACACTAATCCAATGTATCTTTTTTTTTTTTGTGTAAAGTTAACCTTAGACACCTAACCTAATATAATTTTTTGTGGGGAAATTTGGCATAAGCAATCTATGATCCAAGGGTACAGAGGGGATTGATATTGGGCATGATCGGTAAATAACCACGCCCACACCAAGCATTCAAAGCGACTAACCTCGAAATTTTCAAAATCTTTAACTTGCTATAACTCACATAATATACCACTTGGGACAACAATATTTTGCACATAGAGTTATATTATACCACTATATAACCTCGCCGAAAGTGGTTGAGCCACGCCTACTTTTTAGCGTAGCTCTCATACAAAGTGTCTGTACTTCTTTTATATTGAAACAGCTGTAACTTCTACAATCTTCTGTTCAGAATAACCATAATTGACACTTAGATTAACATGGTAGTCGGAAATAATATGGCAGAAAATCAGTGTGCCACGCCCACTCCTTTTTGGGTCTCCCATACAAAGTTGCGGAAATTAAAAAAAATGTTACCGGTTATAACTTGCAAACTATTCAGCGTAGAATAACAAGATTTAAGATGTGGATTAGTATTGTACGAGCAACTAGGCTCACAGAAAATGGGAGCACCACGCCCACTGTTTATCGTAGCCCCCATACATATTTTAAATTGAAACAGCTGTAACTTCGGCAATCTTCTGTCTAGAATAACCATAATTGACACTTAAATAAATATCGTAGTCGGCAAAAATCTGGCAGAAAATCAGTGTGCCACGCCCACTCCTTCATGAGTCTCCCATACAAAGTCAAGGGAATTAAACTAAAACTTTTAAGCTCCATAACTTACAAACCATATAGCGTAGGACAACGAAATTTAATTTGTGGATTAATATTGAAAAATTAATTAGATATACAAGAAAGAGATAAGTCACGCCCACTTTTTATATAGCTTCCGTACAAAGTGTCGGATTTATCTTAAACATTAAAACACCCATAACTTCCTAAATAATACGCCTAAGTCAACCCATTGCAACCTATGTAACCTCCAAAATTGGTGAGGTACGCCTGCTTCTTAATGTAGGTCCTATACAAAGTAGTGGAAGAAAAGGATGGATATACGAGCAAACTTTTTATATATACATCTACATATGCAGGGTATAATTTAGTCGGCCCAAGCCGACTGTAAGGAGATTTTTCACATTATTGTGCTTATTAAATTTGGACAGTATTAGAAGCGACCTACTTATGTTAGTCGATTCCGAATGGCAGAACCGTAGTGTCATCATATTTTTTCAGCATTGTCACAGAGCTTCTTAAAAAAGAAGCATTTTATGGCAAAATTTTATTGCCGGAACAATTGGCAATTTTTTATCGATAGATGGGCATCTTACTTACTTACTTACTTACTTATGTGGCCATAAGAACCGAATATCGATTAATGCCGAATATAATATGCTTCGTCAGCCATCTCTATTGTTTGCTAGCTGGTGCTAGTTAGAAATTCCAAACACCCTTTGGTTCTCCAGTACTTGGTCTCGCCACCGGAGGTTAGGTCGTCCTCTTCTGCATCGTACTCCAGCGGGTTCCGAATATAACACCGAATATAACACCTTCTTAGCTGGAGCATGTTCTTCCAATCGCTCGACATAACCTAGCCAGTGCAGTCGCTGGATTTTGATGCATTTTACTATGTCAATATCGGCATACAGCTCGTACAGCTCATTGTTGTACCTTATTCGGTACTTGCCACCAACGCAAATAGGTTCAAAGATCCGAGATGGAAATTGTCCAGGCTTCTGCGCCATATGTTTGGACAGGCATGATGAGAGACTTGTAGAGAGTAGTTTTCGTTCTTCGAGAGAGGGCCCGACTTCTCAATTGCTTACTTAGCCCAAAGTAGCACCTGTTTGCAAGAGTGATCCTTCGCAATATCTCCATGCTGACGTCATTACTGCTGTTAATGCTGGTTCCAAGATAGACAAAGTCCCTTACTATTTCAAAAGCGTAGTTGTCAACAATGACGTGCTGTCCAAGACGCCGGGACTCTTTGTTTGTTGACACTAGCTACTTCGTTTTGCTCTTGATAGAAGGGCATCATTCGAAAGAAAATTATTTACGATAGTAAAGTTGTGCTTCAGCCGGTGATTGAACACATGACCTATGGATCAGAAGGCCAACGCATTAATCACTGAGTTATGCAACCCATTAAGGTAGACCTACAAGTATAAAACCCTGAAACTTAAGCAAATAGCTGACAAATAGTGGCTTATTAAAAGCGATTTCGTAGGGTTTTTCCAAAATTTGTAATAATGTACTTTCTAGCCAAAGTTGTATTTACCAATCTGCTAAGGTCATACTGATATGACCTTAGCGTATTTATGCGGAGCAGCTTTAATCGTTGACGTAGTATACTTCGTAGTTATACTTCAAGATTTACATGCGAGCGTGATATACTTTTTGATGGATGCCACTTTTATATTATTCATCCTTGACATCGACCTAGTGTGATGGTGTGTAATTCGATTCTTCTTCTTCTCCATCAACAGAATTGTAATTAATTGACATTAATATATTATCAAGAATTTGATAGATATTGAACAGTGGTAAAAGTAGTTGTATACACTGCAACTAACGAAAAAGGAGCTATGAAAACGTATGAAAATATTTTTCTTTACATTTTTCAATGATAAATATTATTGTAATTTTATATTCATTTAAACTTGCACAACTTCTGAACATACACATATTACAAATATTGCTTAATTAGCTGAAAACTTTAATTTCTAAAACAAAAATTTGCCTTTTTCACACCGTTTGTTTTTTGAAAAAAAAAAAAAAATAAAAATAAAAATAAAAAATAACATAGACATCATTAAAGAGTGTAGTGTAACTATTTTTTTTTTTCTTTTCGTTTTCGGGTTACTTATATGTCCTTACTGCTTTTAATTGCTTCCAAACGAGTGCATATACATACATATGTATATGTATATGATTTCTGTTTGCTCACTGATGGTTATTTATTCGTGTGTGTGTATATAAAATATGCTAAGAGCTGTTCACACGTTACAAAGCAAACAAAAACACACACTTCCGTCATATATGTAGATGTATGAATGTGAGTATGTGTTCGTATCCACATGTGGGTGTTTGAGTTTTCACACATATTTGATTTTTAGTTTAACCATATTTATATCCACATACATATACATATAGTGTATAATAAAAACCCACACATGTCCATTTTGTACCATATAGATTTACAAGTGTTGTAAATTTTTAATTAAACCTTGGACAATATTTCACATATACACATGCACACACACAGGCAATTTTTCGAAGAGTATAATAAGCAGAAGGATTTGGGTTGGCATGAATATATGTATTTTATATGCATCTACACCTACACTGATGTATTCAGATGTACTTATGTTAACCCGAAAATAAAATATTTATATATATGTATGTATAAAGTTTAATGTTTAGTGGCCATTTTAATGGTTGGCCTAAATTAAAATGATTTTAACAAACGAATGCTTAATTAGTGGTTTGATAAAGGCCAGCAAATATATACATTCATATACTATCGCCTATTGTGATGGTCATTCACCCCTCGCCCCCCTACCATACATACAATAAAGAAATATTTAAATATTCATGGTACATGAATCATGTTGAGTATTATTATTTGTTAATTTATCTCACTCATTTGTCTATTTAAATACTCATTTGATTAATGTTATCGTTTTGAACTATTTCAAAATGATAGGCATGACGGATGGAGAGGCGAAAGGCCTGAATTAGTTATTGCTATGAATGTCAATCAAATGTTCTACTGTTCAATTGTGTTGACAATCAATTTATAGTTCAAATTAAATATATACATATATACACATACATATGTATATGTAAATTATACCTATGTGTACATATATATATATATATATGTATTGTATATGTACCACATCAATAAAAATGTCTAAAAAGTCTAAATTAACAGGTAACTATTAACGTTTATTTGCATAAGTATGTATGTACTTAGTGGTTTGCTTGTTTTTGTTTTTTTTTTGTGCCTATTTGATTTATTTGTTTTAGCATGATATATGTACTTGATATTTATTAATAATTCAGTTAATTAGAAATAAGTTGATTTTGTTGTTGATTGATCAATTTTTTTTTTAATGGTTAAAATATGTTTTTGTGTAATTATAATTTGCATAATTTAAACGATTTGTGGTTAAATCATATTGAAGTGTTTGTTTTTGTTGTTGTATGTGTGTTTTGTGCGTGTGTAATATATTATATTTATTGAATTCCTATAATTGTTTCAACACATTTCAATATTTCTCAATTAATATGTATAAAGGTATGATATATTGAAACGTATTAAACAATATAATTAAACACTAGTCTATGCGATAATTCTCTAATTTCCATCGATTAGCTATTCTGCCCGATTTGTACGTTAATAAAAACGATGCCGCCTACGTAATTAGATTCCAACAGATTTTGACTTTTAGAGCATTCTAAACAACCATCGATTTTTACCGGTAAGCTGAGCGTTTCAAAGCTCTAAAAGTCAAAAGCTGTTGGAATCTAATTATGTAGGCTGCATCGTTTTTATTAACGTACAAAGTCGAAAATTGCTAAAAAAAAAGCATAGAAAGATTCTGTTGATGGATGGATTATTTGAAAGGCAACTGTTATTGAGTGTGGCTCAACTATATCTCCACTATATCTCAATGGTAAAATATTGGACTATAGATATCCGCTCTCAAGTAAATACTAATAATTATTAGACTTATTCCTATATGCACTTGTACGAGAGCTACTATTTATATTTCGTGATCTGGCAACACTAATGTCAATAGCTAAAATCTGGCAACACCATGAATAAGTTTGAAATTTTTTAGCAAAAATGTGCTCACAACATTTTGATGTACAAGTGCTATTTGTTTCGTTTACAGTGAGTTAAGAAAATCAATTTGGCCAAAAAATGGAAATTTCAAGAGAAGGTTTTCGTTGGATAATTTTTCACAATTTTCAACTTGGATTATCTCAACAAAAATGTGTCGATGACCTCAGTTCTTTATATGGCAAAAAAGCACCATCAAAAACCACAGTATATCGCTGGTATTGTGAATTCAATCGTGGTCGTAGTTCGGTCGCCGACAAATTCCGTGAAGGTCGTCCAAAATCGGTTGTTTGTGCCACAAAACATCGATGCAGTGCATGAACTGTTAATGCAAGATTGTCATGTGACATATCGTGAGATGGAGGCATCCTTGCACATTAGTTCCACTTCAATACATTCGATTTTGCATGAACAGTTAGTTGTAAAAAAAATTTGCAGTCATTGGATACCCCATAATTTATCAATAACTCAAAAAAAAAGACTCTCGTCGATTGATGTAAGGAATTGCTTAAAAAGTTCGACCGTGGTGCTTTACAAAACGTGTATAAAATCGTGACAGGTGACTAATTATGTATATATGCGTATGAACCGGAAATAAAACAGCAATCGACCGTTTGGGTGTTCCAAGACGAGTCAAATCCAATAAAAGTTGTTCGGGCCCGCAGCACATCGAAGCAAATGATCGCCTGTTTCTTCGGCCGAATGGGTCATATGTCCACTGTTCCGCTTGAGCAACGTAGGACGATCAATTCTGAGTGGTATATGATCATTTGTTTGCCGGGAGTTTTCAGAGAAATTCGCAAAATCAACCGTCAAAAACGAATCATTCTCCATCATGGCAATGCGAGCTCTCACACATCTCGTCAAACAGGTGAATTTTTGAGCAGTCAAAGCATCGAATTGATGATGACTCATCCTCCGTACAGTCCTGATTTGGCACCCAATGACTTCTTCTTGCTACCTAATATCAAAGGTAAACTGCGTGGTCAACGATTTACCAGCGTCAAAGAAGCTGTTGAAACGTTCAAAAACCATATTTTGGAAGTGTCTCAAGGGGAATGGAAAAACTGCTATGACAAATGGTTTGAACGAATGCAAAAGTGCATTCATCATCATAGTGAATATATTGAAAAACAATAAAGTCATTTTCATTTAAATCTGTTTGGTATGATTTCCTATTCCCGAAATATAAATAGCAGCCTCGTATATAATAACATTCAATATATTGTTCTGATTTGAATTTAAATATTTCACAATATTACGAGTATTAGCATTTTAATAAGTATGTACGTGGAACAAAAGCCTTAAAGAATTATTGTTGTATTGTACTAAATTCAAGGTAAAGTATCAGTACAGCAGTGCTGTATACAATTTTTGTATACGAATGCCATGATGTTATTATTAAATTTGTATTTTAAAGGTTTAAGTTAATTCATAAATTGTTGCAATTATCTCTAGGTCAATCTGAATAAGTGTTGTTTCAACTTTCTTTGTGAATTTAATACAATTTATCTATGTAAATGAACTTTACCTAATAAATATCTAAAGTGCCTATCTATGTGATTCTGTTTATTATTTTAGCTTTTTTTAATTATCCTGAAGAAAGCATGCAAAATTACTCGAAATAAAACAGGGTATTTATAATCGTGTTATGAAGAATAGAAAAAGTTGAGTCTGACAAGGTATAATATTTCTAAATAAAAGACTAAACTAAAGGCTAAAACTGTATTTTGGAGTTCATGTAAAGAAAGGAATGTGACGCATTTAGAAAATAGTGGATTGAAGAGACAAGTTCAAAATACAAACGTAATTTAAAAGAACCACAGTTGAATATAATACATTAGAATGTCTAAAATATTGTTCGATGTCAAACGGAACCATTCACTATCTCTTTAAGTATTAAAGATTGAATCAAATTATGATATGAGAAATAACCATTTTATTCCTATTGTAGCAACCCTGTAATCTATTTATGATTCGAGCACACCCAGTTCTTCCAATTTACTCAATACTCTCCATGTTCACTCATTCTAGTTACCATAGTGATTTTTCTTCAGCAATTTTCTACTCTTTTAATATTCAATCTAAACGAGTGCAACAGTATCAAATACTTGAATGTATATAAATTCAATTTGTTGCTATTTTCACACTACATTATAGATAGTTAACGCTGTTGCTTTAGTAACAGAAACAATAAAGATCTCATTGTCTTTATTATACATACGAATAGCTACTACATAGTCACATAAATCTCGCGCGAAAACAAATAAGCAACAATAGACCAAGAGTGATAATTTTAGTAACATAAAAAAAAAAACATACACACACGTACACACACTGCAAGATAAAATTCAAGTTAACTTTTTAGAAATAATAGGTGTAGTAATTGAATCAAATTACCGTGAAAATATCTACATACAAAAATAAATACACATAAATTTATGGGATGGTAGAAAAAATACCAAAAATAAAAAAAAAAAATAAATATTGCAAAAAGTTTTTGTAAATCTTTTTTATCTTCTTGCTACATTTATATGTATGTATATACGCTATGTCATTGATTACGGACAAGTCCGAGTATTTGTTTAGTAGCCATGTTAAGTTAGGCAGTGCTTAGACGGGATTCAATTAAAACTTTTCCAGAACAAAACAATTAAAGTTTTCTTCTTTTTCTCACGGGAAAATTATATTTTAATTTGTATTTTCTATACAAATGTTTGCCTATACGAAAACAAAAAAAAAATTAATTTTCATATAATGAATGTATTATATACCTGTGGCAATAAAATGCAATTTTTCGAAATTGAATTTTTCCATACATAATTTCAGTATTATAATTGTGTCATTAACCATTGTAGAAAGTTAATGGTTAGATAATAGGATAACTGGTGCTGACAGTATTTAAGCTCAAATATAAGTCAGCGATCTTTTTTATTTTCAATTACCATTTCAATAATCAATTGAATTTTGAAGTCAAAATAATTTCAAAATTTTCCCAATTTCTATGAAATTTTACATTGCAGATTTATCCATGCTGAACCGAACAGATAGCAACGATTCTTGACGTTAATTTGACATAACAACAACTATTTGGGAAACAACTTGATTAAGTACTTACTTATGTGGTCATTACAACCGAAAATCTGTTTCGGCTGAAGCTAGCATGCTTCCCCTAGTTGGCGCGAGTTAGAAATTCCAAGCGCCGTCATGTTCTCCAGTACTTGATCTTTCCGCCGGAAGTTAGGTCTGCCTCCTCTGCGTAGTCCACCATTGGATTCGGAATATAACACCTTCTTAGCTGAAGCTATAGTTGGGTAATTAAAAGTCGACGATTCGCGGTTTAGTTCTGTGACGTAGTTTTTGATAAAGCAATATTTTCAATGGTTCGCAAGTCATGTAAAGGATACGTGTTGTTTAGCGTATTCTCGGTAATCTCAATATTGTCAATTAATTGAAAAATTACCACAAGGTTGGAGCACAAATGTCTCTCAAAATACATTTCCTTGACCAGATGCACCATAATTTTTTCAAAATCATTGAATATTGGTGATATGGATGTTGTTAGCTCTACTTTAACTATCACATTGTTTAAGAAATATCATCTCTAAATTATTATACATTTTTCATGGCTTTGGATGCTAACTAACCTTCACTTTGCAAATGTGTTCTATGTTTTCTTTTATAAGCAGAAAACTAAGTATCAATAAAACTCTTAAAATATATGTTGAGGAATTCAATACAACATTTTTCGAAAGGATTAGTATTTAAATAGAGTGCTTTGCTCTTTGAGTACTTTTTAATAGACGACTCTTTCAAATAAATTATAATAAATTAAATAATACTTTATAACATCAATGAGATTCATTGAAATGCTAATATTGATTAAGGAATTACAGAGATGATTTTTTTTTTTAAACAAATAAAAACTATAGTTAAATACAATGTATGTAAAAAAAGCGCCTTTATTATCATACGAATGCTAGTATGTGAGCTCAATTTTTTTCCAATTTGGTAAAATATATTTTAAATATAATGTACATTGTTGAATTGGTTAACGATCAAAATATAAATAATAAATTTTTAATTTAATTTTTAAATCACAAAAAACGGTTATCGATTTTAGTACTCATGGAGTTGAATAGTTATATATGAAAAATGTTGAAGCTGTCGTAGACCCTTCTCGCTTATTTCATTTTTCGGGACAAGCGCAAGTCTTCTAATATGACGTCTATCATTTTTGGAAAATTTGCAATATTAATTTATTAAAATTATAAATTGTGTTATTTTAAAATATTAACACTTTTAAACATAGTATAGCACAAATTGCTGAAAAAAACGTATAAAATAAGAGAATGAAAATAATAATCAATTTTGCTTAAAATTGATTTAAAATATTTTACTTCTTATCAGTATTGTGTCGTGTTGTGACACATATATAGTGTGTGTGCATGTAAAATCAATAGCAACACCAGCTGTAGTACATACGTAGTATCAAAAGTACTAAGGATAGCAATGAAGTTATACACATACATATAAATTTGCTTGTTTTCTTTATCATAAAATTCAATTTCTGCAGATTAACGCCATCGTATGTATGGATGTATGTATGTATGTTATGTAAGGCTGATAAATGCATGATTAATAAAATATAGAATTAATTTATTCAACAAAAATTCATTTATTTTAAACCCTGTTTTCCTTTTAGCGTGATACCTCTCTATTGAATTCAAATCTTTCATCGCAGAGAAATTTTCATGTTTGAAAAATAAGATGTTAGTCGCAAGTTTGTAGTACAATTTTTGGAGAAGTGAGCCATTGTATCATAGTGGTGGAACAGTATATGTCTCATCTATACCGTCGATAGGTTTTTCATGTTGTTTTGAGATATCTTTCAATTTTTTTCGACGTTCTCCGTCGGTGAGGTCACCACTTTTAGGCACTTAATGGCATTTATGCACGTCCGACCACAACGAAACGCGACAATCCACTTCTGACCGATTTTATACAATAGCGAGAAGTCCCAGTATTACTTTACAATTCCACTTGTCTTCGAAATTTGTTAATTTTTTTCCCCCAAACAATAAACAAATTGTTTTATCAACACTCGAATAGATATTTATAAAATTATGAGATGTGTAGATGTCAGCGACATTTTCTTCATTTATCACGGACTTATCAGACGGTTCTCGTACGAGTATATGTGAGTTATACATATATATATATATATCCATGCATTTGTATCTGTATCAATGTCAGCCAGTCTGTCCTTAGGTTCCGAGGATCATAGTGAATGGGGTCTACATGTAAATATAATGCATACTGGTTACCACTAGATCAGTGAGTAGGTAACTGGTTTAGGTGAGTAGGTTGAATTCAAATTTAAAAGCCAGCACATGCAATAAATTGAAAACTTCTTATTAAAACACATCTAGGTCTATCTAGACCGGCTTGTGTACAGGGTCTACATGTAAATATAATGCATACTGGTTACCACTAGATCAGTGAGTTGGTAACTGGTTTAGGTGAGTAGGTTGAATTCAAATTTAAAAGCCAGCACATGCAATAAATTGAAAACTTCTTATTAAAACACATCTAGGTCTATCTAGACCGGCTTGTGTACAGGGTGTTGAAAAATTGTGAAGTATGCGAATTTTAAATATTTGTCATAATGAAAAATATTTGATTTGGATCATAATCAGCAGATATGGATGAAAAGAAAAAAAAAACCGTTTCTGATCGTCCTTAATTTCCATTGAAAAGATATAGCACAATCCAATGATAACGTTAGGCCAGTATTGTATGTGAATCCAATTGAATTCTATACAGATACAGTTAAGTAGCACTTCAATCACCATCTATGGTTACATGCGTGCTAGTACATGGTCTAGTCTCTGGATATATGTACATATTCACATTTGGTTTAGTGTTTAGCTACAAACAATTATATATTATTCGGTTATATAATTTTCTTTGTTTATATTATGCAGTGCACAATGAAATTTATAAAATTCATTGGATTTGTGTGGATATGTCTGTATGCACATACACAGAGTGTGTGTGTGTGTCCGTATGTATGAGTAAACGCACATACATACATATATGTATGTATTTCTATGAATATTTAGTAGTATTTTAAACCGATAAACTTTTTTATGACTTTACCAAGTTTATTATGTTCTCGTCTGCTGTTTCTCTACTGGTTGGTTTTTCTTCTTATTCCTTGACTTCTTGTACATTTTTGCTTTTATATTATTTAATATTTTTTTATTTTTAGTATTTTTAGAATTTTTTTTTTTTAGTGAATGCATGGCTGGCGGGGCTGTGCTGAGCTGTGTTTGGCCGTATAAGTTTTTTGGCAAATGAAAAGTTTACTTCCATGTGCTGATGTTCTAATGTGTGTATGTGCGAATATGTATACAATGTGAATAGTAGTAGTAGTGTTTTAGTGCACGTATAAATATATGTTTGTATAGGTAAGTATAAGTAGTAAATCCATTTCTGTCTGACATTTATCGCTTGATCAGGTGCACCATTAGGTTAACCGAGAAACAACAAATATTAAATATTATGAAATATCGTAAAGGAAAAAAAATATGAGTGAAATGGAAGACAAGTTATTTGTGTTTTGTTTCTTAGTCTACCTCTATGTTGTTTTTTTACCCTTCACTTAATTTACGAAATTTCACTTGAAATTGTTTAAAAAGCATTTAAGTGAAAAGTGATTGCCATTTTTATGTCAATCGTTTATTTCGTTTTCTATTACTTACTTGTACTTGATGTATCACATATATGTATATGTAGAATATACCTATACTCGTATGCAGTATTATACTTACTGCATATACATATTGTACATATGGTACGTACATAGATGAAATCCTTGCCTTAAGCCTTGTCACTTTTTGATGGTATTTTGTCACAACTGGAAAATGAAAAGCATCTTAAATCTGGCAATTTTGTATTTTCACATTTTCACTATTTATCTTCTTTACTTATTTCTTTTTAGTTGAGTATAGTTGCTGGACAAAAAAAAAAAAAAAAAAAAAAAAAAATTGAAGAAAGAAAAATAAAGAAAAAGTTTTCTTTCGATAGCTTAATAAAGGTAGTTGCACATATATGAGTCGTCTATTTGAAAATCTTCTTCATATTACATTCCATTGTGTGCATGACACAGATGCGCTTCGTACTTGCATTAGAAAAAATCATGGCAACTTCTGTTCTTTCCAAGCATTATTGTCACTTTTCTATATTTCCATAGATCAAACCTGTATGGGATTTTTAGAATATGCATTTTTACACATTGAAATCATTTTGCACAACAAATTTGAAATCATCTTCTGAACACTTGGAGAGATGTAATATACTTACATGTAAAGTTGTGTGCAAGGGCTAAAAGGTGTAAGGTGTAGCGAAAAATTCACTACAATTTCAGTTCAGAATTGAATTTTCCATTTAAATAATTAATCATTTGCAACTTTTAGTTCTAATTTTTGAATATGCCAGCAAAGGTAATATTTATATATGGGTGGGCTTATTGTAAACTATCAGATGCCAAACTCGTAGAAATATATAAGATTACGAGGGCGGTCCCAGAACTACAAAAGAAAACAACAAATTTGGGAAATTTTTTCTATATTTTTAACCATAATCTTCATTTAGCTCTATACACTTTCCCCATCGATATTCTATAGCTTCGATACCCTATTTATAGTATGAACTGTCTAGCTCATTAAAATAGCCATTTACCGCAGACTCCCACGTCTTCATTGTTTGCAAGACTTCTGCCGCCAAGCCACTTTTTCAAATTTGGAAATAGAAAATAATCCGAAGGAGCTAAAACTGGCGAATAAGGTGCATGCTGAACCAATACGAGCTTTAACACATTGATTTTGAACTGGTGCTTGGTCTTGATGAAACAGCACTTTCTTTTTCGCCCAATGAGGCCTTTTTTCTCTAATTTCATTAATTTCATCACAACGCTGCAACAAGTTAGCATAATAATCGCCCTTGATTGTTTTTCCTTTCTGAAGATAATCAATAAAAATTATCCCACATGCATCCTAAAAAACAGACGCCTATAACCTATGGACACAATTCTCCTCTTTCAGTCCACTGTTTTGACTGTTCTTTTGTCTCAGGTGTGAAGTGGTGGACTCATATCTCATCCATGGTTACGAATCGACGCAAAAACTCGGCTTAATTACTGTGAAACACCGCCAAACACTCTATAGAAACATCTTCACGATGTTGTTTTTGTTTTATTGTACTTTTTGAAATGCCTGTAATTTCACGTAGCTCACGCACCTTCAGCCGGCGATCATACAATACCATTTGGTGGATTTTCTTAACCGTTTCTGGCGTGGCCACCTCAATTTGTCGACCACTTTGGTGTTCGTCTTGGCAGCTCGTACGACCTCGTTTAAACTTTGCCACACAATATTTTATGGTTGTAACCGAAGGAGCAGACTCCCTCAGAGTAGAATCTAGTTCGGCTTTAATATTCATTGGACTGAGACCTTTCAAATGAAAGTATTGAATTACATAACGGTGACCATGTTTTTCCATGTTTACAAATTCACTGAGGTCGTTAATTTTTGATGGCTCTAAAAAAAAAAATACTTAACAACGTGACGCCTTGAAATTTAAAACATATTTTTTATAAGGTTGCCACTTTTCACCAAAGTTATTTTTTTTCAAACTAATGCCGCCATCTATATGTCAGGTCGGGGGAGCTCTGGGACCACCCTCGTATTTAGATCGAATTTAGCTTGCTTTGCCAGTTAGAAATTCCAAACACTGTAAAGCACTTTGGCGCTTGATCTTCTCATAGGATTTTCGAATATCATTCCTGCGTCTATACATTTCTATCTCCTTACACTCGCATTTTTCTGGCTCTCTCTCTCTCTCGACTGGAGCCTGAAAAGACGTCTCGCCGCACTCCACCTCCTTATTAGACAATGTCTCTTTTAATTTGTTTTCCTTTTTTATTGCAATTGTGAAACGAGAACTGTCAAGCATTAAATAGGTCCCATGGGTCTTTTTTTTTAACTTTTGATTTGCAAAGTTATTTACATATCTACTATATATGTATCTGTAGTATGTCTAAAGTTGAAAGGTGAATATATTAAGTGCTCAGAATGAAAATACTCGAACCAATCGAAAATTATAGCTTTCTAAAAATGTTATTTACATTTTGTCATTTAATAGACAGAAGAAGAGTTGAAAATGAAATAGGTTTCATTTTTATAAATCGTACTCAACTAAGCGGTATGATCCACTCCTTTATGTTACATTTGACACTATACTCTTATCAATGTCTATCATTTTATGTCACTGTCAAAGAAATATATATAAACTTAAAAATAATTCTTAAAGTTCTTTCTATAAAAAAGAGATATCTTTAAGACTTTAACTTTAACTTTGACAAATCAATTTGAACAATTTTCTCAAGAGATTTAGATCCTTAAATATTTAACAGAAGCCATTTACATATGGAAGTCATATGTGAAGGAATTGTGATTGTATTAAATACATGTACTATTTACTTTAGATACTGAGTACTACTATACTATGTAGCTTACTGTCAAATCTTTCCTGTTGAATTAATGACCATCTTCAAATGTCTAGCAACATAATCATGCAAACATGCATAACTCGAATATATGTAAAAGTATATGACTACCTATAGGAGGACAAAATACAACATCGCAATTACAGTAGTGAACACATTGGTTTACACACATTTATAGTTCTTTTTTCTTAGTAAGTAGTGTATAATAATTGTAAAGAAATAATCTTATTGTGTAGCGAAATAAAAACAAAAAAAAATTTTTTTATAAACATTTCAGTTGGCAAAAAGTTTTGAATCACTCTCAAGCCAAGCTCTAATCTCTAATTGGGGATAATATATTTGTGTGTGTGTCTTTTGTTCCATAGATGCAGAATTAATGCACAATTATTGGAATTAAAAAATATGTTTTTTACATATATTAGGAAAATTATGGCAAAAATTTGGTATGTATACAAATGAATGTCTTCCACTGTAATTTTTTTTTTTTTTTTTTTACTTATGGGAGACGCCTACCTACCTATGCATATGTGTTGAAATATATTTAGAAGGATTTTGTTGTGTAAGCGAATAAGTTCATATGTACTGTATATATAAGCCACATTGTGTATGACAATTTATCATTTTAATGTTTTTGTCAGAAATTTTTGAAATAGTACAAAATATAAAATAAATTAAATAAAATCCTAAAAAAAATAACAACTCTCACAAAATAGATGTGTCACATGAGGCATATCAAGAAGAAATTAATCACAAATACATACAAAATGGCATACATACGATGAGAATATTATTTAAAGCATCCACAGCATGTGGATGATACATACTATAGTACTGAGTTTGTCATTTAATTTAATAAAATAAATAGCTGGGTAACATATAACTAATGGATTGATCGATACGAATATTAATTGATATGAGAAAATTTTGCAAAAGAAAATTTTGCAAGAGAAAAAAATACATTTTTAATACAATTTTGTATGCATTAATACGATTTATATAAAATATTAAATATAGTTTAATACATTCATACAAAGAGTATGGAAAAAGAAATATTTTGAACCTTAAAGCAATTGCCAAATTAGATATTAGTTCTTCGTTGGAGATTTTGTATTTTCCTCTAGAGAACATTCTGTTGTTGTATTTCGAATATTTCCAGCGCATTGCTTAGTCTCTTGCTCTTTGAAACATAGTAGTAATAATATGTTCGCTTAAATATCTCACATGTTATATTTTGATTCTACTTTTCTGTATATAAATTTCTGAAAATCAAGCCTCAGTTAACAAGATTCAAAATAATGAGAGAAATTCTAACTATGTGGAAAGCTCAACTATGAACATACAAATATCGTATCGAAGGCATTATATTTTCACATGGGAAAACATAACACCTACATGACCACATTTTGCGTAATTCCTGTAACCCAGAAATATCACCATGCAAATATACAATTTTTTTTTGTATAATTTCCAAATGTAGCATGGTTTCATAACATCAACGTCCATACATATCTTGATGTTGGACTCTTTGGATGTGATACATGATGTGTTCATTTGGTTGGTTTCACTGAAACCGGCTAATTGACTGCCTGACTGATGGCTTAAATGATGCAGGTACATAAGCATTTACTCTTGCGTCCTATTTAGTTTCATAAATTTACATACATACACTATGTATGCAGACATTTATATTTACTTGTATACATTTAGTAGTATACATGTTGATTCAAATGTGCGTAGGTATATTCTAATCGTGGGAAGTTTCACACTTTATCTTTACATATGTATGTAGCATATATATATATATTGTATCTATCTAACTATACGGGCGATAAATGTATATACGTGAATGCACTTTTACAAAATAATTTATAAAGTTTTAAATTAAAATTAAATATTTATGAACCATAAATATGTTGATAAACACATGTATATATGATATGTATACAAATAGAGACACATATAATGTGTATAAACATTTTCCTTCATTCACAATATAATGGTCATCCTTTTGATAATAAATGTTTATATTCTTTATATTTATTTATTTATTTTTTTTTACCAAAGGATTTTTATGTGTAGGTAGCGTCCATATAAAAAAAAAATTATACTTTTGAAATATATGTTATATATATAAAAAAAATAAAATAAAATAAAATGAATAAATAATATAACTCAGTTGCAAAAAACTCTATATTAAATATTTATTTAGTATGTCTGTGTAAATAAAAGGATTTCTCGAATTGAGCAAAAATATTTTCATGCATGTATAACTAATGTACATATTGTAACATACATATGCTTATATACTACAGAGGTAGTTTACTCGTATATTTAATCATTAAAACGTAAATAAAATACATTTTCCAGCAAAGACGATTATTTGTTGTATTTTTGGTTTACTATATATTTGTTGATTTCATTTCATTCAACTATTTTGCACAAATAACCAAAATTGAAACGATAATTTATGATATTGCTCATCCATATGTGAAGAGAAGGTCAACCAAGTTCATAAAGTAACATATAACCAAAAAAGAGGAAAAAAAAAATAATTTTACAAATTGTAAAAAATAAATAGCCACATACGAGTACACATAAACAATTATCATCAATTGCTTATTTTGAGCATACTCGATGGGGATTTTAATGGGTAACTCTTTAATGCAAACTCTTACATTGTAAATGTGTATGTACTAGGTTGGAGTGCTTTAAACAATTTCTCGGGTGATAATTTCAAGTATCGTACTCACCAGAGTTTACAAAAATCACAATTATAACAAGCATTTATTTCGTTGCTTGTAAAATGACTTGAGTGGGTAGATCATTCTTCGAGTTGATTGGATATCAGCCATCAGGTTATAAATGGCTTAAGGTACATTTCTTGCAGAGAAGTATTCATTCCAAAAAAAAAAAAAAATATACATCAATTGTTGTCAAAATTCCTCTTACCAAAATAGTATCCAGCTGTAGGCAATATTAGCAAGGGTCCCAATACATAAGCCCAGCCGTATCGATATGTTCTTTTTTGATAACTACTAGAGTTCTAGTCTTGCTAAATATAGGTCAAGTAGTTAACTCATTTCCGCCCTACTTCCGACGCTAAGAATCTATAGAATAAGATTGAGAGTTATTATTGTATTTTTTTTCCTTGTTCACTCCTCTTGGGAGCATAGGACCTCAATAATCATAGAACCATAGAACCTCACACAATATCGATCTACTTCAAGTATTTCTTGGCCAACCTCGACCTCTGCTCTCTTGCGGGTTCCAGTTTAGTGCCATTCTTGTAATGCTATCTGCAGGTTTTCTAAGCGTGTGACCCATCCATCGCCACTTTCTGTTTTCGCTTTGCAACAGGATGGGTTCTTCATTCGTTAGTCTCCACAGCGCGTCGTTGCTGATGGTATTCGGCCAGAATATTCTACAGATGATACGGAGGCATTTGTTGACGAAGGTTTGTAGCTTTTTGTGTGATGGTGTTAGAGATCAGCCATGTGTTTCACTACCGTACAACAATACAGATTCGCGATCTCGCCCACACGGCATGCAATTGCTCGAACGCCGCCCATGCATTCTTTAACCTGCAATTGACATCTTCAATAGCTCCGCCGTCTGCCGTAATAATGCAGCCGAGGTAACAGAAGCCTTCAACAAATTCCAAAGGGCATCCGTCGACCATTATATGGCGTGCGTTTTTGTGCTTATTGTATTATGGATTTTAAATAGCCGCCATCCCATTCTAATTGCCAGAACTTCAGTCTGAAAAGTTGTATATTTATTAAGCAAACTCTGTGAAAAAGCTCAGAAAAAGTGATGTCATAGGGGTTCTGCCACAACAGTAATGGAAGAGAAGCTCGGCCAATGAAACCTTCGGGGCTTTAAGTGCCACATATTTATTTAATTTTTTTTATAGTAAAACTCCTAAGCACCGTACCTTGCTTGGAAGATTTAACTGTTGTTTATTTAGTGTTATGTTGAGTGAAGTCTTGAATTTTCATTTTAGTCAGTCCTTCACGGTTGAACACCTAGTACACAGTGTGTGATCTATCCATGTCCTTAGATGCTCTTGAACCTCAATGCTGGTAAGAGAATCTTTAATAGCTTTCATTCTGAGCTTTTTCAAGACTTCGTCGATATATAACAAGACTGCTGTGCTCTGTTGTTTGTGATGAAGACAGAAAACTATAGCGGACTCCTGCCTATGGTATAAGGAATAATTTGACCCGTTTCCAATTGGCAGGTGCATACAAAAATTGACCATACAGGGGTTAGGGGTTTATTTAAAGTTTCTTCATTTCAACGTCTTTTCAATACATATCTTAATCTCAAAGCACATCAACGTCTATTGTACATACATAGATTTGTTTATAAATATAATTATGAATATGTGCTCATACAAGTGTGTTTTGATAAAAGAAAATAAGAAAAAAAATAATATAAAGAGAATATCATATGTAATTTTTAGAAATATCTTTTGAGGATTTCCAAAGGATCTACTATTTCATATTTGTTTCATTATTAGTTTCATTATTATTATTGTTGTGCTTTAATTTTTTTTTTGTTATATTGTACATTATTCGTATCGTACATAATGGTGTAGGCTACAAAGTGAATTTACTTTTGAATAATTGACAAAGACAAGAGGTTTCTATTTTGGCTTCTGTATGTGTGTGTGTGGTGTGTCTGTGTGTTCTTATTCCTTCATTAAATTTGTTTTTTTCTTTCCTTAATTCTTGTTCTTACATCATTTCTGTCAAATGTGTTTGTTTGTTATCCTCTTCTAAGATACGTACGTGTGTATATATGTGTGTGTGTGTGTGTGTGATTGTATATAAAATTACATTTTTAAAGCATTAAGAATGTGCGCGCCTCATTTGATGATTTTTTTTTTGTTTGCCCAAAAAATGATCTCTCCCATTATATTGTTGTTGTTGTTGTTGTTGATGTTGTTGATATTTGGGAGCTTTTTGTGTGTTATTCTTTATTTGCTTTTGCCTTCTTTATTATTTTTGCCACGCGTATTATAAATGACAAAAAGAACGAATGTCGTCCTTTAGCATGTAGCCAGGCAGCCAGTGCTGATGTCGCGCCGCTATTCTATGTTGATACTTCTACTGCTTCAGGATGTTTGTTGATTTCTCTTTTTTGCTTTTTTTTCTTCAATTTTGTGATTGTGCTTTTTTTGGACATTCGCTTTATTTTTGTATTTTTTTTTTTTAGTTCTGTTTATGTTTTGCTGTTATTTTTATTTTTTGTTAGAATTTGCACGGAGGGGTAAATAATGACCGCAGGATGTTGCTGTAAACAAATTCATAAATATTTTTTTTGTTACTGCTATTTTTTTCCCCCTTCATTTTGTTAATAATCGCAATAAAATGCTCATTTTTTTCCTCCCGTATACAGTTTGTTATGTTTTATTTAAAATTCTTAATTTAAATTGATGTTATTTGTGCGCCACATGATACGACTCATATCGGGGTAAATTAGGTATAATATCCTTGAAATTTAATTCTACTTTAATGAGTAATTATCAAATAAAGAGCACAAAAAAATAAAACCGTAATCTGTAAAAGGAAAAATATAAATGAATATAATATTTTGACAAGTAATCGTATTTGTTGCATGCATGAATGTCCAGTATTTCTGATGTCCTTGAATAGAGTATCAGAAGTCAATCACCTTGCTTAAGGTACTATCCTAATTTAATGTCACATTTCTTTGAGTGTGTTTTTGTATCTCACGTAGGTATAAGTTGTCTAGAAATGGGTGTTCCAAAAAGGGTTTTCTTTTTTTTTCACTTTGTTTCGAAACGATGTATAATTTTTTGTTTTCTAAGTACGACTGTTTGGTCTAAGAGAAAATTATCTATGAACTAAACTATGAGAACTGTATACTTTGATCAGCAACGAAAATCAACACAGAGGCATACAGTGGCAGATAAACAACACGTTCTTGAAGTATCTTGCATATGCTGATGATATCTGCTTGCTCACCTACAAAGTGTGTGATCTGAAGCTAATGCAAGCCATGCAGGAGAAGCTGAGACCTACTGGTCTTAAAGTCAATGTCGGAAAAACGAAAGTGCTATAGCTCATCGAAGCCATCTCGGAGCACTCGATCCTTAGCACACAGTAGTTCGAAAACGTGAATAAATTTTGCTACCTTAGATGCATGGTAATTGCGGACAGTGGTTCTGCGCTGGATGTTGAATGCAGAATTGATAAAACTAAGTGTGCCTTTGGTATTCTTGAACTATTGTGGCAATAATACCAAAGTGTCCGTTTTGCTGTATGGTTGCACCACCTGGAATGTTACTGCGATGATTACGAAACGTCTTCAAACCTACTTTAAACGTTGTCTCCGACGAATTTCGCGTATTTTCTGGCCTCCAACGATCTCCAACGTCGAACTGCTGAAAAAGACCAACCAGATGGACGTTGCACTCGAAATCCGTAAAAACAAAAATGGCAGTGAATCGGTCACAAGCTAAGGAAAGATGACGATAATGTGTCAAAGCAGGCCCTACGCTGGAATCCTTTTCAGCAAGCAGGCAGAGGAATTGATAGACCTTGTATTACATGGCGCCTCTCTACAAAAGCTCCATCCATTGCCATCCAAAACCGAGTTCGACTGCGGAGAGGTGTAGTTGCTACCTTATGCTCCAATTAGGTGTTTGAGGAACACATATATAGATCTAAAACTTAAAAATCATTACTTCAATGTGTAATAAAAAATGTTACCTCATTTTGGAATACCCCATATACATAAGGTATTCTGTATTTATGTACATCATCGTAAGTATGTATAACAATTGGTCTGACATATCACTGCATTGGGGCATTTAATAATCTAAATGGGAAAAATGAAGAAGAACTATTTTTGGTTAGATTAGAAAATTTGCAAGGTAACGCAAAACTTCATATATATATATATATTAATATGCTCGAAACTAAATCAATTGATTGCCTAACTGGAGTATGCCCGTAACTATAAACGACTGATTAGCTGATTAGTACTATATGGACCAGTATTTGAAATGATTGCATTTCATATTGGGTATATTTACATATAATTCTACATTTGGCCATTTTGACAGAATTTCAAAAATATTTTATTCTCTACTTCAAAAAAGGGTTCTTAGCAATTCTGTAAATTGAAATTAATACAAAAACAAAAGAACCTATTTAAAAGTGCTCGCATATAAATATATCATCATTTCTATTGAAAGCTTCAAGTACATTTTCTCAATGATCCTTAGAAGTTTCTTGAATGAAATGTAATAATATCCGAATGTTGATTAAATCAACAATTTTACAAATTAGTCACTTCAAAAACATAAAGCATCCATATATCTACAACTATGAAAATTGTTGTATGAGCACAAGTATATGAGAAATTACAAAAGCACTCCCACACACACGCAAACATACAATGTGAACAACAATGAGCAGCAAATTAGAATTTTTTCCTTTTTTGTTTTGTTTTTTTTTTTATTCTGTTTGTTTTCTACTAGTCCATATACCTACATACCATACATATATGTACAATATATACACATATATGCCATTGCTCAATGTCAATGCTCGTACATAAATACAATCATTTGTCGACTGAATGTGCATCACAAGCAGCAATTATTTACATAAACATGTCATGTTTTAGAATTGCATTGTACAACATCACTACTCTCATACACTGACTCATAGTCGTACTATTAATTGTACCGAAAAGCATCAACAGCAACAATAATAACACATTTAAAACAGATATTATAACAAAAACGACAACAACAACAACAACAACAACAACAACAACAAGAACATTGTGAAAGCGCGTTAATGCATTGTGAATAGTTGAGTGCATAAAATAATAACGACCGACCCTTCAATGCAACATAAAGAATTTTGCATACATACACGTACGTACTTAAATTGAAATAAGCATATGCACTGACACACATACGAGTGAGTCTACATATACTTGTATGTAGTTATGTAATGTATGAACGAACTCATAGAAGCAACTGTGTACGTAGGTACCCTTAGTCAACATAACAATGACAGCATGCAAAATACATACCAACAACAAGAGTAGTAGCAACAGCAGCAGCAGCAGCAGCAGCATCGGCATCATCAGCAATGAGGACAATAAAAACCATACAGAATATGTTGCAAAAATTAGCAACACTTTTCACAATTTTCACATAAGCACATGGGCATAAGCATATATATGTATATATATATATATATATATATATATAGATATACACTTCAGCAAATACATACACATACCTAAGCATGCATATATATAAACACATCGAAGCACACATAAGTACTGACGTACATGTGAAACACATTTTCACAAGTGGCAACACTAGTGAAAAACGATGCACGTATGAACGTCAATGTATTTACAAATTATATATGACACAATCATCCCATTAGGTATCACACATAGAAGATTATATTTTGTATGATGCTATGAAATTATTTTGTTCAAGTTTGGTGATGTTTTATGATTTCATCGATGCGTTGCAATATGTTCGATGTACACCTATTAAGTGCCTGAATGCGTACTGCTGTTGTTTTGCGAATTAAAATATGTTCTGCTCAACTTTTACCCCAAAATATCTCGTCATATTAAGCAGACTTATTTCGATCGATGTAGTCAGCATTTTCTCGGGGGCGTTTTGAATCCTTCTCGTTCGTTTGTTCGTTACGTGGCCATAACAACTGAATATATAGCATGCTTCGCCAGCATGTTATCTGTGTTCTTCGCTAGCTGGCGCCAGTTAGAAATTCTAAGAGCCGTCAGATTTTCCAGTACTTGGTCTTTCCTCCGTAGGTTAGATCTTCCTCTTCTGCGGCGTCCTCCAGCGGGTTTCGAATAGAACACCTTCTTAGCTGGAGCATGTTCTTCCATTCGCTCGATATGACCTGGCCAGCGCAGCCACTGGATTTTGATGCACTTTTCTATGTTAATATCGGCATACAGCTCATACAGCTCATGGTTGTACCCTATTCGGTACTTCTCTCGAAAACTTCAAGCATTCGTTCATCCGAGGTTGAAATTGTCCAGGCTTCAGCGCCATATGTAAGGACAGGCATGATGAGACACTTGTACAGTGTAGTTTTCGTTCTTCCAGAGAGGGCTCGACTTCTCTTCTTGCTTACTTAGCCCAAAGTAGCACCTGTGTGCAAGGGTGATCCTTCGCAATATTTCCAAGCTGACGTCATTACTGCTGTTAATGCTGGTTCCAAGATAGACAAAGTCCCTTACTACTTCAAATACGTAGTCGTCAACAGTGACAGTGAGAACTTTGAATCCTAATAATTGATCAAAATTGCACTTGATAATTGGACCATTTTTGGATCACTTCTTCAGAGATGGAATCTATAAATTCCCTAAATAATCGTAATTTTCGATGGAGCATATTTTGATTTTTTATTTTTAACAATGAAATGCATGTCTTCCATTTTCTTCTAGCGTAGCTTGATTCCACGCTCTTAAAACTTCTGATCTTTACTGGCAAAAAAAAAATTCGGATCCCAGTCAGTTTTGATGTTCTTATTAAAAATAAAGTCTTTGCTGTGTAAACAATTTTCTAGAGACCAAAAGAAATAATAATCTGAAGGTATCTTATCTTTGGAATATGATGGGCATGGCAATACAGACATCGCTTCAAAGCAGTAAAAACCATTGGCATAAAGTTTTCAAAATTTATGCTTTTCTTGACGTTTCGGAAGTATATTAAATCACAGACATAAGTCCTACAGGTCAAATTTCTGTCTGTAAGAACATGCGGAACCCATACGTTGAGTTTTGAAATTAAACCATGGCATTTCAAGTAATTACAAACGGTAAAATTTGACAAATATAATATCTCAATAATTTGATGAGTTGCTTATGGTGGTTATGGCGGTTCCGGCGGTCCATCAATAACTTTATTTTGCTTCCAAAGCATGGTGCGTCTTTAACCTCTCAACTACCGAAATGAAGTTTTATGTACCAGCTTTGAATATTGACATTTCTTTTTGTTGCTATTTTTAACTTTTTGTTCATAAAAAAATAAATTATGCAGACAATGCTGCTTTCGACTTTCTAAATTTAAATAAACAAGCCTCGCTGTGTATATCAAATATGGCTGAAGTGGTTGTCTATGATCAAATTCTATAATTAAACAAAATTATAATATTAATAAAGTGCAATTTCTTTATAAACAACATAAAAATCTGCCAAATACATCGAATTTCGTTTTCATTTAATTATACCCTACACTCATCATCAGTTTGAAACACCCATAAGGTGAGGGAACAGATTTGGAATGTGATATATTAAACCGGAAATTCGCACATAACTATAGTTCTTGCATATAGGCAAAATCAGATGAAAGTCATGCCTATCTCTAATATAAAATTATGTTTTAAAGTTTAAAAATCTTTTCATTTCATTTCGGCATGGAATGAAAACTAGGCCAATCTCCCATATAAAAATTTGTTACCGTAAGTATGCTTTCACACTTTTCCCCGCAAAAATATTAAATTATCACTGTTATAGTTAGTATATTTTGAGAATGAGCGAAATCGGATGAAAATCACACCTACTTTTCCTACAAACGTATATTTTTCGAACAAAAGTATGTCTCTCTGTCTGCCATAGTGTAGGATATATTGTATAAGCTTCGATAATATTGAAGTTCAACGTAAAAAATTTTCTTTTTTACATTTTGTCTTCTTCATTTTTCAGGATTAGACTTTTTTTACCACCATCATTGTAAACGCATCATGTTGTTCTATAGGGGCATCCATGCATACATGCATCGTGCGATATGCAAGTGACATGGTTATTTTGCATTTTTATGCACGCTTGACAGCAAATGATGCAAGTGGGAATTTCATATAAGTACGTGAGCATAAGTTGACAATATACCCTATTGCAAATTGTGTGGCAATCATTGTAACATATCAAGTTCAATCGACAAAATGCAAGTATCATGGTATCATGAAGATTTTCAACATGATCGAACTTGTGTCAATTGGTTCATAGCAATTTCAGTATGTACATCATCATAATCATAAGTACTTACATTCGATAGAGGGTATACGGTATATAATTGATTGTTGCTGAATACGATTATGTGACAGATTATGGTGAGTAGAGGAACTGACGTTTATAAACACAATATGAGTACGTGTAAGTGAGATTGAAAATAGTATGATTTTCGTTTTTCTTTTAAATAGTTTCCACATTTTTATTACTGATTTATAAAAAAAAAATTCATTAAATAATTTAGTGAGTTTGTATGTGTGTGGGGAATTTTTAAAGAATTAAAAAAAAATACTATGCGAAATTATAAATGCACATATTTAAGTGAATGATGTCATACACTCTTTTTTATTGCTCTTTTTCTCTTGCTCTTCACTCTCTATGTATTTCTCTCAATTTCTCATTCCAATACAACTAAATGAATAAATATCCCAATTTAATGCCAAAAGTACAAGACAAATAGTTTTCGTTGCCTGTTTATGGGTATGCATGCATCAAAATCTCATTCATCCGTTACTGTTCTACTTTATGTAAAAGCAAAAATATACCCCATACATACATACTCGTACATATGTAGGTAGATCATATACAATACAGTATATAAGCTGTTGTTATCCATTCCTGCGGTTGTTGTAAATATCCATTGTGGTGATGGTTGATGGGTAAATCCTTCAACAGAATATCAACATCATCATCATTATCATCATCATCATCATTTTTGGGTGAGATAAAAGGAAAGAAAGGAAAAATAATAAAAACAACACCGAAAAGGGACAACATCAATGCAATGTGGCAACGGTTGTTGTTGGCTGATAACATTCCACTATCAATGATGAGGGCACATGCAAGTAAATCTTGTTAAACTTGCCATGTCGTAATGTCATCGTTGCCATTGTCGTCATCATCGTCATAGGGTTTTTGTGTCAATGGCGTTGCTACTGTTTCTGCGAATGGAGAATTGGTGAATACAAGCTGAAGGAAGAAACCATACCACAAACGAGTAATAATAATAATAACAACAACAACAACTAAATGTGATACCACCAGCCACTATCATGAACAAAAAGAGCTAATAAAATGTATGTTTTGAGTTGGGGAACAAATAATGAGTCCATTTCCTTTATTCTCAATGTCATTTTTGCTAAAAAAATACAATATATTTATGTCGGTCGGTGACAGTGACTACTCCTCCGCTGACTTTCCAGTTCATTTCAAGACT
Source organism: Megamerina dolium (assembly GCA_963854835.1). Classification (NCBI taxonomy): domain Eukaryota; kingdom Metazoa; phylum Arthropoda; class Insecta; order Diptera; family Megamerinidae; genus Megamerina; species Megamerina dolium. The sequence continues at coordinate 49,210,352 of OY978529.1, read as the reverse complement.
TTTTGTGGTCGATCAATTTCAAACAAACGATTACAAATTTTTCTACCACAGCCAGATCAAAGAGATATGTAGCTTTGAAATCAAAACTTCTTGGTCAAAGTTCGTCTAAGCTTCTACCTCTGTGTCTTATACTTTTTCCCCAAACCAATATCCACACTGTATGTGTGTGATAGACAGCAACACGTTCATCATCATCATACGTCTTGTACTATGAAGCATAGCAAAAATATTGTTTTTATTATACACGATGTGTTTGTTTTCTCCTGTTGGGTTTGTTTGATGTTTGAGCGGTTACTTGAATGTTGGTGTAATGAACCACAGAGCGCCAACATGTTTTTATATATTGTAGTTTCGACACATTGCACGGAAATGGTAGTGGTCCATCGAATATGTAGGTACATGTGCTCTTACTCGTATAATATTGTTTCTAGTACAGCGGCAACATGTTTCCAACATATCATTGCATTGTTCTCTCTATACACATGAGTATATACAATATATGTATATAAACATCCATCATCCACTGTAATGTACATTACATGTTACACGTTTTCAGTGGCTTCGTTAAAATTGTAATGACAATAATTGTATTTTTACATGATATTTTGACTGAAAAACACAGAAAATGGAGCAATAACATTTTGCTGTGATTTTAGTGATATATGTATAAGAATAAAATTGACGTAATTGTGAATAAAATATTTTTTGCATAGAGAACATTTTTGTATTGCTTATAGAAGTATAATATAAAATTCACTGCTTATAAAACGAATGTTTAGAAAATTATGAAAATAGAAAAATTTATGACGTTAATAAATATGAAATTTTCACCATGCAGTAGTAAAAATTCCAATGAACATCACACTATTCTACAGAACATTAAAAATAGCACGTAAAAATTGCATTATGAATAAAACCATTTATTCCATATGGCATTTAATTAATTTTGTATGAATTTTTTATGCCTAAATTTTATCATCACATTAATTTCAATTTAATGATATTATAAAAATATGTGTTGAAATTAATTTTCACATATCTATGTGAAAAATACAAAATTCTGAATATTGATTGCAACCAATCCATCCGATAATCTATTCTATCCTAAACGATACTTAATACTTATACGTAAACTGTATTATGTATGTTCGAAAAAAGAAAAAATGCAAGTAAATACTAAAGCTCGAAGTATACACATAGCATGCCCCGTATAAAATATAATTTATAAAGATTATAATATATATACTATATACCCGCCTGATTGTCTCTGTGTCAAGTTCAATGACGAATGTTATTTATTATCCTCAATACATTTTTAGTATGTACAAACATTAGTATGAGGTTGTTTAATGACGTTCTCTACACTTTTTCTCTCTCTCTCTCTCCAAATTTTTTATTCATTGAATAAAATGGCAATAAAACATGATTCCCGATTGGTCAAAAATATAGCAAAGGAGGGAAAATGGATGTGAAGTAATGGATGTGAAATATAAGACATATCTTGACATTGAATCTTGTACTTACTTACTATATTCGAATGGAAATTATCTAAAAAGCAAAACGTATATTTTCACTAAGTACTTACGAAGAAAATTGGGATTATATTTCTCAAGCTTATTTGACGTGTTTTATATACCTACATATATACAATATGTATATAAGTAATACTTATTTGGCACTAGTAACCCGAAATAAACTTGATAGATGAACCATTCGCTCACATAAATATTTTACACTTAAATGAATAGTAGTATGTTGAATATTGCTCAAGTAGATGAACCAAACATCGATAGAAAATAATTGTAAAATCTACGAATAAGAGTACATGGAAAACACAATGTCTAAGATGAATGGGTGTGAAAGACCTTTTAATGTGAAGCCTAAGATTATGTTCATCCAATAATCTAGCTCTTCTTGTGGTATAGAAAGTTTGGGAAATTGAATGGAGCCTTAAATTAGTTTTGAGATATTTTTTTTCGTCTGTTTTTTAAGCCTTTATTTAAGTAACAAATTGAATTTATACATTATCAAAGTATTGTCCATCGTTAGCTACGACTTTTTCTTCCATCTTTCTGCTATCATACGGACTCCGCGTCAGTAGAAGTCGACATGTTTTTGACGCATTCCATGAATCGATACAATTTTTGGCTTCTTCGTAAGAATGAAAGGTAGGACTTCCCATTTCATCGTTGCTAAGTATGTTTCAGCAACATGTGTACGAGCATTGTCATGTTGCAATACTACTTTGACGTGTCTTTCGAGGTATTGTAGCCATTTTACTTCAATGCTCGGCTCACACGCATCATTTGTGTTCAATAAACGCCACCGATGATGGTTTCATTCGATTTTAGCAGCTCATAATAAACAACACAGGGGTGTTCCCACCAATTACAGAGCATAAGCTCTATTAATGTTGCTGGTTGGCCAGGCATAACCCATAATTTTTTGCACTTCGGTTTGTCGTCGTGGATTCATCGGTGACGATACGATGCAAAAGAAAAACCTTTCGTTTTTGTCGTTGAAGCAATTGTTCGTACGTGAAAAATCGTCGTTTAACATCTCTCGGCTTCAATACGTATGGAATTCAATTTCCTTGTTTTTGAAGCAATCCCATGGTTTAGAAATGCTTGGAAATTTATTTGATTCAACAACCGCTAATGATGTTATCCATTTTCTTCATACAATAGAACCGTCAATTCTTCATCTTCAATTTTTGTTGGTTGGCCCGAAAGCTCTCTTCTTCAATGTCGAAATCACCGCTATTAATCCGACGAAACCAGCACATTTTAATCGAAATATAATGTTCCTTGTAAGTAACCATCACCAATCGAATGACTTTTAGCGACACTTTTTGTTGAATTAAACATGAAAAGCAAAACTTCCCCCAAACGTTGTTTTGTTCTCTCAAAGGTCGATAAAAATTTGTGCTTTACACTTTTACGAAATGATAGATATTGAAAACGAAATTCGAATAATGGAGCCTTAAAATGAATATAGTTACAGTGCGGTCCGATAGCAAATGTTAGAGTTACGCCATTTGAGGAAAATCCCTAAAAATGAATTCAAGGTCCCCTATCCAGAATGAATTATCCATATATTTCTAAAACATTGAACGGTACACTTATACCGAACAGAAATCATATTGTGCAAGTTTATGCTGTGAAATTCCACACGAAAGCTACATTAATGTTAATTCACTCATATTAGCCAATTAAAGTTGGTTTAAACTTCCACTAAAGATTGACTTTAAGCGCAGTGCCCATGAAAAAATTGATTTTTTCTCTACATCAGTCAAATGCAAGTATATATGTACATGCTTGTGAATGCAACGATTATTTATCTTAATGCATTTGATTGATGTGCCACATGCAATTAACGAACCAACAAACTACCAATTTGCTACTTTACTCATTGTTATTGTCGGATACTTTGTGGTTGAGTGTTGCTAATATATGTACAATATATGCATTAAGATGTGAAGGTATAGGTATGTACACAGGTAGAAATACCATTGCTCGCTTGTTTATTGTTATTATGAGCACATCGTTGGATATATATTGGATCGTGTTGCATTCCTATTTATGACGTGGACTGTTACATATATTGTAAATGTAGTATATACCTATATATATTCACAGACACAGACTCAATCATTTATTTTGATTTTTTATTGAATATATTTTTGATTGTTGTTGTTATTATTACATGTAAATAAATAACTGTATGTAGGTATTGTTTTATTTATTTTAGTGTGTGGAATGTATGGTAAATTGAATTAATGGTTTATTGGCAATATTTATTGGAATTCGTATAATGGTTATAGTATGTTACTATGTTAAATCTGCATATGTGCTATGTAATTTTTTGTTTGTTTTGCTTTAACAAGGGTTAAAATTGAAATTTCCATAATTTTTTTTTTTGTGCTTGGTTGTGCTGCCAATGCAATTAATTATATGAAATATGCCACTCAAAATTGAGTAATCAGCTCAATGAATGTGAACATTGTGTATTATTTGATACGTATCTTAAGAATGATATGCACAATCAGCTTAAAAATTACATATGTTGCTGAAAGATAGGCAAATACTCGTATAATATTTGCCAAATTTTCAACTCAAATACACTAATTCTAACTAACGAGTTCATATAATATTTGTACATTAGTGGTAGTTTCAATACTGTCAATGTTATTCAGATTGTAGTACATTCATATAAGTAATAAAATATGCTCATTTATACACACTACCTCGCGCCTAAATGGATGTACGAGTACTTATGTATTCACACAATTTATACCAACATAATCCGTGTATGCATTGCATATACTCGCACTAGTATATCATGCATGCATGGCCGTGCATTTATATTGTGTGGTAACTTGATCATCACCATCATGCATCAGCGTCATTATGTGCAGCAATAACAGCATTAATATTACATCCATTTTAGGGTTTCTAATTTGGTTTCGATTAACCGGTTTCTGTGTCTTCGATTCTAGAGCGATCATTCGAGGAATGACCGGAAAAGTTGAATAATTCTCGTTACTCCATAAAATCAAATTTATTGGACCGTTAAAAATATTATGACGTACACATTTTTGTATTTCGTTCTAGAGAAAATTTTTTTGTGAAGACATATCTGCCCTTAACTCTGTATGTCTTGAGTCAACATATAAGAAAAACTTAAATAAATAAATATGTGGCACTTAAAGCCCAAAGGGCTCATTGGCCGAGCTTCTCTTCCATTACTGTTGTGCGTCTTAAATTTTGGACAATATTAGAAGGGACCTATTTATTTTAGCCGGTTCCGAACGGCAGAACACTTGTAACATCACTTTTTCTGAGCTTTGTCACAGAGTTCTTTAAGAAGCTTTTTCATGGCAAGTTGTTACTGTCGGAAGAATTGCCAATTGCTTGCCGATATTAAATTTGTTATGCATCAGCCGGGGATTGAACCACGACCTACAGATCAGAAGGCGAACACACTAACCACTGAGCTACGGCACTAAGAAAAACTTAAAAATGAGAATAATTAGACAAAAAAAAAAAAATAACAAAACGAGTGATTTGTCAACGCGCATATTTAAATCATTTGATTTTGTTCATATTTAATATATTACGAAATTCACCAATTTCAAGAAGACAACTTTCAAAAACAACTATTGCCGATGGACATTTTATTCCCTATGATGAGGATTTAATGAATAATGTAGAGTAACTCAGATCAATAAAATTTCATCTTCATTGCTTCATAGCTCAAACTGGTTAATCGATGAATTTATTAATATTACATAGTATTCCCAAACTAGTTTTAGATCACTTGGTATGCGATAATCGGTTTTTTGAAGAGGTTGAAATAATTGAAAATTCTATATCACTTGTTTCACTCCGTTGATTTTCGTATGCTAATTGGCATTGAGCCGGTACGTGCATTTAATATTTCTATTTTCTGTTGGTGGGTACTATTTACCCCCTCGCCCCTCCTGTACTGTTATATGCATTAAGGCAAATATTTAGTTTTCCAAATGCCTCACCATCACTCTGATTACACATTTGCCACTGCACATAATTTGTTGTTGTTATTTATTGTAGTATGTATATATGTAACGGTACATTTCTCAGATGGCATCCATATTTGAGAATTCTACCATATTCGTAGCTATGCATATGTGCGTAGGTGTGCATATATTGTATATGCACACCTTGATACTGAAAATTGTCTGCCGCATTCCATGAAAGTGTTTCGGACAAAAGGTATGTGCAGCAAATTTCTAAATTGTAGAGGAAATTGAAAAAATATGCCAGTCAATTTATTTTATTTCTCATGTGCCTGTAATTATTGGGTAGAGGTTCTGAAACTTACAACAATGTTGATAAGTAGAGGAGGTACCAGCGGTCAAAACGTGATAAGTTCTAACAAATGTCTTCTAGAGTAGTGGTAACGGTCTTTCATTATTTTAATATCGTGATGAAAATATTCGCCTTGCTTCTCACTAATGTCACCTGAATTCTCTGGAATTAGAGTTTTTATTACTGCATTCAAATGCTATCGTTTGAGTCTTTAGTTTTTTAGTTCAACAACATCGATATATACTCTCGTATTTATTAAATGATTGCATAATTTTTGAATGAATTTTTATCCAGAAACAGTGCCTTAAAGACTTCTTTGTTACCACTACATTTTAATAAATTTTTCTAAACTTTTTTAAGGTACTTTTAAAAATTGTGTTCCGTTCATTAGAGTAAAACCACGTTTACAATATTCGGAATTGAGTGAATTTAAATATTTTTAGATTCCTAGATATATAATTTTTAAAAACGCTAGGCTGATTTTCTCGGACAGTTTAGGAGAGGATGTATAAATATTAGACAATTCCTTATGGCATCCTCATTTGCTGAATTTTGCAAAAGAGCTCTTTTCGAAACATGTTCATACTAAATTACTATCTTTCGTTTGTTGTTTTCCATACGAACAATTCGACCAACTTTAATCTGGAGGCTTGAAATTTATACTCCATATCATTCTTATACAATACAATTGCCTTTAGTACCTGCATTTTTTCCAGCCGAACAATTTGATTAGCCCTAATCTGCTTACACACAAAAATTGTGTGCTCATTTCATGAAAATACTCAATAATATGATATCTTAAAATGATAAAAGTTTGCAAAATTTCCAAAACTATAACATCCACTTGAATGTGTGTACGCTTGAATATACAATATACATTTATTCTAAGCTATTTATGGTATAAATTCAATGTGAAATTCATTATGACTAAATTCACTCATTGTTTATTATACTATGTAGTACATCTCTTCATACTACTAATACTTCATGATGCAACAAATTTGAAATATGTATGAAATTGTACCAATACATGTAGTGAAATCCTATTTCAAATCCATTTCCACTCTAAGTAAGTATGTACATATGTCTGTTAATAAAGGGTTTTCCATTAGGGACATAACAATTTTATCTATTAATAAAACACAGAAATATTTGAGATATTGAGTTCAAATTTATTGTGGATATATTGCAAGCATTACATTTTATGAATGAAATTCGATTTCGGTCATATGACCACCACGAGCCCGTTTACAGCGTTCCATTTTTTGGACTCAATTTTCCACCATTCTAGCACACATTTCGACCGGAACGTTGACAATTTTGCGTTGGATGTTGTCTTTGAGTTGCTGGCTTGTTGGCATGGACCAGTGACATGATAAAGCCCCATAAAAAGAAATCCAATGGTGTTAGATCGCATGAACGAGGCGGCCATTCGACCGGACCATTTCTTGAGATAACACGTTCACCGAATTTGCCTTGCAATAAATCGATTGTGACGTGTGCTGTGTCAAGCTCATCCAATTCTGACCACAAATAATCTTCCAATATAGCACGATAGCGCTCTCCACTGACGGTAACATGACGGTCGTTTTCATCCACGAAAAAATACGGCCCAATCACACCTCCGGCATGAAAACCTCACCAAGCAGTAACTTTTTGCGGGTGCAACGGTGTCTCAAGAAGTACTTGTGGGTTTGTTGCTTACCAATAACGCATATCTTGCTTATTGACAAAGCCATTGAGCCAAAAATGAGCTTCATCGCTGAAGATGATTTTTCTCTCTTAAAGGTGCGACCACCGACTCAGAATTTCGGTAGTAATTTTTAATAATTTCCAAACATTGCTGGTTCGTGAACTTTACCATGATGAAAATGTTGACTTTAACTAACATTTTGACATTGACAGTTGATTAAAAAAGTTTAAGGGTGCGTTCATATAAAGATACGAAATTGTTATGTCCCTAATGGATAACCCTATATATATATAATATGCATTTGTATGTATGCTATTTGTAAATGCTTTTTATTGGTATTTGCATTTTCATAGTTCTTTATTTTCAAGCGCTCCTCATAAAAGGATTGCAACAGATTTCAATATAACTATTGTACATGGAATAGTGTACACATACACAATCATACACCCTCATTGTCAACGATGAGTCATCATTTGTTATTAAGTTTCATTTTGTCTATTCAATTTCTGTTTGATTTCTTTTCATTTCTTTTTATTTAGTTGAACTTGTTTCTCCATCTTTTTTCGACTTGTTTTTCTCTTCACTTTTAAATCATCATTTCAAACATGTTGTACTAGCAACTTATCATATAAATTTATTGTTATTACTGTTGCATAGTCGTTGCCGTTGTTGTTGTTGTTGTTGTTGTTGTTCTTTCATTGGCAATGCATATGATTCATACTTGTATACTCGTATAACTTCCGCCTGTTGGCAAATGCAATTCATCTGTTCTTGTTGTTGTTGCCGTTGTTGTTACAACAATCAATTTGACTAAAATCATTTCATAAAAGGCAAAAAAAAAATAGAGAGAGGTAGAAAGAAAAAACAAAAGCTGAATATGATTACTGAAAATATTGACGTTTCAATTGAGAGATACACATAACTACAATTATTGGTGACAGCCAGTGAAAGAGAGTGAAACAGAGAAAGAAGTTGAAGGAAATTGCTGCCGAGCACATACTCGTACATATGTTACTTACATACATACATACAAATATTTCACTTAAGTCTACTTATCATGACTGAGCAGAACAGTGCTGTGCTTTGTTATTTTCATTGTTGTTGCCGTTGATGTCCTTCGTATTTTCTATAGTTGGCATTCAATTGATGTCATTACATCAAGCATATTACATACGTGCATTACGATGTTGTGTGAGTATGTGTGTGCTTATGTATATGCATATACAGTGTATATTTTTAAGACCTCAAATAGTCGAAAATGTAGTTGAAAATTGATGCAACTACCTTGATATTAATATCTCAGATGGTTCCCGTACTGACCGCAGCAACGAAATCATTTTCCATCATAAATGTCATGCAAATATTTGCCGATTAACAATGAGAAATTTTCTCTAACGCTTGTGTTTCTAAGCTAAATTTATAACACCTCTTAAAAATCACCCTTTACAGGTATTGCAAATGCAAATATGCAACCATGTAGGGTATTATTTTAGCATTCTCACCATGCTTGTGCAAGTACCCAGTGGGGATGCCAAAATCCATTAGAAGGTACTTAATTTTTATCCCTAGGGTCTTCGAATTATCTTGCCAAAATTCTATTATACGAAATAAAATAAATGGGATTAATCGATTTTTCATTCGAACCTACTTGCATGTACCATAGCATTAGCATCAAATCATTAGCAACATAGCAGTGGGGTATTTTTCATTAAATTAAAATTAAATTACAAAATAAAGTACGTCTGGAAGATATAATCTGTTCGTTTTTGTAAAAGCCTCTCAGAAGTATTCTGTATATACTCTACTTTACTATGCTTTAGGCATTACAATATGTATCAATAATGTTTCATATACATTTAATGTATTTTCCAACTGGGTACATGTTGCTGAAGCACATACGAGTATGTTTTATGTATATACGAATTCTCATTCTCATTTAATCATTTCATGTGTAAATTGTGTTCACTTTTCGTTAATGTAATGGCAAAAGTGGGTTAAGGAATGCAATGGTAAGAATCTCATTTCCTACATTTTATGCATAGGTACATACATACATTGCACATATATAGACTCATAAGTACAATTCAATATAATGTATGGAATTCAATTGAATTCCATTTTCACAATTCAATTGAATTGACCATTTTTCAAAACCAATATTTTTCAAAATCTAAATACATCAGAGTGTTCCTTATATAGGGTAATTTTTGTTTGAAAATCTAATATGCATACATTCGAATGCATTCGTACTTAATGATTAGTATTGGTTGATTAGAATTGGTTGTCCATCATATTGTGCTACAGTGATTGTGAACTTTATATTTAAAAATTAGTAACACTGATTTTTTCCAAACAAACAAATGAAAAAAAAAAAAAAAAAACTTTGCAAATATCAGATTTTCTTATTAGAAAATAAAATTGAATTCTTCTAGTCACTAAAATTATAGCTTTCAAAGGGTATACTTTCCCCCTTTCTGAAACCGTAAAAATATGAAGAATTGGTTGAAAATTTACTGAGTTACTGACTAACTTAGAAAGAAAGAAAACACTGTAAACAAAATGACTTCATCATCGATTACATATATGCCTTCATTGATCTCAAGAAGCATACATATAAACATTTGGTGAAGCAACATAAGAACACTTCAAATTTAAATTAGTTCAAAAAAATATTACAAACTTCAGTTGTCATGGCAACGGCAGTTTTTTTATAAAAATCATCAATAGTTTTGTAAATTTCAAAAGGATTCAATAGCTCACAGACGAGTCATTGAGCATCCTGTATTGGTTATAATAGAAAATTGAAAATTTATATTGAGATTATAAATTTTAAAAGGAAAAAATTGAGGGAGTGCCTTGTTTTCTACGATGCAATTGTTTTTCCCCTATAGCTATTATACGATATATACAATGCGATATGTTGCGATACGATGAAAGATGATTTCGATAAACAAGGAATACTCTAATGTAATTTACCATTGAATTATTATTAGAAGAAGAAGAAGAAGAAAATTGGAAATTATATCCAAAATACTATTGTAAAACAATATGATCATGTATGTAGGCTTATAATATTTCCATTTTGTATATGTATGTGCACATATTTGATTAAATTTTCAACTTAACAGAGAGACTTCATATACTCGTATTCGTGATGTTGTTCACATTTTAAGGAATTTTTATCAAAGTATTGCAGATTTGAACCCCACAGTAAGTTTACAAACATTTTAAAAGCAAATATATATTAGAGAGGAGCTCTCTTAAGGAGTGGGGCTACTGCGTACTTGAGAACATGTTGGCGAACAAAACAAAATGAGGATGGTCATGTATTTGACCCACCGTACTAAGGAAAATACTTGGACATCAATGAGGTTGTTATTGTGGATGTTATTGTATATGCCGACAATATTGACAAGACTACAGTCCTACAGTAAACAAAGGCAAGATCTCATTTCAACAAATACAGAGTCCCAATATCGAAGTTGTAAAGAAATTTGTTTATCGTGAAACCAGCATTAACAGCATTGGCCTGCAGATCGTGCTAATAATATGTTTCCCAAACTATTGCTTGAAGTAATTAAGTAATTCAGAATACGAGTCTTCTCGAATGTAGAATTAACTCTACACTGTTGAGATCTCTCAAATTACCTGTTCTTGCTTGTGGGGCCTAAAATCTAAACTCTTTTAATTTCACATGAAATTTTGCTCGTCTATTCAAAGGGAAAATTCTACACAAAAGCTTTACACCCATTTGCGTTGAAATTTCTAACTGCATCCAGCGAGCGAATAACAAAGATGACTTGGAAAGATGATTGTTCGGTTTCGAATGCCAGAATTTTTTACGACATCACTCAAATTATCTTTGCTCTTTTGAATGTTTTTCAATGGCAAATTGTAAATGTCGAAAAACTATACAATTGCCATTAACTACAACCGTTTTTCACCTATGACCTTTTGTCATAACTAGTAACAAGAGAGCACAATTTATCTATCTCTTCACGACATAGCTGCCTGCAATGTACAAAATTGTAAATATTCCATAATTTAGAGACGAAGAAAAATGTAATTTGAATTTTTGTAAAATTGATTTTATTTTAAGTTCTTATAAATACGATTTTATGATTTACTTTATATTTACTTCTTAATTAATAACGTACTTAGTATATTTATTTGTAGTTTTACATTTTATGGACATGAAGAAAAAATATTCGTAGATTTAGAGAATTTCTTCAGTCTAACTTTTAAATTATTGGCCATATTATCGCCTCGATAAACTCATTTACGTTTTCTGGCCCGCGCATTAATTTCTCGAATCGGATAAATTGTTTCTCACTTCATGTACTTTGTAAAAATTTGTATCCAGCTTTAAATTGAGCATTGCCAACTTGATTTTTTTTAACATAAATTGAAAAACTGATATCCAGATTGTTTTGTTTTCTTTTTGCTTGTATGGTATTGCCAACATTGAAATTTGATGGCCATTGTAGAGGATTTTTATTATGGCCTTGTCATAATTTTGATATAATAATTTTAACTTTACCAGCGAAATGCGAAAATTTAAATATTTAAAACCCATTTTAAAAAGAGGAACAATTTATCAGCCAGGTTAGCAAAGGAAAATTTATTGCTTACATTAGGAGACGGTCATTAGAATTAAATAACATAAATAAAAAAAAAATAATAATAATGAAACAATTTATAATATTTACCAATGTATGGCATAACTATTTTTTATTTTAATTTTAAATTATATTTATACTTTGATCCATTGTAGTTAGATTATTTCTAATTATTGTATATAAAAATAATTGTCATGCCTACATTTTCGTAAAAGTGACTTCAGTGAACTTTCAACAGCACATCATTGTGCGGATTTTAGCAACTTTATTTAAAACTGATTGGTTCGGTTATTTCTTGAGAGATTATAAAGTATTGAATTTCTTTGCGAATACTTTTTCGGAAAGCCTATAGCATATTTTAGGTAGAAGTAAAAGCTATCGACGCTGTACTGAATTGGCTCTCAAATTTGTAGCACTCCTACAGTGGGATGGAATATGGGCCATCTAACTCATAACATAATATGGAGGAACTTTAGACCGTTACTCACCAGCTGTAGCTACAATCCCATTACTCATCATCCTCATATTGCCCATCTGATAATGGAGTAAGATATTCTACAAGCAACTTACTCAGGGTATGAAAAGACAGATATTTTCTATTCCAATTTCATATTAATTCAGCCAATAGAATAGCATTTGGCTCTTTTTTATTGAGACGACGATTTTGTAAATACAAACATATGTATTACGAATATTTTCTCCTCAATATCCAATATTATTTTGATTCAATTAGTTACCAGTTTGCATATAACTTATTTTTATCTTATTTATAATATAGTAATTTTTCTAATTTATTTCATTAATTTAATTATAAATAAATAAATCAATTATAATTAATTATATATTTTACAAATTATTCACATTTTGTTTTATTTTTTTTTTTTTTTCTTTGGAATATACTATATCATATCATCTATTCAATTGCTTTAAGCAAGAAAAAACTGAAACAATTTTAAAACAATATTATTCAACAAAATATTTTATATAAGTATAGTATGTAGTTTATGTACAGCCTTGTTTTATGTTGATAACAAAGTTTACAATTAGTTTTTAATTTTGCAAATATCTAATTGTGACTGAAATCAGTTCCATTATAATTATACATAAATTACACGATAGAAATATGAAGTATTAAGCTGATTCATTAGATGATATTTAGTTCAAATGTACACGATTGCATAATTCATTGTGAAAAATAATTGATATTAATGATAAAAAATGTGAATTTATTGAAGCTGCTAGACCACTATAATATTAGAATAAATATATTTAGAGAAATTCGATGATAATGCAAGAAGAGTGTAAAACAAAAGTTATTTCGAACATGCTTGGCCAGTTAAACATAAATTAGATTATAGTTAAGTATGAATTAAATAAATATTTTCGAAAATAAAAAATTATAATAATAACAAATCATTTTGCAACGCGCTTAAACCGCAATATTATTCTATTTCATTCTATTATCGACTCGTAGTATTATTTATTTTTGTTTCCTTATTCAAATTGAAACTAATGGAAATTAGTTGAAAATAAATTGAATTAATTCAAATTTACAATTTAATTAATATTTATTGGTTTGTTGTGTTTGCCTTACTATTTAGAGAGATATTTTATAAATATAAAAACAATTCGCCTATATAAATATGTACATAAATATAAATAAAAAAAAAAATAATAATAATAACAGCAATTGTAATTTCACACTTGAATAGTGTTTTCAATTAATTTTTATATTCACTTTTGTTTTGTCATATTTTTTATTTTTTTTTTTTGGTTGCAATATTTTTACTGTTCAACTTGAAATTCATAAAATTCATTATTTACGCTATACAACTATGTAGTAGTAGTTATGCTATCAATTTAATATTGTATACGTATATAATATGATGAAATGAAAAATACCAAAAAAAAAATTGATTAAATTTCCTATTTTCTTTGTTTGTTTCTTTTATCGCACACACACAACTCACAACTCCATCGACTTATACATTTGGACGCTCATCATTCATACGCAATATTTACACCTCATTCATATGTACAATATATTAATATTTTGAAAGTGAATAAATGCACAAAACTAAAATGGAAAAAAAAAACTTCTATGTATAAATGGTAGTGTGGTGAAAAATACAAATACAGCAAGTTTATCATGAAATCGATGTGATGGAAAAAATGTTCATCCTAACCGCTGTCATCATAATCTGTTTGATATGCGCAAAATATATTTCAAATGCTATCCTCTGGCGGCTTTGTAGTGTTTGGTGTTGTTGTTGTTGTTGTTGTTGCAACTGATGTCGATTTTCATAATGATGACGTTGTTGCTGATGATGATCAGAGAGCTGATGACTTTGCCAATGTTGTATCCATCGTATAGCAGTCAAAATGATTCTATTAATAAAGCTACTATTGTGCAGCCCATTTGCAGCACTCTTTTGCATAGCAGCCGGATTCTCATCTATGTTGGCGATGATGATAATATTGGTGTAACGGATAATTGAATGAAAACAGATTAAATGAATGAAAGAAAGAATATGATTTAGATTTCATAAATTTCTATAATGGAGAGAGTATTTTTTTTTTGTTAGAGTGCCATAATTTTACATTGCAAACTAAAGTGATCAAGTTAAAATTTCTATATTATTTTGAATTTTATTTTTTTTTTTTTGCTTAGGCATTTTAATTATCTTTTTAATGGTTAGTGTTCCGGAGAATAATCTAAGATTCTTTTTGTTTAAGGAGAGAGCGGTGTTTGATTTTTTGGCGTTAAAGCTCAGGCATTTTTTGACGTGGTTGATACCGCCAGTGTTATTCCAATATTCTCTGATTTTATGTTGGATCCATTTCTTGGTATCCTGTTTTATGTGGTTTTTATTAAAGCCAAAGAACGGGGTCGGAACCACAAATATCCCTTTAGCCCCTTTTTTGCCATATAAGTCCGCCTTTTCATTACCTTCGTGTCCTTGATGTCCTGGCACCCAGATCAGAGAGCATTGATTGTGAATGGCCAGTTTGTTGAGTGTATTGTTACACTCTGTGAGGACTTTTGTTGTGAATGTGTAGCCTTTAAGAGCTTTGAGGACTGATTGACTGTCTGAGAGTATTTTAATTTTGACTCTTTGAAGTGCTCTTTTGGAGAGGATTTCCACTGTTTCCATTATAGCATAAAGCTCTGCATGGAAAATTCTCTCTTCATATGGCATTGCAATGAAGAAGTAATGGGGCCACATTTTTTTAGTAATGAAGCCAGTTAATGTGTGTAGTACAATTAATAACGAATACTATAGAATATCTCTATTGAGATATTCTTTTGGCTTAAAACTTTTTTTTTTTTTTTTTTTTTAATAATATTGATATTAATTTGAAATAATTACACTCTAACAAAAAACACCCTCTATTTATACAACAAGTACCTCCACACACACACACACACACACACACAGAGCACACTTACCATTAATCACAGTAACGAGTACGCTTGCTGAATCAGCAGTTGTTGGCATGCATGTATAGTTGCCCGAGTCAGAAGTTTGAGCATTCGCTATACGTAATCTGAGATATGTGAGCACCAACCAACCGCACAACACGCAATGACACAAAGAGGCAAAGAGATGGGAAAAGAGTAAATGGCATTAGATAATTTTTAAGCAGGTACATTTTATCGATCAATTAAAGCAATGTTTGTAATCAAACATTGTTTAGTTGCATCATCATCATAGGTACAAGAACTCAAAGGAATTCCTTTGTGAGGTACATATCTTATAGGGAGAAATCACTTTGACATGTGACCACATTCCACAAAGTACATAGTACACACCACAAATGAAGCATAAACGATACAGCGTAAATATATGCCGTTGTGTGCATTGCTTTTAAGCTACGTACTTATTTATATACACACATACATTGACGCCGCATACTATCATACATAAAATTTCAAGTTCAATAATCAAAGCATTACATGAATGCAATGAAATGATCTCAATATACGAGTACGTACGTACGTTTGATGGTATTTACTTCGTATGTACTCAATTTTAACCTACCTGCTTTGTAATTTTTCACCCAATTTTGATTCCATTGATATACGCAACATATCAATAGCTGTCTCAATTGGATATGCCACATATGGTGTTAGCATATATGATCCACGATACCAGTGTATTGGTCCAATACCATGTGGTGATGCTGTCGGCTGTTTGACATCACATACTAAGGTAATTGCACTACCCACTTTCACATACAAATCTGATGGACCAATAATGACAGCTTTAGCATCGGGTGGTGTCACTAAAAGTGTACAAAAAAAAAAAAAAAATTAAAGAGAATATATTAATTTCAGTAAAAAATAATTCATACGTGTACAACACAGAGAAATATGGTGGAGCGAGAGAGAGAGAGAGGTAAAGTGTAACTTCGCAAGAAACACCACCACCACCCGAAAATATGAAATGATAAATTCTAAATCAGTTTCAATTGTGTAGTCCGATTAGGGTGAACCATTTGTTTGTTTGAAATTTATTGAAGTATATACAATTTTATATTTTCTATACGAAAACAAATCCTTTACATACATTTGAAAATTTTTTTAATAATTTCCCTACAATGTAAATTTTTCGTAAATGATTTTTTCTTACTTCCAAGATTCCAAATTTGGATTAGAACGATTCTAATTGAAAATATCATATTCCAGGATGTACAGAAATTTTTCGTCAAACTCTTTTGTATTTTTTTATATTTCCCATATTGCGATATTTTGTGGGCAAAGTAAGAATACAACTTTCAAAACCATATTTTTAAATAGACGGTGAGATTGGTTTTTATACGATAACTACCATTCTTGTTTCTTGGTATAAGATACCATAAATACATTAGGACGGGTAAAAGTTTTTTACACCAGAAACCACTGAATTTCTTATTGCAATGGTTAATGTATTGACTAAAATCCTCGGATGAAGCACAAATTTAATATTGAAAATTGCTTCTTCGCAAATACAAATATCTAGTCAAGTCATAAATATAGAAATCGGCGCCAAAATGAAAAGGAATTAATATTTTTCAAAACTTTTTTTTCTTTTTATTGGGTTATTTCATGGCTACAAATCTTAGAACAAATTATTCAAAATGACTTCCATTTGCCTTCCAGCACGAATTGAGACAAGGGTTCGCTTCAACGACTTAATATTTGGGTGCCGAGTGGAGCAAGCCAAGCATTTTAATACGGACCACAACTTGTAATCCAACGGGTTGAGATCTGGACGACCAGCTGGTCAATCGTCCGTAGATATGAAGTCCGGAATGTGGTTTTTTAGAGACACTTGAGTCGTTTTTGCTTCGTGAGCTGGAGCGGAGGCTTCCTTGGATCCTCGGAATGAGTTGGGATGTTTCTCTGGATGACCTAGCATACACACAATCATTCTGTTTATTGAATGATTTTTCTACGGTGAAGATTTTCTCGTCAGTAAACAAAATTTGTCTGTGAGCTTACCGGCTGCATAACCCTTTCGATTTTCGCTTGCGTTTTCCTTCCATTGCGACAGTGAGCAGGTGTCCAGTATGTCGCTTGTACGAACTGAGTCCAAAAATTTCATGGACATGGATTTTTGCGAAATTTGCATTTCCCGCGACAAGATTTTCTGTTTTCGCAGCGATTTTCTGTCGATTTGTTTCTTCACGGCTTTGGTCGCACCAGTATCCTCAAAAAACTTTACAATATGATACACAAAATTGCAAGTGATTCCATACGGTCGCAACGTCCGAAAGACATCGCCTTTTCCTAAGTTGCATTTTAGAAGGCCAACTACAACAATACGATTTTCGATGTCGCCCTATTCCATGATTGTAAACAATTGATACCAAAAACATTTTACGTGGCAATGTAGCATAAATGTCAACTGTCAAATCGCAGTCAAGCTGAAATAGATGCGCCCAATATTGCATTCGTAATGAATGCGTTTAGTTGTGTACCAATATTTTTGACTTGACATGGTACTTGGAATCATCTATAGTTAATTTCTGTTGTTGTTTTTTTGCTATACGCATTGTCACAATTTTTTCGCCATACTCGATATATTTACTAATTTGATTAGCCAAGCATCAACAATATCAGTAAGATAATATTGTTGATGATTCGTGCATAGTTAGGTTCGAGTGAACACATGCGTTTATATGTGTATGTGTCTGTATGATTGCGACATTTCACCCCTTAGAAATTGCATTAAAATTGATATCGTTGTTATGAATAGCAACAATTGCACTCATGTACACATTCTTACACAATTGCAATAAAATATAACATGAATTGTGCCCTCTCTAATACCCTTAACTGCAATCATGTTTCTTTTTTTATCTTTCTTTGTTGATTTTGACTGCAATTGTTTTCCTTTTTATCGTTGTGCGATTATGTAACGGTTTCTCAAACTTTTGTTGTTGTATTGTAACTTGTTATTTTGGTATTTTCATAGGTAGAAAATTAATCAAAATCTTGCTTTTACAAATTCAAGATTCTTTCATGTATTCGAAGCGTAAATAACAAAGTACTGATGCAGGCAATTTCATTTGTCATATTTGTTTGTTGAAAGATGACACCTATGTAACATATGTGGTATAGTATATGTGAACTATATATGTTGCATTCCTTATAATGCAACCAATCAAGGAATACAGTAAGTTGATTTTAGAGAAGAGAACTATTGATATTTGTTTTTAGACGACTTCGAAGAAGATAGATCTAGTTAAAAAGTAATCAATTTTTGAGTCAAATTTCTTGCATAATTGGTTTATTTGCAAAATCTTGTCCATCAAATCTGAAAAAATTTTAATTTGATACAAATATAGTGACTAAATTAGCACACTGTTAGTGAGTAGTTGGGCTGTGATTCGTTTAAGAGTATTAGTTGCGAATATGTATGAATGCCACAAAATCTACAAGAATAAAATCACCTTTAAAGAAAATCTACAATTTTAAAGTCATCAATTAAACAATACCAATATTAATAATGTGGGTGCCGTAGCTCAGTGGTTAGTGTGTTCGCCTTCTGATCTGTAGGTCGTGGTTCAATCCCCGGCTGATGCATAACAAATTTAATATCGATAAGATTTTTCTTTCGAACGGTACCCACCTGTCGGCAAGCAATTGGCAATTCTTCCGACAGTAACAACTTGCCATGAAAAAGCTTCTTAAAGAACTCTGTGACAAAGCTCAGAAAAAGTGATGTCACAAGTGTTCTGCCGTTCGGAACCGGCTAAAATAAGTAGGTCCCTTCTAATATTGTCCAAAATTTAAGACGCACAACAGTAATGGAAGAGAAGCTCGGCCAATGAGCCCTTTGGGGCTTTAAGTGCCACATGTTTATTTTTTTTTTTTTTAATATTAATAATTTCCAATATAAAATCTCAAAAGTTAAGCTACTCGAACGCGAAGTTCTATGGATCGCGTCTTGTGATACCTGCTAAACTATGCAACCGATGTTGGATTAGTTAAAGAACGATATCTGAGTTGGTTGGTTTTTTGTTTGGACATTTTGTTCTTTAATTATAGATTAATAAAAGATAATTTTTGAATAGTTACTTTCTCGTTGTTATCAATGTATTTAGGATCTTGGGATCCAATACTTACTCTTTGAATTGGAATAGGCTAAGGCTCTATGTCTAGTTTTGAATATTTTGAGGAATTCAAAACCATTGGAACTGTTTAAATGTCTAATATTATTGCTAGTCCAAACGATACAGATTTTATAAAATAAATAAAATAAATTTATGGCACTTATAAGACCCAAAGGGGTCTTTTTTTTTAACGACTAGTCCCAACGAGTCCACTTACGCGCCCAATCGACCGAGGGACACGACCGCATAATGTACGAAACTGGTGACCGATCGGCAACAGCCCAGCTGTTCTGAGAACGCGAAGCTGAAGTGGCAAGTGACTGTAAACGGACTACAGACTACAGCTACAGATTTATACAATAAACAGCTGCTAACAAAAATAAAGGGTTATCCATTTTGCGGTTTCAAAAGTAAATGTAAATAAAACACATACAAAAAAAAGTCAAGCGGTGTCAAATCGCATGATCTTGGTGGCCACTTGATATCGCCACGACGAGAAATTACGCGGCCA
Source organism: Megamerina dolium (assembly GCA_963854835.1). Classification (NCBI taxonomy): domain Eukaryota; kingdom Metazoa; phylum Arthropoda; class Insecta; order Diptera; family Megamerinidae; genus Megamerina; species Megamerina dolium. Next base: position 49,190,078 of record OY978529.1, on the reverse strand, counting down.
AAAAATTTCTCTTGCAATAAAGCCATATTCGCTCGAGTTGTGTGGCATGTGGCACCGTCTTGTTGAAACCACATATTCTCTAAGTCGTATTCTTCAATAGCAGGCAAAAAAAAGTCGGTTATCATATGACCATAACGCTCCGAATTGACGGTGACAGTCGTTCCATCATCGTTTTCGAAGACGTAAGATCCAATCACACCTCCGGACCAAAGAGCGCACCAGGCAGTGACTTTTTGTGGATGTAGTGGCCTCTCTTCAATTACTTGAGGATTCTCAGAACCCCAAATACGACAATTTTGTTTGTTAACATACCCACCGAGTGAGAAATGTGCTTCGTCGCTGAAGAAAATTTTGTTCGAAAAATCGCCGTCCACCGCCTGTTGTTCAAGCACCCATTCGACGTATCTACGACGTTGTGAATGGTCAGCTGGCTTCAGTTGTTGTGTGAGCTGGATTTTATATGGATGTAGGTGTAGATCCAAATGCAAAATACGCCATAATGTGCCTAATTCCTGAGAACGACGAGGAATCGACACATTCGGGTCTTCGGCAACACTTTCACTTACAGCAGCGATATTTTCGGTGGTACGAGCGAAACGATGATGCACAGGCCTTACAATATCTGTAACCGATCCAGTCTCTTCATATTTCTTCACAATTTTGCCAATTGCTTGCGTAGTTGGACGATTATGTAAACCATAATCTCCTCTTAAAGCACGATATGTGGCTGTGGCAGAATCACCATTTTTGTAGTAGGTTTTTACAATTTTAATGCGTTGTGCGATAGTTAAGCGATCCATTTTCGCAAATGTCAGACTTTGAACTGAAAAAGAAAGAAATTGTTTTAACAACTCAGTTTGACAGATGTCGAATTCTAGCCCTATACTTTTGAAACCGCGAAATGAATAACCCTTTATAACTAAAAAGCTCAAACTAAAATAGAAATAGGATAAAATAGCGGTTTTTAAGGCATAAGAATAATTGTGATAATCAACACATGAACAGTTATTATTAAAGTCGGTATTATTCTAACAGGATCAAACATGAAATAATTAGTTTTACACATTATTAACTTTAATGGGTTGAAGTATCTTGAGGGACGACCAGGTACATATAAATTCGCTCATTTAGTAACAAAGACTGAGCGTGTTAAATTTTGGATAGTATTAGAAGCTGTTATATCTATAGATTTTTCACAATAATGTGGTGATCATTCTTTGATATTAGCCTTGCACATATTGGTACCAGATTTCTTACCTAACTTAACGTAGCATTTTTTTTTTATATTCAATCTAATTCGTTACATTTCATATAAGATAATAATTCAATTTTATTCCATTAAAGTTGAAAAAGTGATCAAATTTATTGCAAATACATTGTCGACATTTATTAATTCAATCTTAATTGACATTATTACTGTCATTAATTGGAATGGTCAAGTACATACTTTTAGGCTTTAATAAATTTAATACCTATATAATATTGTAACATCATCTGACAGTACATTGATGCTTTGTGTACATGATTAAGATGCATTTTCAAATCACTGATGGAATAAGACAAAAGTACCACCAATCAAATTACCTACGCTTCATTATAAATACATACTTTTAGTATATAAGAAAATATATGTACTTCAATTTCCTGAAATTTATAGCGCATTAAATTAATCCCTTAGCAATTCAGATTAATGAAACTACGATAAAATAATAAAGTTTCTGTTTTGATTTACCATGAATTCGTGTTCAGATGAAATTGCCAACATTAAATGATTTAATTAAAAATTCTGAATATTACAAGTAAGTCACTTGTAATAATTTCGTATACTTGTCTATTTATTTTAACGGTCCAAAAAAGAAAGAGCCGCTAACAAATAGCAAAATAGCAACAATATTATACTCAAATGTACAGCTACGTATATATAATTATTTTTGCTGTATGCTTCTTATACCATAATAGTCATCATTATTTGAAGTAAATCTTCAATCAAAATGTTGTAAATGTATATAATAAGTCTTCAAACGCATTCAGCACCGTAGCACCGTTGTGCGAAGAAGCACGCAAACTTACACGCACAATGTGACAGTATTGCCATAATTAAATTATATTTAAATTTTACAAAAAGTAATCCCTTCGAGTTGAACCACTATCACCACCAACACCAACATTAGAAAATCACAGTCATTCAACATTTATTAAGTGTCATTAAATGTAGTCTACTTGTGCCATTTATTAAATTGTCAAAGTAAACTCTTGCCCGAAAGAATCCATCTATCATACCGCATAAAGTGCCCAAGTATTTCAAAATACATACACACTTGTATGTGTATTATGAATGAAAACTAAGAAATCTAAAAGAGATACAAAAAGCATGAAAGCGCTAAAGTGAGGAGTGGGGAGTAAGAAAGAGAGTCCACTTAACGACAACGCAAGTGGAAGGCGTCATCCGTAAGCATCTGTTATGTTATATTATAAAAGCGTCAAGTATGAAGACTCTTAAGATTTTTCGTAAACACCACCACATGCCTACTAATAAGGTACCTCTTTAGACGGTAACATACAAACGCAATCAGGCATTAAACAGCAACAGCAACAGTAAAGTACTCAAATAACTTAATCACATTGGCTTTGTACGTAAGTAAGTATATGTATGTTCAGCTGCTGATATTAACCCTTGCAGCAAATGCGAATACTCCCAGTATACAAGATTTGATGTGAGACATGTAATTATACTTGCGTAACAGGATTGTCTGTTAGCAAGACTTAATAATAATTTAACCTAACCTCACGGCTTAATTTCATCGACATCAAAATGTGTCGAGATAGAAAAATAGACTAATTTCAATGGCCCTTAAACTGTTAAATGCTCTCACTGGATTGCGACTACATCTCGAAGTAGTATATTGTAGCAATTGCCACATGATTTCATATAGGGCAACTACGGAACCTTCCTCCTTGCTTGGCTGGTTATGTATCTAACATATTTACTACATAAATGTAAGCTGTGAATACATCAAGTTAACAAACCTAGCTGGTTAGCTTCACTGGTTAGCTGATGGTTTGGCATTGTAAAAGGAATTTACGCCACAAAAAAAAAAAAAAAAAAAAATGAAATAAAATAAAAATATAGAAGAACGCATGAATAAGTTGCAATAATGATGGTTAAAAAGCGACCATGTGTATCCCAGCACATAAACGAATATCCTATATAAGTATATATGTATATGTATTTATTTTAGATGAATAAGAGAAACTAAAAATTTTTTTTTTAAATACAACAACAACAAAACAAGATTTAAATACCACTCACGGTTAGTCAGCCTTAACATTATAATACTATAGTACTTATTATCTACTTAAATAAAGCCTTCATGTGAAAAGCAGTCTCTACTGGCTTTGTTTTTTGATTTCCGTTCCTTTTTCTATCTCTTCTCTATCTCTAAGTTCTTGTTTGTTTCACATCATATTCATTCCTATTTGCATTTTTGCGCTGTCGCTGTCCCTATGCCAACTTTCAGCTTTTAGCGACAATGCATTGAGTCTTTTAACGAGTTCTATAACATCCCTGTTTCATGCAGTTCATAAATGACACTGCATTTGTGCTTTGATGTCAAAAAAAGAAACACATAACAAAAACAAACAATTGCGTTGTAAGGTGTTATGAAAACATCAACAACAACAACAACAACAATAACAGGAGCAACAACTTTAATTAAATGGCATCGTTACTACTATGTACATACGGTACGTACTGACCTACGTAACAGCAAACAAGTAGAACAACGAAGTGCGTAACAAACGATAGATATTCATCACTTTAACGTCATCAGGCTTACATTTCTTGTGTATGTATCCTACCTATATGTATACGTATGTTAGTTGATACTTGTCATCGTACCCAATAGGAAATCTTATGAAAGAAATAGCAGCCTTAAAAAGACCGACGCCCTGTATAAATTTGGCGACCTTAAATTGACATTCACAGTTCTTAATTGACAGCTGGATTTAGCCAACGCTTTTCATGTTGAAAACTGTTAACAATTGTCGAAAGATTTTTGGTAGTTAACACACCTAATATTTTGTAAAATGTATCGAGAAAAATTCACAATAGAAAATTTTCAGCATTGTTGCTATCGCAAATTGCCCTAATCCTCTCTTATTTTAATCCGCATTAACTCATAGAGTTAATGCGGATTAGCTTCAGTTAATGCCCGAATTAATTCGAATTAACTCGGTAATCCGGAATTAGGCAGCCGTCTGTCTGGGCTATTAGTAGCCTGGGAAATTTCTAAGAATTTCCACTTTCTTGTTTAACTAGTGAGTATGAACTATATGTATATATCCATATATATATATATATATACGAGTATACCACCTAATTGCTAATTGATATGATTCTTGTTATTTTTAGTATTTTCAGTGTTGGGTATCTTTTCTTGTTACTCTTATCAGATTAACGTTTGTTATGTGTATATATATATATATATATACGTATATATATGTATACGTGACAGAAATATGGTATGCAGTTCAGGTTTTTGTGTAACTTTGTACCAATTTGTACCAATTTGGTACTTGATCTACCATCCTGTTTCTCTTTGTATGTATTTCAAGAATGTTGCAATTAAAGATGTGCGTGTACGTACATATATATATATAAATGGATTTTTGGCAATATGCGAGTACATATGTCAGTGGTACCCTGTACAACAACATTCATACTAGTTTATTGTGTATCCAATTAAGATCATATTTCAGACGTACTTTAATCACTTACATAATTTTTTTTGTCTCAACAACTTGTATTTATTCTTTTTTTTTTTTTTTGTCAAGTACTAAACAAAATGTGTAGTTGCAGCTGAATTATGCTGTAGTATTTTAAATTGTCAAAAATCAAAAATCACAAATTCCATTGTGTTGAAAGTAATCTAATAAAACGATTGATTATAGTTACCAAGTACATTTTTTATAAAAGACAATTTTTATCACAAAATGCAGGATTTTAAATTCCATTCTATTATATATATAATCACAGGTCTCAATCCTCTACACCTTATGGTCAAGAGGACAGCAGCCAGTGCAGCCATAAGGCTTCCGAACTTTATGCACTTGAAAGAAGGCAAACTAAAAGGGCACATTAAGATTCTAGACGTAGTCTGGAATTCACCTGGCCTCATGATCTTTGACAGGATGAATAAAAAACTTATATTCTCCAAACTCTTTGAAGTGATCATTCACGATCGCTCAGGGTGGAGAAACAACGACATATTTCTAAAACAGGACTCACAGCTATGTTACACTGATGAGTCCAAAATGGAAGATGGTAGTGCTGGAGCGGGAATTATTTCCGGAAGGCAATTCCAATTGGAAAAATAGCTTCCATTTTTCAGGCGGAGGTCTACGTCTTAGAGCTATCTGTTTGATGTCTGCCGTATTGGCATTCGAGAAATCAATATATGCATTCTTTCATAAAGTGAGGCAGCTCTAAAATCACTAATAAATTTCTTGTTCCAATCTAAGTTGTTCTGGGAATGCTTCGAACTTCTCAATACCTTAGGAAAGAGGAACTCTGTGACTCTAATTTGGGTACTGGGACACGAGGGGCATACAGGCAATGAAAAGGCAGATTCGCTGGCTAAAAAGTGTGCAGACATTTTTTTCATAGGCCCAGAACACTTCTGCGTGGTAAACAGTAGCTTCATGAATAGTTTAATATGTGAAAAGGATGTGAAAAGTAGTTTAAACGATTACTGCGGCAGTCGAAAAGTTTCATTGACCCTGAACACATTAAGGTAGATGCTATCTTGAAGCACAGCAGAAAAGACATCAAACTCTACACTGAATTATTAAGAGGTTATTGTAAACTTAATTATCACATGATGTAAATGGGTGTGGTTAACAACGATCTCTTTCGACTCTGTTTTGAAGAGTAGGAAACAGCAGAACACGCAATTGCCCAGCTGTGGTAGAACATATCATACATATTACGACAAGAGTATAGAATATCAAAAGTACGAATGTGTTGAAACTTCTATCAAATGTTTCATTCGACAACATTTTTATCGTTCATACTTTTATGCGATGCTTACTACATGCCCTAGGGTTTGATGTAATCGCATCATGTAGGGTAAGGCATTTCCACATACTCATGTGTTAATATACGTATGAATTGCATATGTAAACACAACAGTTTATTTGGAAGAACTGACAAACAAATTTGTACATTTGTTATACTAAAGTTATGCCATATACATACGGTCCGATTTGCAAACAATGAAGTGGTGGAGTCTGCGGTAGATGGCTAATTTAATGAGCTATACAGTTCATATTATAAACAGGGTATCGAAGCTATAGAATATCGTTGGGAAAAGTGTATAGTGCTAAAAGGATATTATGTTGAGAAATAAAGAAAAATTTTCACAAATTTATTGTGTTTTCTTTATTAGGTCGGATAGTTCTGGGACGGCCCTCGTATGTGTTTTTAAGAAAATTGAATTTTATAAAAAGTTTCAACAAATTTTTTTAGCAGAGAAGAGTTGCGCATATCAACTAAACTAAAATCGAATACAATTTTCTATGATATATGTTATGTAGCAAGTTCAATACACTCAATTATTTTGCGTTTATTGACCAAGATGTAAATATACGTTGTTTATACATGTACGTAGAATGTACGAGTATATGCGTGTAAATGAATCTGATATAAATCAGTTTACAAGTACGTAAATTTCTTTTGCAAAATCTTAGCAATATCAATATAATTTGTTATTGCTCTGATTCTGCTTACACTTCAAACTCAATAAAAGTTTATTGAACTTTCGTTTGTTTTCCGCCTGCCTATGATGGAATTTGACGCATTTTGGTTGGTGGAACATTCTTATCTACGCTTGTATTGTTAAACATATATACATATATATATATATATATATATATATATGTACATACCCGTATTCCATGTACAAAAAAAAAAGTTTTTTGCTTATCATATTAATAGGCAAAAAAAAAAAAAAACAAATTAAAAGTAAACAATAGAAAATTCAACAATGTTGAAGTGTAGAAGAAAAAAAAAATAAATAAATGAATAAATAACCAAAATGAAAGGACATTGCTCTCTTTGCTATACCACAAGACTATGTTTATATTATGTATAATATATAATATTATTTTAGGCTAATACCGATGCAATGAAAATATTTATATATCCAAAATATGTGTGGATGGAAAATGGATATACGTAATTCTTAAATGTACAAGCACTGAAAATATATGATGTCTGTAATAAATTGATCGAATAAACGCGATTTTAGTTTTGAGTTATCTGAGTTGTTCGGATCAATGTCGAGAATTTATCTTTTTATATACACTCACTGACTCAATTTTGAATAATTCATATTTTAAGTTTTATTTGATGTGCCATGAAACCGATGGACAGCAATTGGCATCGATTACATCGACAATTAAAAAATCAATCAACTGAAAATGATGTTAATAAACCAAAATGTAAAGTTCAAAAAGGCACAGTTCAAAAGCACAGTCACTTGCATGTTATATTATACAAATTTCGCAAATATTATATCCGAATGTAAATAATGAATTGCAAATGGAACAAAATTCTCCAAAATCAGAAGCTTTTGTCAATATGTCAAAGAGCAAATGGGCATTTTAATGGCTCATGTATTAATAGATGATATATATACATACAAATATATTTTTTGTATATATATATATATATATATATATATTATATATATATATATATATATATATATATTCTAGTATTTTAACCATTAAACTAAGTATTCATGCATAGACATATTTGTGTACATACACGCACACAATCCATTTATCCTTTTTGTAGATAAACAACAATAGTAGCAACAACAACAACAACAACAACAACAACAAAACATTTAACAGCTATTTGTTGACTATATGCATTTAGTACACACACACACATACAAAACATATTCCCATAGAAGTATACTTTGTATAGTCGTCGTTTGTGGGCGTACTTGCATTTACGAGTATGTGCGTAAGTTTAAGCTTTGGCCGTCAACTGGCAATGAACATTAAATGTTATAAAATTGTAACGACCACAATAATAAAAACAACAACAACAACAATAACAATATCAACATGAACAATAAAAATAATACTATAATAAAAATACCACCACCACCACCACCACTAGCATCATAATAGTAATAGAAGAAGAATAAACAAAAAAAAAAAATGAATTTAAAGTCAAACGGAAACTGACTGACCTTACCACAACTGACTAAATGTTCCATTTATTTGTTTTGTTTTTTGTTATGTGCAAAACCCTACAATTTTTATTTTCATTCATTCATAGCATAAATATATTGTATATATGAACATGAATAAATGTATATTTGTATATTGTAAGCTATTGTACATTAAAGTGATCCTTGACTGAGAAGTTTCGAATTCATTTAAATACATCTCTTTTCTGCTTTGAATTTTCCAAAAAATCAATTAGAATTATTTATTTTATTTAAGTTATATTAGGCCCAAAAATATTATTATTTCTACAAAAATATGCTGTATTTTTGATTTCACATCAAGACATGAATTGACAATTGACTTTACGTTGTATTAAAATCTTTAAGATAAGAAATTATGAATATTACATATTCGCAGAAATGAAATTTCGAGAACTGTTCCTTAGACAACATCCTCCAAATAACCAAATTCGTTTAATTTCAGATCTATAATTGAAAATAATTTTTTGTTTTTTTTTTTGGGAAAAATCATTGTAGTCAAGGACCTCTCTGATGTATATTGCATATATTTACACATACTATATTTAGCTTTGGTGTTCGTAATGAAGCTGTTACACTATATTCGTATTTGTTTTTCTACTTGATTTCCTATTTTTTTTTTTTTTTTGTGTAGAATTTTTTTAGTTGGCTTTGTTTCCAATACGAATACATAAGTGTGTAGAGATGTAATGTCTATTATTATACTGGCCGCTTGGCTAGTTGGTGACTTTGTCAAAGAACGTTCACAGAAATGAAAATAAAGGATTAAATTGGTTGAATATCATTGTGTGTGTGTGTATTTTTATTATATTTTTTATTTTTATTTTATTTTATTTTATTTATTTTTTTCAAAATGTACGTTAAATTATTTCCTATTTCTTTCTCTATTTGGCTATTGTGCTTGGATTTTTTGACCTAGTGTTTTAGTTGATAATATGTAGTTATCTAGATAATCTATAACAACTACAACAACAACAACCACCACCACAACAACAACAACAACATCAATAAAATCTAAAAATAAAAATAATAGATATCAACAACTAAGTAATTGTTTACATCTACTATTAATACGAATAAGGCTTTGATATATTTGACATGCCATAGAATCGTATGTTATATCAATTGAAACTGTATTTAATATATTTTTAAATTGTTTATTTAATTGTTGCAAATATAGGCGTATTGGTAAGTATTGTAAGTATTTTTATAAAAGCTATAAAGCGTACTACAAAAGGCGACCATATGCCGGGTGGCGTATAAGTAACATTATTTAATTAGTGAATAAATTTTTGTTTACATATTATTTTCGTTTTTATTTTTCAGGATCAGCTTTGAAAAACTTGTTGTTGTTCAATTTTATTTTAAAATTCAGCATTCGATTATTCATATACAAAGATCATATCGATAAGGCCGATTTTCACCTCAATGGTCACGTGAACAAATAAAATTGCAGATTATGGGGCGTCCATAATCCAAGAAGAATTGTTGATCATCAAATGTGCGCCCACTTAGATTCATAGTAAGGTATGGAATAACTTTAGAAAGGATTATTGGCTCATATTTTGTCGAAAATTACGAACAAGTTGCGGTTAATATGAATGTTATTTAATACCGGGAAATGATTGAACATTTTTTAAAATCAGAGTTAAAAAACAATCGAGAATTGTGTTTTCTACACAGCCTACAGCCCACAGTTCCTGAGCGAAATTTTTGGCGATCGAATAATATCGAGTTTTTCTGATTTTAACTGGTCATTGCTCGATTTATCAACTCATGAATTTTTTCTATGAGGGCCACCGAAAGAATAAGGTGTATACCAATAAGCCAAGAACCATCCAACCACTTAATACCAATATCCGAGAAGAAATGAGGCCGGTAGTTCTAAGTAAAATTATAGAAAATTCTCTGGAAAGAGCAGGTCAGGAAGAAGCAAACAATATAATGTATTGTCAGGCAAATGTTTTTTCTATGATATTATATTGATCTAGGCATTTTTTGCCATGCTGTTTTTAGAATAAGTAGGCAAAAAGGGTTAAAATTCATATTGGAGATTCTGCTAAGATGATAGCTATGATTGCGAAACTATTGTTGCAAGCGCCGAACCGAACAGACTCTCCAAAAAAGGGGTCAAATTGACCCTTTTGTGAGAGAGCTATTGGGTTAAAATGTTCTAGAAAATTATTACTCATAAAATTTTACTCCATCTTTCCAAACTACATATTTTGCTGTTATATGAATTTTAACCTATTTCCCCCACTTATTCTAAAAGGAGTCAATTAAAAAATTGCAAATTTAATATGGTCATAAATGAAAAATTTTGCTTGAGTTATGCAATGTGGTTTTAGTATATGGATCTAGGTAATTCGTCCTAAATTGAAATAATTCCCCCCCACAACAATGACCCTAAAATTGTGTCATATTGTTACAAGTTTTAGTTTTCAAGCTCTTTTTATTTGAAGTGTAAGCAGAACAGCATTATGAAGTAGCAATTTAACAATCAACATGCAATATTGAATATTCGAGGTTGTCTAATGCATGCATAAAGGTATCTATCATACTAATGTACATATACAATATACAATATTTGATAGTTGAAGTTATTAGTTTGATTTTAATTAATAATAGTCATATCAAAAAGAAAATATTTCATATAAAATATCATTTGTTTGAGCGATTGCTCAAATATACTATATTGCATTGCATTTCAACTGACAATATCTGCATTAATATTTGTATGTGAGATAGAGCATTCATTTCACATTGCCATATTCGCAGTTGAAAAAATTTGCTACGATTTTTAAAAGTAATTTCAATACGCTTGGTTGAATTGGTTGAATAAAAATTAATAAAACTTTCTGCAATGATAAATAAAACGTATCACAAACATTTGCTCACAAGATTGCTTTCTGTTTATCACTATGAGTACTAGCATTATACATTGGAAAATCAATTGTTTGGTCAACTTTGTTTTTTGATACATCGTAAGGGTTTATCATTCCATTCAAATCATACAATTTGCACACATTTTCAGTAATGGATCGATTCGTGGTTTGAAACTGAATACATTCAATTGAAATTATGCTACTAATACTTTGAAATCAATGATTATAAGTCGATTATTAGTTGATTTGTAAAGTTTGCACACATTTTCAGGAAGCAATCATTTCAATCATCTGCTAATAGTCAAATCAAAATCGACAGGAAATTTTTCAATTAAATATTCAACAACAACATTTTGTATGTATAGCAAAGTGAATTTATATTGAAATTATTTTCATTATCAATTTCAATCAGTATTTTCTAGAAAAAAAGATGAGCTCAAATTGTTATACTCATAATTTCACACACATATATATATATATATATATATATATATATATATATATATATATATATATATATATATATATATATATATATATATATATATATATATATATACGTACACAAAGAGAAATATATGTGTATAAATACTACAAAAGAAATAAATTAACATGAGGCGGGCGACAATGCCACCTATGTGAATATAAATATTTTACGATTTTAATAAAAGCTGATGTTATATAAAATCTAAATCTGCGTATAAGTAAGTACTTATGTGCATGCATGTGTTAATAAATTTTAATATTTTCTATTAAAGGTTTCATATATGTAGAATATATTATGTATAACATACACGCAACGCTTCATGAGTACAGGCATTCAATAATTTTATTTCATTTCAATTTCAATCGCTCATCAATAAACCACGCCCAGCATTAGTTATTATCTTTCGATCGTATATCTTCTTCTTTTTGTGTGTGTGTGTGCTTTTAATATCGTACTATCATACGCATTCATACACTCATACAAATATATACACACACACTGGATGTACATATGCGCTGGCCACAAATTCAGTATTGACTTTTATGTCAAATTCTTGTTGCTGCATAGTTGTTTATGCCATAAGCAAAAATTTAATGCTTACCATTTGCCATACAACAATAACAATAGGAACAAGAAAACGTTTAATGTATATGCACCATGGATTATTATGGACGATGATAGTAGTGGCGGTATGTACGTAGTAGAAGTAATGCTGCTATCATCGATGGTGGTATCGTATTAGCAGCAATTGTTGATGCTTTGTTTTTTCCCCATGCTATCGATACTAAATTTGATGTTTAAGCGCCTTAAGTGATTACCGTATTTTTATGTGTGTGCTTGTGTGTGTGTGTGTTGTATTGTACGATCATCAAATAGAAATATATGGTTCAGCACAACGAAAAAATTATGTGTTAATGAAGGTGAATGAGTGGACGGGATGAATTTGATAAAAGGTCATTTGTGTGACCCATGTATATTAGCTATAGGATAAGAATATATTAAGATTATTATTAATATGATATTGATATGCAGGAGCCCTCTATTTTGAGAAGTTCCCTTAAAAATTAGCAAAAAATTATGTGTATAGGGTGGCGTTAAAAGGTGCTCCATTTAAAAAGTTAACCTTAAAAGGGTTTGCTCTTACATTTGACGCCTTTAAAGGGGATTTCTGAGCAGCTATGGAATTGTTTGTCGATTTTCATGGGTTTTTAGGGATGAAAATGAAAAATATTGTAGAGTGAAACATTGTATGTGGGTTTGTCATATATTGGTCTGTTCTGGTGGAAAACGTCAATTTTATGTGGGAGGCCTTCTGAAGAGTGGCGATAGGGGATTAGTCTGTTCCGGAAAAATATTATGGGAAAAAAATTTTCTTTCTCTACGAGACTCCTAGGTACAGAGGGAGCAAATTGTGTAAAAGCATAATTTTTCTAGGCTAACCTAGAGATAAAAATAAGGCGTAAAAATGTTTCGGAAAAATACTGGATACAAAATATTATCAAGAATTATTCACACATTTTACACTTCTAGGGTAAAATGTGTAGCTATGGAGTCATATGTCGATTTTTCTTCCATTATTTTGAATTTTTATCTCGATAAGGCAATATTTAACCCCACCTTTGAGTTTTGGAATGTTGCATATTTCAAGGGGACATATTTGTTTTTTTTTATTTTCTGTGAACTTTTACTTTTACGTTCCTTGTATAAAGATTTTATCTGAGAATACCTCTAGTGAAATTTTTCAGCGAATAATTTTCTAGAACAATTTAACCCTCTAGCATCCTCCTAAATGCAATTTTATTCAAACTGCGCAAAAAGGGGTCAAAATGTTCTACAAAATTATTTCCCGTGAAATTTTACTACATATATTCAAACAACATAATTTGGTCGGATATGAATTTTAAGCATTTTTTTTCACTTATTCTAAATGTAGTCATGCAAAAAATTGCAAATTTCATATGGCAATAAAAAGAAAATTTGGCCTGAGTATCCAAAAAGTTTTGGAGGTTTTATTATATGGGTCCAGGTCTTTCGTCCTGAGGTGGTGGAATTATTTCGCCCCCAGACAATGACCATCAAATTGTTTCACATTGTAATTTGCCCTTCGATATGGTTAAAATTCTCAATTCTCAACTCAATAATTTAGCAGTCTATGAATGAAGACTATGAATGAAATTGTACACAATTGTAACTAGTACATAAAAAAATATGAGAGAGGGGAATTGGTAGCACAAAAACTAGTAGCATTGAATATCGAACATATGCAAATAATTTGGTATTTGGGCACTGATCTAACAAAGAACATTGCTGGAATTTTTATTCTACTGTATATTTTCTCTCATCCTCTCACTCGCTTTTTCTCTTGATAATATGGTATAGACTGCATTACATGACATTGAATCGATTGGCCATTGCGATTTTCGATTTTAGTTTCGTGCTTTGAACTCGCATTTCTTTTTGTTATATTATTTCTTTTATATGTGCGTGTTTGGTGATTTCAAAGTAAAATATTAATGGTAGATTTATTCCCTGTTTTTTCTTTGTTTGTGTTTGTATGAATACAACATTAATGAAATAGGAAAGTTGTTAATTGAATCCACAGTTATAAAGAGTTCAGGCATAAAAACATGAATTTATTGTCTGGCATTGTTAGTTTGTTTATCTTGAAATATATTTATATAAAAATGCGACTTAGATATCCAATAGAACTTTCAATAGTTATTCTTTCTAATTTTATCATCTTTAATCTTACTTTTTTTTTCGATTGACATCAACATTTCGACACATTCATAACTTTAATTATGTATGAGATGAAAACCCCTACAAAAAAAAAAGATCTAATAAAATCAAATTTAGAGACTCTTCTCATACTAGAATATATAATATAATAATCAGCAGGGAATCCAGGTACAGGTATGAAGATAAGTGCGAATTTTATTTAATGTCCTGTTTATGTGAACAGCTCTAACTAACCAAAATGAATACCTTGTTTTTATAGTATATATATATATATAATATTATGCTACTTTTGTTAATTATATATGCATGTATAGTATATGCCATAAGCATAAGTTGAAAATAGTATGAAAGCAAAGTGGCCGCGAAAAGAATACCATCATCATCATCATGAAGTAAGTATAGTGTAAGTACACACTTAAAAAGTAGAGAAAATATGAAGGTAAACATGATAAAAAAGAAGATGTAATGTTGCTGACATTTTTAATGTTTTTTAACTTTGTTACTTTTATTACTTCATATTTTTTGCTACAATATATATATATATATTTGATAAAGGCTTCTGGGCTGATTGGATGGTTGGCAGTGTTTATATACTACGTATTCTTATATAAATTAAAGTGATGACAATTAATTTTGGGGCAAAATGAAATATTTGCAATAATCAAAAGAAGAACAACAAAAAAAAAAAATTTATATATATATAAAAATTAATTACAATAGAGCTTAAGGAGTAAATATCTATAGTATAAGATACCAATTTTCATAATTATGATTGTGTTTGGGCAAACAATTATAATGTCATAATATTTTGTAACTCTGCTAATGAGAGATTTGTTAAGAATTGTCAATTACACAATTAGAGAATATTTTTTTAGAAACCAATAACTAATTCTGAATATGCACGAATGATTATATCAATCTATTAACTTCAGTCAAATCCAGCAATGAAGTTAATCGTATAACTAAATTCATCCATGGATCAAAAGTTTCTTCAGAACATAAATTTAATATCACAATTTCATATATATCGTACCACAACAACAAAAAAACATTACAACTGATTCAAAATATGCCTTTGTAATATACAATATAATTTATAAAATATTTTTGTGAATGCAATTGTATATAAACAGTCGAATATTTTAAGAATGGTCCAACATAAACAAAAGTTAACTACTAGTTCAGTACTTATAGTTTTCATGAAATTTTATACCATTTTATAGCAATATTATGAATAGCTCTTATGATAATGGTACAATAAATACATACATACATACATTTTTATATCCACATATACAACTATCTAAATACTTACTATGTACGATTCTTTACAATATAACATATAGTCATACTTACAAGTATAATATATCCAAAAAAAATACCTGAATTTTATTGAAAAATCATTATTATTTGATATAATTTATATTCTAAATGAAACTAAATAATTTTTAATGATTTTTTAAGGGTACATACATGTACATGTACAATACTAAACGAGTATATATACATTAGAGCTGTTAAAAAGAAAAATATTTGAGATTGTCAGCATGAAATATTTCTCTTAATTTCCAGTTCTTAATTAGATGGAATATTAGAAAATTGCAATTTTTGAAAATTGCAATTATTGAAAATTGCAATTATTGAAAATTGCAATTTTTGGAAATATTTTCTAAATTTATGCATATTTGCGAAATTGGAACAAAACAAAACTTGCGAAAACTATTTCCACTTGTTTTACGTTGAGAAAGAGGTTGAGCTGCTAAAAAATCATATTCTAAAACTTTGAACAGGACTATGGTACATAAATATATAAATGCTGATTGAATTGTACATGAAAGCACACTTCAGCAATTCAGCATTTATTTTTTAGTAGTTACACAACATACATACGTACACAATACACATACACAAATATGGTACTCGTATATTTTAGATTTGAAATACAATTTTATCTATTTTCACCCCTTTTTGGAAACCTCAAATTTTTTTTTTTTTATTTTATTTTATTCATTTTGAACTTGTTGTTGAAATTTGTTACGAAAATAATTTGGAATATTTGTGCAATCTTTGCAAATATACCTAATGGTTTGGTCGTTTTAAATTCATGCATATATTTTTAACTAAACTCCCACATACATATGTAGTTCCCCTTTAAGTTACGTTCAAAGTTTGAGTAAATTGATATTTTGTACCAAATATGTATTTACTATTTTTCCGATTTAATGAAAATTATGAGAATATTTTATTGTTTTATTTTTTTATTTTTGAATATTTTACTTTTGCTTTATAGTTTTCATTTGTATTTCTACAAGAATATTTCAATTAAGAATTTCATTCATTAAATTATATGAAATTTTTGATTTTATTTTCAACTTTTTGTCAATCGCATTTATACTCATATTTTAAAAATTATATTTTCGTACATATTTCTGTAGGTACTTAAACATAAATGAGTATATAGTGTATATATGCATGTTGGTAGAATGTAGAAATTGTAAAATTTGTTCCCTTGAGGTTTCGAATTTCATTTACCACATTGCGTTGAAATTGAACTAATTGCATTTACAATGTAGTGGGAAAATGAAAGCGTTGCTTTAATTAAAACAACAAATCATGATTTAATTAAATGACTTTAGCCATACTGTAATTAATTGACCGACCGATCAACCCAATGGCCTAGCAACCGTCTAACCAACAAATAGTTACATAGATGCCGATGCACACACTGATTTCAATACATACAGCCATAGGACAAAAATTAGAACATCATTGATGATGAACTTAAATTTGATGATTTGCCGGTTCGGTTTACCTGGGAGCGAGTTCTTCAATTCCTTTATAGTGTTTGCTGGTCAGCTAGCAAAGCTTACAAAAATTTAAATAGGAATGCTTTAGGATTTACCAATGGATATGATGGACCAAAATTCTTCGAGACTATTATTTTTTTTTTTTTTTAATAAATTTTACAATTTCCATAGAATGCAACATTTGGATAAAATTAATATGACCTTTTACGACTTTGTGAATATCTTGCACCAAAATTTAATAAATGTTTCACCCAGATATTCCAACGTTTTCTTATGACATCAATTATTTTTGTGTGTTTTCCCCTTGAATTATGCATCTTTTGTATTTTCCCTATGTACCGAATCACTGTGCATTAGAGATTTCGATTGAGTTGCAACACGGTGGTAATACCACCAGCAGACCACCATGATCGCTGTGGTGGTGGTATGTGTACAGCATGTAGATACAAAATGCAACAAAATGCTCAAAATTAACGCTTGGTTGCAGTATGTATGTATCCATATAAATACCAACAACAAGAATAACGCTTTTACTGTGGAAAGCTAGAACAGTAACACCAAGGTGGATGCAACTCTCTACGTAAGTGTGTCTGTGTAGTAAGTACGAGTATGAACGACTACGAGTTACAACTATTGACTCAGTCTGAATGAATGTTGAATTATCAAGTTTAAATTTCAACGATTGCCACGATAATTTTCTGTATGCTAGCGATGTTGTATACGATTTCTATAGTGAAAAGTAAAGTTTATGCATGGCTGCTGTTGCGGCAGAATTAAATCACCACACAACTCCAACAATACCAACATCAATAGCAAAGGCGACCGCATTGGCGCTAGCGACTGTATGTGAGTTTGTGTGTGTGTGTGAGAGAGAGAGAGAGAGAATGAAGGAAATTTTGCACTTTTCCATTTTTCGTTGTATACACATTCATACTCGAATGTGAATGTAATGATTTTTATTTGCAGGTAATTGCCTCTTATGAATTTGGCAATGATGCGAATACGGGTATACTGGTATTTTTATGTATCTGCCTTCTAGAGTCACAAACGTAATGGTGACATAAACATGTAACGGATACGACGAATGTTCAAAGCGACCTCATAGTGAGCGTAAAAATTCCATACAAAAGACACACACAAATTGTACAAGATCGAACAATTATCACGCCCATATAATAGTAGTTGCATTTTTATTGGAAAAGTATGATTGAAATTTTATACAAACAATACATACATCTCTACATACATGCCTATAATCGTAAACCGTAACGATGTCAATAATGAAAAATCCACTCTGTGTCCCTAACGAAGCGGAACTTTAATTCGCGCATACAAATATCGTTGGAACATGGAACGGGTATATTTGTATGCCCCGTGTATTTGCTTGTATGCATGCATGTATGTATAACTGCACATGCACTAACAATTTGTATACACAAACAACGTTTACAAATTGCTTGTCCTTGTTTGTATGGATATTTTCATTTGTTACATATTAATTTCATCTTCTTGTTGTTGTTCGGCAACAATGACACACGGTTGAATTCGAGTTCAAAGTTTTCAACATCTTTTCTGTATGTACGTACCTGCATATAAAGTAATTTTCAATAGTTTTTATTTCAACGATTGAGTAAATTACAAAAGTTAATTGTTGGAAATTTTTTTTCATAAAAGTACTATCGTACGTGTCGACATGGCAACAGTAACAGGTCAAAGCGAAAAGAATATATGGCAGCCTAATGGTGGATGAAATTCGTATTATTATACTCCTTTGGGCGATATGAATTACAGCTTAGCCTTTCGATTAAAGTTATGATATAAGAAAAGTAATATATTGATTTTTGGCAAAAAGAAATACATTATTTTATGCTTCGTATCGTTCATCGTTTTGTTTTATAATTTGTTGCCATTTAAATGGTAACTTCATAATGCGCTTCTTATATAAGCCCCAGTGCCTGGCGAGTCACTAGAGACATTTATGACCTGGTGTTATTCTTATGGAACATAGCACCACTTTTGTTGACCAATTTTGGCTGCTTTCGGTAGATCACTAGCGCCAAATGGCCCATTTGTTGTCGGTAGATATTCGAAATTACCATATTGAAGCAGGTCATACTAAATACTGTAACGCGTGCTTTTGTTACCCAGCTGGGATATTACTCAATCAGCAAGGGTCGAACAAGAGGGCAGCGTAAAAACTCTTGAGGACCGAATTCCGCACGATTGCTTATTGGCAATCAATTCACCGACACTAGAACAATGTTCGGCTCGGTACTGATGTTGGTTTTATTTTCTTATTTTTATTTTTCTTTCGGGCAGAGCTAAGGGCTCGTAGGTAACAACTTCGAGCGAGCGGTCGAATACTGACAGCCTCGTTTAATGCAAGCACTACTTATAGCCGCCGAACGAATTCAAAAATTCAGCAAGATCGTGTCAAATAATAGGTTGGGTTACGACTTACTCGATCAAGCGTCGATTGGTTTTCATGCTTTACGTTAGCAAGTCAAACACCTTTAGTACATATCGATCTATAAAGCATTTAAGAATTATGTTGTGTAAAATTCTTATGATGCTACATTTTACATTGAGTGAAAATTCATTTCTTCTTTCTCTGTCGTCATAGCGACTGACTATACGAGTATGTGTATGTGTGTATACCACTACTGATATTACTGTGTGACGACTATAAGGAGAAGAAGAAGATGCAAATGAACTTTTCTATGAACACATATTTGGTGTGATTTGTTTATTGTTGGTACGTTGAATATTTTAATGATTTATGGAGTGTTTGTAGGTAGGTAAGTAAAAAGGTTGTAATAGGCTCAATTTTAACCTATAACAATACCTCATTTTCAGTCACATCAAATCGACAGCAAAACCTTTTTGGTCGTTATACCTCCTTTGGTCATTTCGGCACTTCAACATGCTTTGGTTCTTTTTATCTCAACCCCAGTCTCCATCCGTTTAAGAAATGTGTCGATTTTGTTCGGTTTGATCAAGAATTTGCAGATGGAAATTCAACACATTATAGCTTTTGTGACAATTTTTGCGTAACCCAAACATCGAGCTATTTTTTAAATAAAGCATTATGCAGATAGCGTAAAAATCTCTTTTGGGCGATATTTAGCTCCTGTTCAATGCTACGACTACTAACATGTTTTCAATAATATCCATTTATAATATTGAAATTACCTGAACGGAGTCGACAATATCGAAATTACATTTAATTGATTGTGACAGTATCGATTCGAAAAATATTTTTCCCATTAGAATCCATTCAGTTTATATTGTTAATTATTTGATTAAGATAAAATTTTTGATAACTGTTTTGTATTCTAATATTAACTTTTCCATGGTAAATATCATTTCACGAAGACGTGAATGGGAGGAAAGTAAAAATACTTTTTGTTAAAATTATTCTGGTGACTGGTCTGAGATGAGCTTAAATTATATTCTTTTATGTCGTGTGTCTACGACGGAGTTAGATGCGTGCACTGTTTGTTTGTCTTCATTTGAGTGGGTTGGCAACCCTGTTACTTATATAATAGTTCTTTCTTCTGGCCACTCGGTTTGATTGTTTTTTGTCATTCTCGAAATATATCCCGAAGAAAATAGACAGCCAGTGCACGCAAATATTTAAATCTCGCTATATATAATTAAAACGTTTTTTGTTCCAATAAATATTGTTAGTTTTAAAGTTGATAAATCGCGGGTGTTATTATTCATTTATCGACATAAACAACACAACATCATTCGCAGCAGCAGCAGCAGCAAAAACACAAAATACATCACCACCCACAACCTCAATATACAACAACAGCATTGAACTAACAAATATCCTCACACTCACACACATCACGATCACCTGGAAGAAGCAACCATCGTTGGAACGAGTCCACCTGGCACCCCATCCCTCACACAATCACCATGCATATTTCATTATGTTCAATTCCATTTAATATCGAGTTTCTTTCAAATAGTTAAATCATCTATCATTTCTGATCAAGTACTTTGTTCATTAGTTCAATATTTTCTTTACAGTTGTAAAATTGTAATTGTAAATATCTTGGTGACTCTTTAACTTTTCTATTACAGTTATGATGCATCACAGCCATCTGCTGAGATTAATGCCCGTTACAGTTAGAATGCTACAGTTAGTGCAGCATTCTCAGAGTTGGAAAGAGAGTCGCGTCGGATGGGTCTCATGGTGAACGAGGGCAAGACGAAGTATCTAGTGTCAACAAACATAGAGTCCCGGCGTCTTGGACAGCACGTCACTGTTGACAACTACGCTTTTGTAGTAGTAAGGGACTTTGTCTATCTTGGAACCAGCATTAACAGCAGTAATGACGTCAGTTTGGAGATCATGCGTAGGATAACTCTTGCTAACAGGTGTTACTTTGGGCTGAGTAAGCAATTGAGAAGTCGAGCCCTCTCTCGAAGAACGAAAACTACACTCTACAAGTCTCTCATCATGCCTGTCCTAACATATGGCGCTGAAGCCTGGACAATTTCCACCTCGGTAGCGAATGCTTGGAGTTTGCGAGAGAAAAGTCCTACGCAAGATCTTTGGACCTATTTGCGTTGGTGGCGAGTACCGAATAAGGTACAACCATGAGCTGTACGAGCTATATGCCGATATTGATATAGTAAAGCGCATCAAAATCCAGCGGCTGCGCTGGCTAGGTCATGTCGAGCGAATGGAAGAACACGCTCCAGCTAAGAAGGTGTTATATTCAGAACCCGCTGGAGGACGACGCAGAAGAGGAAGACCAAACCTCCGGTGGAAAGACCAAGTACTGGAGAACCTGACGGCGCTTGGAATTTCTAACTGGCGCCAGCTAGCGAAGAACAGAGATGGCTGGCGAAGCATGTTATTTTCGACCTAAATCGATATTCGGTTGTTATGGCCACATAAGTAAGTAAGTAAGTAAGTACATATTTCCTTACTTTATTAAAGCAATTGGTACACGATTTTAACATTTACCTTCTTTATATTTTTTCAATTTGTTTGTTTGTCTTGTATAATTTTTTTTTTTTGCTTGTTTTCGTAGAGTAACAATTTAAGAAAAAGTTACTTTTATAATACATATTGTTGTTGTACATAATGTCTTCTGCAGGATTCTGTGGGCTTGAAATGTTTACGTGTGTAAGAATCAAAAGAGAAAGAAATATAAAATAAACTTTTTTGTCAACATAATGTTGTGTACCTTCGTGTTTCTTTTCTTTTTTATTTTTGATTGTAATTAACCGTTATTATATAGTACATACTTTCACTGTGTCAGATGCCTTAGATGTACACACTCGACACTCACTTTCTTTTTATTCTTATTTGGTGTACTTGTAGTATATTTAATCCACGTAAAGCGTAATTCATCTAAAAGTAATATTTTCATTATTACGAAATTTTCTCTAAATGAAATGGAAGTGAGCGCTTACCCATTCTGTATATGTTTTAGAGAAGAGTTTATAAGGTTACTGTTTGCGGACTTGACAAACATGCAACGAAATGTTTCTTTTTTAAATTTTAATTCAAAGTTAGTCGTGTTCAATTTCGCTCTCCCCCCGTCTCTGTCTCTCTCTCTCTCTCTCTCTTTTTTTCTTTTATTTATTTTAACTTAATCGATGCAGACACAATTCTTATTATTTCTTCAACTTGATATCTTAAACAAACAAAACTATCGGTTACACTAGCTGGTGGTTTATATTAGATGATTTATTTATAATTACCTTCAATTTTGTTATTTTGTTCATGGAAACTTTTAACACGTAATATAAAGGTTACGTAAAGGTTTTTTTCTGAGGAAACTCAATTTGACTCAATAGAATTAGCTGAAGTTATTTAAAAAGCAAATGCGATATGTCAAGTGATATCTTCCAGTGAAATAAAAAATAAAATAAATCTGCAGCTCTTTGGTATTTCTCTTTTTCACTAGGAAATATATAAATCTTAAATTTGAGAGAGAATTTAATAATCTCAAATTAATATAAATTATTGTGGCAATAAACACTAATTTCCACGGCTAGTGAGCCACGAATAAATGAATACAATCCAATCAAGAAGGTGTTGTATTAAAAACCGAGTAGTGAACTTCAACATTCCCGATAGTCAATGGTTGATTGAATGAAGAAAGAGTTAGTGGAGCATAGAAAAATTAAATGGCATCGTTTAAATTTATATAAAAATGTATGAATGTTTTAATATTGAATTAGATTAAATATGATTGAAATATATAAATAATTTGTCTTATGAGAGATATATTGGAAAATGTCGCATTTTTTTGTTTCACATCTTTTGTAATCAATTTAATTTTGTTATTTCTGTACCATCTATATTACAACTACCGAGCGTTTTGTTCATAATTCACATGTATGCCCTAGAGAAATGCTGAAATTACATTGCAAACAATCATATATATATATAGCAAAGGTATGCAATCGTTTATTAGGGTGGAGCAATGATAAAAAATTTGCATGTGTCCACGTCCTAATTGAAAACTTACCTCGAAATGGGATTTTTAATTTTGACTATAATCTGCAAGTGGAGTTTTAGCTTGATATCGGACGGAGATCAATGAGACTTGCATCAAACATGCATCAATAATGGCCATCCAATGTCACAGTTGTGATAAAAAAAAATAAATAAAAAGTGCCGAAATGCTCTCAAGGTAATATTTCAATTAAGTGGTTCAGTGAAATGTTCTATTTTTGTATGCTAAACGATCCAACCTAATGTACATACTCACTACTACACTATTTACCATCTACTATAAGGTTGAGCTTAAAATGTTTGTTCGCATGACAGCAAAGAAAATACCGTTGGAAGAATGTAAGAAATCTAAAGAGAGGAAACAAAGATAATAAAAAAAATAAATAAAATAAAATAAAAAATAAAATAGTAAAATGATAAAAAAAAATTAAATAAATAGTACCAGTACACAGCGCACCTTGATGCCGTGCCATGCCGTATGGTGCCACAAGTGAAATTGTATATAGTAGTTGCCTTTAATAGAATAGCTTCTCCTGCTCTACAAATACTATAAGTCAAAAGCAGTCGCATGTCTTAATTTTTTTTTTTCATTATTTTATTTTCTTGAGTTTTGTTTTACTTTCTTCCACTCCCCCATCATCATCGTCTTCATCATCATCATCATCACCTGCTGCTTAACAAAATATAGTGCACTGTAAAAATAGCAACCACAACCGCTGCGTTATGTTACCTAACTAAGTGCAACTTTCTTAAGTCCCATACATACACACACACATACATAAGAATTGTACAAAAAGATGAAGCGTACTTTGCATGCACGCAACAAATCATAATTTTTTTTTTTTGGTCGGTTTCCTTTTTCCATGTGTATGCAACGTTAGCGCCAGCAAAATGACGACAGCAGTGGTGGATTTGGCGGCAATGCGACCAGCGAAACAGTTTTTTTCTCGGATCATTACTGTTGCCATTGGCTGTTCTACTGATGATGCTGCTGCTGCTGTTGCTGTAGTTCGTGTGTATAAAGGTCGTAAATGCTTTCGGCACTGTGACGCAATAAAATAGAGGATGTGTATGCGGTTTCCCATACTCCGGCGATAATATGCAGTATTATGATTGTATGCATTTCCCCTTTGGGTGTTTCTTTGCGTGTCGTTGTGTGTATGTGTATGTGCAGAAAAGTGAATTTTCTTCATTTTCTTGGCACATTAAATGCATTGCGGTGACAATAAGCATTTTTCTTATAAGCACTCATTCCCCATAGCTCCCAACAAGTAAAAATATATGTTATTACGACAACCGTGATAAAACGGTTGATAAAACAGTGACTCATGTATTCGGTTATACAATATATTTATTTGAAATAAATCTATTTTTGTTGTTGTTGTTGTTGTTTTTATTTCAATTTATAGTGAAATCATTTAATTTATTTTCATAATTGTGTCATACAAATAAAGGGATTTTGAAAATAGCGCAATAGTAAATTATAGGTGAGTGTTAATACTAAAATTCTAAGAGGACTTCTTGTGGAATGGGTGATTTAAGGAATATGCAAATTAATATCATTCGTAGACTGATGAAATTAATCGAATCGAATCGAATCTAGAGGAGAATGGCCGTAGAAAAAAAAAAAACAATTATACCAAGACGTATTAGTATTCAGAATGGAAGAGACCTGCAAGCACTTTTATATGTTTGACGTTAAGCAAACATTGATTATAAGAAAAAAAAAAAAAAATTATTGTCTTCCTGAAAAGAAGCTATTGAATACAAATAAATAATGAATAAAAGCATCTAATAAAAAATGCAAAATAAAATAAAAACAAAAAAAAAAAATAAAAAAGCCATCAGAATGAATGTTAAAATTTCATAACATCGCAATCGAATAGTTATATGAGTCACTGTATGTACATATGTATATACTCATGCATACATTTATGACATGCAAGTGTGCATGAAAAGAAAATTGAAAAATTTTTACATTGTTTGTTATTTTATGTATTTATAAACGATGAATATTACTACGTTTAGTATCCATCTCTCGTCATGACTACAAATGCGGCAATTTACGAGTATGTACTATATATACATATGAGTATAATAATGATGATACTATCATACTTGCTCTAGCATAATACGCATATCATCAACACAATAATAATAATAATAATAATAATATGAAATTATTGTAATGAAGTTGTCTTCTCTGCAGAATTTATTTACTCGCATTTGACGCTGAAAAAGTTAGCAAGCAAGTTAGCGGAAAGGTTTGTACATTGGAACAATCTATGAATATGAATTTCAGAGTCATTTCAATTGAGAAATTTAATCATTTTGCTTTCTGTAATATGTGGAAAAATGAGTGAGTTATGCAATGTTTTAGTCACTCGAAACATAAAATTAATAAAGCATAAGTTAATTTTGAATTTATTTCCAAATATTCAATATACAGGGTTAGGTGATTGAAGTGTTACCTATTCAAGCGATCACATCTTTTTTGTGTGAAATTATTTTTTTATTGATTCAAATTACAAAAATTGTGGAAATAATCAATTTTTCAAAATCCATTCACTCTAGCTCCATGTCGCCACCTTTTGCCTTGACTATGGCCATCAAACGGTTAAAAAATGATTTGTATGCTTTACGAATGTGATCTTCCGATATTTTGGCCCATTCCCGAACAATGGCTTTCTTCAGCGCTTCCATACTGGCATATTTTTATACCCTGCATAATGCAATATGCATGGTATATTCATTTCGGTCAGATGTTTGTGTCCACTTGAAGGAATCTCCGGAGATATAGACATAGATATATATTCGTGATCAGCGTCGATTAAATTTTCGATTTAACGATGTCCGTCCGTCCGTCCGTCCGTCCGTCCGTCCGTCCGTCTGTCTGTCACCTGGCTGGTTCGCACGATAACTTGAGTAAATATTGAGCTATTTCGATGAAATTTGGCACAAGTAATCTATGATGATGAAGGGTACGGAGGGGATTGATATTGGGCATGATCGGTCAATAACCACGCCCACACTAAGCATTCAAAGCGACTAACCTCGAAATTTTCAAAATCTTTAACTTGCTATAACTCACACAATATACCACTTGGGACAACAATATTTTGCACATAGAGTTATATTATACTACTATATAACCTCACCAAAAGTGGATGAGCGACGCCTACTTTATAGAGTAGCTCCCATACAAAGTGTCTGTACTTCTTGTAAATTGAAACTACTGAAACTTCTACAATCTTCTGTCTAGAATAACCATAATTGACACTTAGATTAACACGGTAGTCGGAAATAATATGGAAGAAAATCAGTGTGCCACGCCCACTCCTTTTTGGGTCTCCCATACAAAGTTGCGGAAATTAAAAAAAATGTTACCGGTTATAACTTGCAAACTCTTCAGCGTAGAATAACGAGATTTAAGGTGTGGATTAGTATTGTACGAGCAACTAGGCTCACAGAAAATGGGCGCACCACGCCCAGTGTTTATCGTAGCCCCCATACAAATTTTAAATTGAAACAGCTGTAACTTCGGCAATCTTCTGTCTAGAATAACCATAATTGACACTTAAATTAATATCGTAGTCGGCAAAAATCTGGCAGAAAATCAGTGTGCCACGCCCACTCCTTCATGGGTCTCCCATACAAAGTCGAGTGAATTAAACTAAAATTTTAAGCTCCATAGCTTACAAACCATTTAGCCTAGGACAACGAGACTTAGGGTATGGATTAGTATTGTACGAGCAACTAGGCTCACAGAAAATGGGCGCACCACGCCCAGTGTTTATCGTAGCCCCCATACAAATTTTAAATTGAAACAGCTGTAACTTAGGCAATCTTATGTCTACAATAACCATAATTGACACTTAAATTAATATCGTAGTCGGAAATAATCTGGCGAAAAATCTGCGTACCATGCCCACTTCTTATTGGGGCTCCCATACAAAGTTGAGGAAATTAAACAAAAATGTTAACCACCATAACTTAGAAACTATTCAACGTAGGACACCAAATTTAAGGTGTGGATTAACATTGAAAAATTAATTGGATTTACTAGAAAGTGGTAAGCCACGCCCACTTTTTATATAGCTCCCATACTAAGCCTCGGAATTATCTTAAAATCCTTTTACTTCGTCAAAGTCAACCATATTTCGGGTGTAAATTAGTAGTATACGCAAAAATTGTTTCTCGAAAAGTGGAAATAAAAGAAAAGTTGGATATTCGAGTAAATTTTTTATATATAAATCTACATATGCAGGGTATAGTTTGGTCGGCCCCAGCCGACTGTAAGGAGATTTTTTTAGTCTTCACCTTGCTCTCCAAATCGGCTCAGATGGTATAGTCCATCGGATTTGCATCTGGCGAATTCGAAAGCCATTATATGGACGAAATGAAGTGTGGAACATGATTTTTTAACCATTCTTGGTTCACACGAGTTTTATGAGACGGTGCCGAGTTTTTTTGGAACGTCCATGGCCTACGACCGAAATGTTTGCATGCCCACGGCTTTAAAGCAATTTCAAAAACATTTTCCCGATAATAAGTCGAATTGACTTTGACACCAGGCTCGATGAAAACGATTAGAGCACGGCCATCGGCGGTCACAGCTGCCCATGCCATTACTTGAGATGGAAAATTACTTTGGGTGGCCATTCGTAGTCTCAAATTTTCGGAAGTGCGTTCAGTTAAGTAAACACGATTATTTTGGAAGTTTATATAGGGAAATTTTTCTCATTAGAGAACACAATGTTTGGATATACGCCACGTTCGTGCAAGCATAACAACTCCTTTGCTCTTTCGAGTCTAATAATTTTCGAATCTTTGGTGTAAGATCGTGTGCCTTTTGTAACTTGTAAGGCTTTACCTTGAGCTTAATTTGGAATATGCGTCGGATGCTTCGTTGGACTATTTTCAGTTCTTTGGGCATTTGATTACCACTACGACGTAGATTTCGTTCACGTCGAGTTTTCGCTTTCAGGTGACGTTGCTGTTTCTTTTTTTCGTCCATCACCATAGTGTTTGGCAATGCTGCCTTTATCATTCATTAAGTTTTATTTGCTTTGAGGTATTTGAGCTCACGATCAATAGCTGGTTGTGATTTTTCAATATAAACAGCTGTTATTTGTATGAATTCCAAGTAGTTGGCAATATCGGTTTGACAGGTATAAGAAGGGGAATTTAAAATTCATAAAAATATTCTATTACTTTTATCATTTCATTATTTTAAAAATATTTCATCTGAAAATATGAAGAAAAACTATTTTTAGCTCATTTCTAAAATGACCATATAATTATGCGGATGTGCAGATAAAATTTTAATACTTTTGCTTTCAATCTTCTAAGAGATAAGAAGAAATTTTAAAAAGCTATGTTTTTTATTTCAATATATTTTTAATGACTCTCCAAACTTGTAGATTAAATAAATTAGCAATTTTTGATATTCCAGCAAATATGATTTAATGATAAGCTGTTCAGCATATTCATTAAAATTGTCTCCAACCTACTAACCTTTACCCTAAATCGTCATCGAGTATGCGTAATTTTAAATTAAAGAGTTTACACTCGATTGTTTTTAAGTGACTCTCTTGTCTCTCTCACCATCATTTTATCACACTCTTGCATGTGTGTGCGCGGCTGGTTGCATTTTATTTGTTATTTGTAACTATGATACTTGATGATTATATGTATTGCTACTTGTATGTATGTATTTACTCAATATGACAAATATAATGATGAGTATGAGTAAGATAAAATGTTCATATTAAACAGGCATAATTTGAATAAAGTCACTATTAGCTTCTTTAAGCACCATAAAGTGATGCGTGGACGTCAAAATTTTATTAAGTCATAATAAGGAAGCACGACATTAGAGAGAAGTAACATAATTATTTGAATGAGAACAGAAGAGTTAATAAATACTTAAAAAAGATATATTTTAGATTAGGTTAGCTTATAATGCTGTCTCTCTAAAGCAGAATGGTATGGTATTTTCTACGGTTACTACGGGTACTAGTTTAAAATTCTTTGTATGATACATTTATTTATGTATTATATGTATGCAGTGGTTAAGTTTTTCAATTTGTATACTATAGAGTACAGTTTGAATGTCTCATCAAAGTTTTATATGCATAAAAAAGCAACTTTTGTTCGATGTTTAGGTGGTACCTACACCTACTACTATCAGATTACAAGTAAAGTGCATTCATAAAGTGGTATAAGCGTAAGGAATATATATACATATACATATAACCAGAGTAGTAAGTATTCGAATATATAAGAATACTTGGAAATGTTATAATTGCAAATTTTTACAACAATAATTACATAGTAACAGCAATAAAAAGTTTCAATCATTTTCAAGCAATCAACTTCTATAACTTCACTTCACAAGTTTGTAAGTAATATATGTAGCAATCAAAATTCTTTTAATATTGTATTAAAACTTTATCTGATTGCTGATGTTGCTTGCGTGTTGCTGTTGTTGTTGCGGTTGTTGTCGTTGTTGTTAATTTATTACTTCTTCTCTGTATGACAATAT
Source organism: Megamerina dolium (assembly GCA_963854835.1). Taxonomy (NCBI): domain Eukaryota; kingdom Metazoa; phylum Arthropoda; class Insecta; order Diptera; family Megamerinidae; genus Megamerina; species Megamerina dolium. Next base: position 49,159,841 of record OY978529.1, on the reverse strand, counting down.
TGAAGTAATACATGCAAAGTTAGTATTAAGGTATATTTCGCATAACTGATAAATTTCTTGTAAATGAAAATAAAGATAAAATAAATGAAAACAAGCTCTGGCAACTTATATGGCAGCTAAAACAAATGCGCACACACACACACCATATACAAGTATGACGCATACAATGAGGCAGAAATTGATGTAAGTTGATCATACGCTATGTCATATAGGAGGTACTACACAAAATACATATTAACGGTGTATTCAATTAATGTCGACATATTTTTGCAATAATATTCACTTTTTTTTTTTTTGTATATGGAGAAGATATTTTTGCACATATTGCAAATATTTTATGGCAATTCATACATTTTTGTTTCGAAAAACGCAAACTGTACTGGGGAAAAGAGGGTGATCATACGAAATGAACGAAAGTTAGTCAGCAGTCAGCGCTTATTGCTAGCACTCGAAAGAACATTAATTGTTGATTCACATGTTCCAAGAAACTAAATAAAGTTTTATTTATTTACCCTCAATGGTCGTTGGATTGAAATGGAATTTCTTTTTTTCAGATTTTCTTCTTCTTTATTTCGTATGGAAGGACATAGGATGCAGGTATGTTAGCGCGAAGCCTTAACCAAATAAATATGAGTAAGACATATACATATTTTACCCACTTAGAGGCACTTTCGTGGATGTAGGAGCCAAATTTATAAAAATGTCCATAATGTAGGAGAACCCGCCTTAGTGATTGAGACAATATGAGAAACAGAATGAGAGACAGAACAGAGATATTTGGGCATATCATTTGATCCGACTACAGGTGATCGCTTCTAGAGGTGATTGCGGTATGTGATTGTGGTGGTTACGTGTTAATTTTCAATGATTTTATATGGCAGGCAACCACCTTAAGGTGTGCAGATAGTAGGTGAGTATAATCAGAAGAAAAATGAGGGACGTAAAACTAAAGCACGTGGGAATTGCATTTCATCCCTTTAGATGTGATTTCTGAGCAACTATGGAGTTAATTGTCGATTTGCATGCGTTTTTATATGCATTTTTTATGCGCGTCCCTTAAGAGGTGAAGATACGAAGTAAGTACAGTTATCTAAGAACTTTCTCAAAGTGTTCAGTGTGTACTTCATAAAGACGTCAATATTGAATTTTAGATGAAAATTATATTTCGGAAAAATATTGAGAAGCGAAAATTAATCGTGGTCGGTGTAGGAAAGACTTCAATGAGTGAAGTGAGCGAATATCATAAAAACAAAAAAATTATAAGGAACCCTCCTTAAGATATGGAGTTAGTGAGTATGAAAATTTCAAAAATTGTTGAGGAGAGAAAAATAATATGTGTCGATCACACAGTTTACAGCTCTAAGAGTGGCTCCAAGGAGTGAAAGGAGCAAATTTCATAAAGGTATAAACTTTGTACGGGAGCTCTCTTGAAGAAATTTTATGGAGAGAAAACTAATAGGGGTTATTCATATATTTAACATCTCTAGAGGCGACATTTTATAGTTAAATAATAAATAATCGGTTCGAAGCAAAATTTGTTCATATTTTCGCTTGTGAGCGATAGTGATGAAACTTACCTTTTTGTACTTTTTAATAATTCGATGATTGTTGAAACAAGTATGTGCTGAACTTTAGACAGAATACTCTGAATAATAATGTATTTATACATTGAACCCTAAAAGCATAATTTTCATTTCCATTGCAGAAACTTTGTAAACAACCAAGTATATATGTATGAATGTGTATTTGTGTGTGTCAATTAAATTGAAACATGCACTCTACATGTAGAGCTGCATATATTCAAACGGAAACGAATATATATAGATGTTACCTTCATGATACGCATATATATATATATATATATATCCATCTTTCATTACAATTTGAATATGCAACCTGAATATGTAACATTCACTTCATATCGGAATGTTATAAAATCTTGTGTGAACAATTCTATATGTTCGATTATTTGTTTAATACATACGAATATGTAGAATGTACTATGTATGTAAATTAAATTTAATAGCCAGTTGGAAAATTGTTCGTTGTACCATGCAACATATCATGATGTTTTGTAGTTTTGTACTTAATGGACTATGTTAATGTCCATTCTCAAATAGTTTATCGTAAGTATTCTTAAATATTTTTCAAATATTTCCGAATGCTATTGCTCACTCACTTTTTAATGGCTTCAACACATACAAAAACGAGCTTAGAATTGTTTTTTGTAGACTTACAATCAATAACACGAAATTCTTTTATTTTATCGGGCCACTAGTGAACGAAACTGAATGAAGAATTATTACAACCTTATGATATCACCATACCAAAGATATTACAATATATTATCCTATGTGAACGAAGCACAACTGCCATTGCTAATCTAGGTAAGTATTGCGTTTTGGGCTTTGAATGTAGTCAATAAAATGTTTCTATACGAATAAATTGTAATATAGTATAAGTATAGTATGTAGTACTTACCAATAACATTCAAACGAAATGCCATTGAAATCTTTGGCTCCGTATTTACTTGGCACTCGTATATGCCACTATCACGTGGCTGTGCATACTTCACATGCAATGACCAAACTTTCGAATCAGCTGTGTGTACGACCTGCAATCAAATCAAAATGCAATAAACATTGGCATCATGGAGAACGTGTTACAACGTGCATTTTAGTATTTAGATGTGTTCGCATGTACAGAGTGGGCTATTTAAAGTTTGGAATTAGAATCGAAAAAAGAAAATCTAATGAAAATTGTTTTAAGTCATGAGTTTATTAGAAAAATTGGATTTTTTCATTTAAAAATGAAACAAAACATCATTCAAATGACTACTATGGCTGGTTTTGTATTATATTATTATTATATTCTTTTTAATTCCTAACTTTAAATAGCTCACCCTGTATACGTAGATATTTCTATATCATAAAGTTAATGGTAATGTAAGTATTATGTGTATGTGGGCAAGTACGAACGTCTGCAAATAAGCTGCTTAGGTCAAAGTGGAGACAATTGTTGAGTTAGAGGGGTTATAAAATTGTTGAAGAATTTGATTTTAGTATTACCTTTTTTTTTTGTGGAAATTATATTTGGGTCAAAATAAACTTTCTAATCCAAATAAATACATAACATTAAGTCTGCATAAAGAGTTTTATTTATTTTCTTTTCTTATTTATTATTTATCAGATGTTGTGTAATTTTGTAAACATTTTGCAAATACACTTGAGAAATGAGAATATGGTATATCCAAAAATCTTACACTCCTATGCTGATGAATGATATTATATGTACTTTGTTATATTCAAATAAAATAATTCATTTTATGTATTATGAGTGATAAAGCAATTAGTAGTGCTGAAATGAATATCATATATTGAGAAACTTTGTCTTTTGTGCTAAAACATGTTTATATACATACTAAATGTTTCTATGCACATTTGTAAAATGTTGTGCAATTAAAATCAATCGAAATGCCTTCGGGACATTTTACAATGGAAGAACCAAATATATAATTGCAAGGGGAAGAATTTATGTCTTGAAAATTCTTCAAATGTTTAAGGAAAAAAATCGCCCTTTTTTAAACTTGTTTATATGACTAGCAAAAATAAATAATAAGGTTATGTCAAAATGTACTTATCAACTATAGGATTCCAGTACTACTAAATCAATATGTACTAAAAATATGAAATCACTATTATGACTATTATGTGATTAAAATTCAGCCTTTTCAGAGACATCGTTTTGAAGTTCTGCAACAAAGTTCGCGCAGAATGTTGTAAAATATTATTGAAGTACCAGTGTATTTGGACACTATTCACTTTTTCATATTGACAACTTCGACCAGAAGAACTAGTGAACAAATTGACGAGTATATTTTATGACAGAATGTCTTTTAAAGTATAAAAAAAAGTGTTTCTGAATTGTAAAAGAGTGATTTTGATATGAAAAACGTATAATTTAGGTTAGTAAAATGCCATTTTGGATTCTAACAGGGTACATTTGGATTCCGAAATGGTTTGTTTTATAAAAGGAAGTATTTTGAATTGTGAAAGGATGCATTTGGTACAGAATGAGGTGAACTTGAAGTATTTAATATGTACCATAAAACATGAATAAAGGACGATAGCAACACTCTGCTTCAGCAAAATATTCAAGGGTCAATTAGTGGCGTTGCGCTGTAGGAAAAATCAACCAAATGAGAGTGTGACCATCTCAGAAAATTATTCCCATGGATGATTCATCAGTAGAGAGAGCAGATTTCATTCGATTGTGGTCCATTTTAGAGGATATAATTTGCACTATGTATCACTCAAATACAAATCTTTTGCCTCTTGCACATTTTTGTTTTTGATACATTTTTTATTCACTTATTCATTTATGAAAAATAATAGAAATCATCACAAATTGTTGTTTATGTTTCAGCCGCAATTCAAAAATAAGTGCAAATGCCGTATTGTTAAAAAACAAATACACAAAAAAGACACACGTCACACATTCAGATATGTGCAATTTAATTAAATTTAAGTACAGTAGTAGCAGCTTTTTTGCAATTGTCAAAAGTTACACAATCACATACATATGTGTGTACAAAATCAGTCAACAAATGTAACGTTCCTGCTAGGCATATCAGTAATGTTAAAAAAAAAAAATTAATACAAAAAAAAAAATAGTCAAATGTAATAATACGCACCTCAAAACGTTCATCAGAAGTATATGTTAAAATGCCTGCAGTTAGAATATGTAAATCACGTTTTCTTATCCAGGACACCTTTACAAAGGGAAAAAGATGAAATACGATACATATAATAATAGTAGGTACATACTTACATACGTACACACGTATGAATAAACGACGAGTACATACGTAAATCAAGTTAAATGAAAAGAAAACTAAAATAAAAAATAAAGTAAACAAATAAAATAAAATACAATTCATATAATATGATATGATTGTATAGTGTGTGTGTGTGTGTGTGTAATAAAAACTTGGGTAAATTATTTGGGCATTACAAACAGAAATGCTGTAAGCAGTAAATCTTATGGATGTGTTGCATCAAACTAAACTGAAAATGATGAGAGCCCTTGGCGTAAAAAATGCAAATGAAATTGTGAAAACTACACACATACATACTTGTACATACACTTGTACTCGTATAGAGTACATACTTGAGTAAGATGAATAAACAACAAAATCACACAAGTGACAAAGATAAAGAAAAGAAATAATCTACAAATGAGTATGAGAATATTATATAAATACAAAAAGCAAAAGAAGCAGAAGAAGAAGAAGATGAAGAAGAAAAACAAAATCCCAATTCTCTAAAGTTGTCGAACAAACAAACAAACAGAACTAGAATATTTACATTATAGGGAGGATGTCTTAAAATCTGCTAAAACTTGCGTAAGTTATAATAAGATAGGGGAGTAATCGCTTTCTATCGGCCTTCAAATTATAATGTAAGCGCTTAATGGGTGAGTACGCACAGTGAGTGGATGGTGATCCAAAATCGCGTGTAATGCTGCTAAGATGTTACTTACTTACTTACTAACTTACTGTGGAATATACTAAAATATGTATATGGAATAACGATTAGGGAGAGAAGTTATGAAATTTCAAAATAAAAAAAAAAATATAAAGTGTGGCAACCATAAATTCAACAACATTCAAAATATTCGCGTCTTTCATCCGATTATGGACATTTTCTAATATAGGGTGATTTTTTAGCAACTTTCTTTTTGATAGCACTGTTTTTTGGCAGCTCAGCTGTTATTGTGTAACATGTTACTGTCAAACATGTTCAGTTTGGTCTATAACTTAACCATGAATCGACTTAAAAACGAACAACGCTGGCAGATTATTGAATTTTATTATCAAAATTCATGCTCGGTTAATAGAGTGCATCGTGCACTTTTTTGTGTTCAACAACGAAGCTCATTTCTGGTTGAATGGATATGTGAACAATAAAAATTGCCGTATTTGGTGTGAAGAGCAGCCAGAAGCATTGCAAGAACTATTTCTGTGGTGTGGGTTATGGGCCGGTGGCATCATTGGACCGTACTTTTTCATAGATGACGAAGGCAGGAGCGTTACTGTGAATGGCGAGCGCTACCGTGCGATGATTACAAACTTTTTTTTTTGCCTAAAATCGAAGAGCTGGACTTGGTTGACAAGTGGATTCATGTATGTGGTTTTATAACTGCTTGTGCAAAGTTTGAAACCATACAAAATGGAAACATTTGTTAATATGACATATGGGCAAGGTTTTTACCGATTCAGTCCATTTTCAGAGAGTATATGTTAAGAAATAGAGTCGTATGAACTAAATTTTAATTTGGTAAATATATATTTTTACTCACAAAGTGAGAAAGCACCTAATCAACAATATCATTTTGTATGGAAGGTAGGCATGGTTTGCATATAATATTTTCCATTTATGAACTCATCCAGTTTGTTGATGAAAATAATCTTAGGCACCTATTTTATCCCTCCATAATTACGACAGATATCCTACGAACACAGAGTCAGAGTCAGATTCTGATCATTGATAAACTTACTTAAATACTTTTTACCCTAGACCCTTTAGTACGTAGTTATAGTCAAAAATTATTTAATCTTGAAGTTAGAATCAGTTTTTTGACAAAGCCTTTTCCTATGGATCTTTGTACATAGAACACAAATGCAATATAGTTATATTTATAGCATCATGTCATTAGGTTCATTTAATTGGCTGTGGTTTGTTTCGTTAAATCGTTCCATCGATTAATTGCAACATATTTCATTCTTCTTCGATAATTTTCCTGCCATAAAATATTATGTATTTCGAAAAATTGCATAGCGAATGGTATACAGTGGCTACAATGTTCTAATTCAATTACTAGTACTTGGTAGATAAGTACGAATTACATCAAGAAATTCTTTCGATTTTTAGATCGAGACATTATCTCGATCTCTAATATTGAACCTATTAATTTGTATACAATAGTAATGTGATGAACACTGCACTGCAACATGTTCGATAGTTTTATTGTATAGCGACATGTTGCTGATTTTTAGTGTAAATGAAAATGTATATATACATATGTATATATAAATAAATAAACTGCGTATGAAATAGTATCAGAATAGTATGGTCTATGGAGAATTTATTTATAAAATAATAAAATGGTAGTATCGATGACAATGAGTATCAATATATAATACAAGAACATTTTGTTAACAATTTGTCTAAAAATTAAAAATGTCATTTAATTTTTCAATTAAACTCAGAAGTTAATTGAAGACAATCACCGAAGTCTTATACATGAAATATCGAAAAATCCTTTGCATTTTCGATTAGTTTTAATTAAACGGCCAATTCAGCATCAGTCATATTTCTCCACTCTAACTTGCTTAACTATAGCATTAGTTTTGATATATTTCAATAGTAAGCAGTATCAATTGGTTAATTTTCTAAATGGTATAAATACAATATAATAATACTAAAACATCAGGGTTCAACTTAAAGGTTAAAACTACAAAATCCTATTACAACGGAAAAAAAACTAAATATACCCAACGGTTATTATTATAGCTTCACGCTGCTTTTTGATGCTTAAGCAGCATAAAATGGATTTAAAAACAAAGCAGTATTAGTGAAATGTCGATTACTATACATACACACACACACACTTGTTTTTTGCTAGTTCAATTTGTATTCTAGTGAATGAAACAAGTAGCCTGTAGGGCTACAGAAACAATTTACCTAGAAATTGATACATGAAAGTTTAATATACATTGAAATATCATTAGGCGGAAGATAAAATATTTAATATTTGAATATGGACGGACGAGTATGAAATGTAAATTCACTCCCACTCTAAAAAAAAAATTCTTTCTAAAAAGTATTATACTTATGCATTTGGTTAAGGAATTTATTTGCAAAATTTACAAAATAATTTTAAATCAAAAACAACAACAACAAAGTATCAAACAAAAGCAAAATATAAATCAAAAAGCCCGCCGGATATTTTTCAAAAATAAATATCTACATACAATACGAAAAGGTATCTACGTATCATATTATTGTATTTGTATGAACGTCACAGAGTCGTTTAAAATAACAGGCAGCAAAATTAAATGAAAATATTTTATTGTACAAGTATTTGTATATAAGTAGATATGTATGTATGCATTGTATATATGTACAAACAATACAAAAACAATACTCACCGATTTATCAGCCAAATATTCAACACGACAATTGATTGTTGCCGTTTGCCCTGAACGTGCTGTGATATTGCGTGGCATGCCAAAATCAAAAACTGGCGGTGGAAATGTTGTTTCCTCGATAAGATGATGTTCCACCTCTTCGCTTAGGGAATTATAGTTCGGATTGTGATGGAAATTGTTATTCTTATTATTGTTGTTCAGGATGATGTTCACATTATTGTTGTTGTTGTTAATATTATTGTCATTGTCGATAATATTGTTGTCATCGACATTAACAAAACCGGCAACCAACAGGCTGTCATCATGTGGTAACAATTGTATATCAGCTGAAGCTTCTGAACCAATATCAATGTCGGCGACAGTCTCATCTTCATCGGTAAAAGCTATTTCAGGATGTTGCCATACATTGCCATAATTGTTGTCGGAAGAGTAAAAACAGATGATAATGGAAGCGAATACCGGAAAAATAATAGTAAGTAGAATTTGAAAAAGAAACAAAAACAAAAAAGAAGGATATTATTATTTGGATGCCTTAAAGCGCAACAATTTTTCGGAATAAATACACAACAACAATTCAATGTATGAGTATGCTCAATGAGAAAAACTAATAAATTTGATAATAATAAAATTCTGAAATCGAATCAAATAAGTTGTTCTACTAAACGCAGGTGATGTACACACACACACACACACACAAATACTACAAATTCATATAGATGTATGACAACATGTTTGTTGTATGTATGTATACACACTCAATTCAAGCAACATTAATATTTGACACTTGTCAATACCACCACCACCACCCATCCATCTACTATCAATATATATGTAATAAGAAAGAAAGCCAAAAATATAGAAAATATTTTCATCAGAATCTTTATATCTATATATATAGAGAACGAACAATCAAAAAGGAATGACAAAAAAATCAATATTAAGTATAAGTATTATGAAGTCTCTCAACAGATATCCCATATAACTTTCATAATTGAGTTTGTTTTTATGTTGAATCTTTTACACGAGTGCCATATTTGGATAACTTTAACAATTTCCTTTAATTAGATTGAATACAAACACAAGAGCAAATCAGTAAGAAATCAATACTCAAAGAATTTGGTGGGAGGTGGGGGACTTATTTGCATCCAATAACGACCAAACCGTTAGTGCTATTTAAAAAAATGATGTTTTATCTTTTGCAAGCAATTGACACACTTTAATGGAAATAAAAAATGGCTTTGAAAAAACAAGTTTTTAGTGCACTGTTTGGATATGATTGGAGCTTATCTGTGTGGCTTCAGAGCTGGTAAATCTATCGTCGACCAGATTTTCACACTGCGCCACATCCTGGAGACGACCCAAGAAAAACAGTTCGATACGCACCACCTATTTGTTTGATTATAAAGCCGCTTTTGACAGTCCGGTAAGGGATTACCTCGACGCAACAATGTCTGAGTTCGGTATTCTTGCAAAGCTCATTCGACTTTGTAGAAGGACACTGTGTAACTTACGTTGTGCAGTGAAAATTGGGAAGGACATCTTCGCACCGTTTAATACCGAACGGGGTTTCAGACAAGGTGATTCATTATCGTGCGACTTGTTCTATCTTATCGTTTTCAGAGTTAGAAAGAGAGTCGCGTCTATGGGTCAAGTAGTAAGGGACTTTGTCTATATTGGTATCAGCATTAACAGCAGCAATGACGTCACCCTGGAGATATTGCGATGGATCACTCTTGCAAACAGGTGCTACTTTGGGCTAAGTAAGCAATTGAGAAGAACGGAAACTACACTCTACAAGTCTCTCATCATGCCTGTCCTAACATATGGCGCTGAAGCCTGGACAATTTCCATCTCGGATGAGTGAATGCTTGGAGTTTTCGAGAGAAAAGTCCTACGCAAAATCTTTGGACCTATTTGCATTGGTGGCGAGTACCGAATAAGGAACAACCATGAGGTGTACGAGCTGTATGCCGATATTGACATAGTAAAGCTCATCAAAATCCAGCGGCTGCGTTGGCTAGGTCATGTTGAGCGAATGGAAGAACACACTTCAGCTAAGAAGATGTTATATTCGGAACCCGCTGAAGGACGAGGCAGAAGAGGAAGACCTAACCTCCGGTGGAAAGATCAAGTACTGGAGAACCTGACGGCGCTTGGAATTTCTAACTTGCGTCAGCTAGCAAAGAACAGAGATGGCTGGCGGAGCATGTTATATTCGGCTTAAATCGGTATTCGGTTGTTATGGCCACATAAGTAAGTAAGTTGGGAAATTAATGATTTTACAGGAGTTCTGCCATTTGTAGTTGGTACATCTTGAACGAAATTAACACGAGCAACAAACAGCAACTCTTGAAATTGTTGGTCCCAATTTGTAGTAAAATTTGGAATTTTATAATTCTTTTTCGACGATACTTTTCATTAAGGCATAGGGGAAAAATATTTTCGAAAATCAGACGTTCGTTTGTAGCTTGAATACATTCCACAAGGAATATAGACTTTTATTTATTAAAGAATAATAATTCTAGTAACTGCTGAAATGAGTTGAATGTGTTTTTCTTTTTTCTCAGAAAAAAAAAGCAACAACTGAAAAGAAAGACATGCCAACGTTTCGACATTTCATATCTCATATTCTTGTAGTTCGACATTTTGATTATCCTGTGAAAATCTTCATACATATAAATTGTCTACATATATGTTTGTATGATTCTATTTGCAATCGATATATCTGACAAAACCAATTTTCTTTTATGAATATATAATTTCAACAAAATCAAATTTGGAAGACAAGATACCAAAAAGAACTATCCGCAGCCACGATGAACAATGTAAAGATAAGTTATCATCATATAGTTGGAGACTCGTACAAAAATTAATTACATGCCACTCAACATATAAAAGAAAAACAAAAACAACAAAAAAAAAAAAAAACAGAACAGGCATATCAACACTTTAAAAGCATGATCCTGTTAAAATGCTATTGGCACAATGCAATTTTCATAGTCACCACATTCACATGTGTAGAGAGAAACAAACACATAGCGAACATACTATCCTGTATTCCAAATTCGAGTACTCCAAACATTAGTTCGCATGTAGGCATAGCTAGTACAATAAGAGTGAGTAATTTATATTTATTTATTTATTTAGTGTTGCATCAACGTCTGATTAGGTTTGTTTATTACATGTAATAGTTGTTGTAAAACATGTTTGACACTTTGTCGCCTATATGAAAATGTGTGAAATATAGCAACACTCTCTCTGCTCAATAGAAGTCTAACGAATTGTGCCTTTAGTCATATCATAATGGTCTAATCTGTATAGATCATGAATTGGTTTGGTGGACCAATTGCTGTATAAATTTTTTATAGGATTGCCTTAGCACACTGTTATTTAATAAATGCTGACTTGACAATTCTTTTCTGTTGTTTTCGTTTTTTGTTATGTAGGTGATAAAGCTACGAATATATTTGTATGTGAAGGAGCAAGAGTAGCAACACCAATTGCCACAAGTAATGCAAACAATGCGGGTAAATGTTTTGCCTTCATGCAATATTTTTTTTTGTGTTTTCTTTTCTTTAAAATACTTCATACATTTATTGCTATGGGAGAGTTATTTTTTTTTTGTCTATCGTTCTCACTCCCTTTATCTCCATTGCCCCTAATTTCACCATCACTTGCATGGGCATGCATTTTTTCTGTTGTTGTAAATATTTTGTAATTTCTATTGAGTACCATGTATGAATATGTGTATGCTATTGTATTGTGTGAGATATCTTCTGCTAGTTTTGAACGTGTGTGTTTTTTTTTTATTACTTTACATTTGAAGTAGTAAATATTTGGTAAAGTTTGAAACGCCCGTAGGCCATAGCTAACGAATAGAAACGAAATTGCTTTGCTATTGCTATGGAGTATGTGTATGTAGTTATAAAATTGATTACGTCATACATACATATTTCGATAAGTTAAGTTGCACATTTGCACTAAAATAATTGAGAATTGTACTGAATATACATTTTTGTGTGTGTTTATTTGAGATTGGACTCCAAGTGGATGATAGTAGCATTAGCCTGATAACATCCTGATATTCACATAAAATTGTAGTTGGGGTTTCAACATTCAACTGATAGTTTATACAACGTATGAGATGGTATCTAAGAAGTCAATGACCTGTAAAAAGGCATGCGCTCGAAGTTCCATTTTATTGTGTTTTAAATCAACCCGTTCTCCGAAGAAATCCGAGTAGATCCTGTGGGACTAAAGACCTAAGAGTTTCGGCTCTCAGCACGACAGTGCCAAAGACCTCAAACCTGATTCGAGCGAAAGCAGGGTAGACACATAAAAAGTGATCCGCCATCTCATATTCTTCTTCATAGGCTGGGCAAAGTACACTGCCTCGTAGTCCTACCTTTTCCATGTGCTTTGCCCATAGAAAATGGCCTGTTACCAAGTCGGTTAGCATTCTGCAATCACCTCTACCTAGAGATAGGAGGAAATGCGACCATTTACCCGATATGTTAGGTAACATGGATTTCGTCCATCTGCAGCCTCTCTCGGCCTGCCAGGTCGACTTATGGGCTAGATTAGCCCAGGTGTTGATCGTGATCTTGATGGCTCCAGCAGGTAGTAGCAAAGCAGGTTCGATTAAATCAGCCGCAGAATCTATTATTGCTAATTCATTAGAGGTCTTATTGCCTACGATTCCCACGTGGCCAGGGACACACATCTGCGGTAAACTACTATGTCTTCCGACATAATTTAACCTTGATTTGCAGAACTCCACTATCTTGAAAGTGGTGATAGAGTTGCCTAAGGCCAGCAGCGCAGCCTGATTGTCACTGCAGATACAAATAGACTTGCATTTCAACTTTTTGTCCACGATATAATTCATTCTCTTCTGATGCATACATACCGAGGGCAAAGAATAGTTGAGTTGCGTCAGTTTCCAAGAACACTCCGGAACCAGAACCTTCTTCAGTCCTGGAGCCATCAGTGAAAATGCGGAAACAAAATCTACCGGACTCAGCCTAAGGCTCTGATCAGAAGCTAGCCGCAGGTAGATCTACTTTATACCGCGTTTTTTAGTACGATCGTAGACGGTCTGGAGTCCCAGGGCATAGACAGAACTAAAAAGTTCACACCTGTGCCACTGGTATCCAGAGCCGGAATAGGGCCGTACCAGTGTCCGTTGTGAATCAACCTACAGATGGCCTTCGTGACCTCTCCTCGGATGAAAACATCAAGTAGGGGCAGTGTAGGTAACATAATATCCCCTGGAGATAACATTACGAGTTTTTATATAACACTTTTGATGGACTTTCGAAAGCTTCAGAATCAATTAAGATCCTTTCATATCTCGGAAAATCATTCAAGTGTCCAATGAGATGGCTCTTTGATATTTTGGTTTATAAATCTAAGCCGTGTGGGTGTTGTGGTTTAGTTTTATAGTGAATATCATTTTAGGTACCAAATTTTTCTTATTGAAACCAACTGTTAATATTGAATTGAGTGTAAAATGTGGTCGCATTGCATAGTACAAAATCTACAGCAAGCAGTTTTTTTCAAAAGATAGTAGTAGAAGTAATTGAAGAACCAAATACCACCAAATTCTCACAAATTTGGAACTAGTTAATTTTACCATAAGATAGATGTAATGTATAATTTATTGAATTGAAACAAAATTTTTCAACTTTTCTTAAATATACAAGATCGATAAACACTTGAATGAATGTTGAATGGAATATTAAGAAATGCAAGTATGTAAATTTTCATCTTATTTAAGTTGTTAGTTTTATTTAAGTTGATAGTTTTTTGACCTTTTGACTTGAAATACCTTAAGCAATATATTTATATTGTAACTACAACAATATAAATTTATATCACCCAGAACAATTCTCTAAACTCATAATAGCAATTAACAATTAAATTTGATTACACAACTGTTCTATGTATAATATATATATATATATTTAGGTATTAGTTCACAGATAAATTTTATCTGAAAATTCATTGAGAAATTAATTATTCTTCTGTTTATGATGACCATCATGTGTAAAACCAATCAAGAAAATACTCGTATGTATGATACTTAGAGGTTTAATTACTTTTTGCTTCTTTCGAAGCATTTTAAATAATATTTATGAGAATATAACTATATAATATAGAATTTAGAATATATAAAATATACATAAATAAACAAAAATTATTAATACACACACACACACACATTCGAATGAAATTCAATATGAATGACACCATACGTATGTAGATATCAGCAAATATGTATGTAAATGAGTCATATACTGTAAGTATGTAAGTGGCATTAAATACAAGCACTAGTATTTGTGAAGGCTTAATAACGTCCGATTGTTCCAAGGAGCAGCTGCAACAATTTTTAGGTTAAGCTCCCTTTTTTTTTATTGCACGCTCACATGGCTCAAAGCACCGTAGTATGTTGAACTAATTGTCACATATCTTAGTATGTAATTCACATAAGTATGTTCTCTTAGAATCCATCATTATTTTGATTTTTTCTATGTATATACCCTTTGATAAATCTGACCCTTCTCAGCATATTGAGTCACCATAGTGCAAATGCATTAAAAAAAAAAATCTTAAATATAAATATTCGAGATATACATAAAATAAATATATTTTGCTAAATATGAGAGTGGCTTGCCACATGCATAATTAAAATATGTAAAAATTCATTTAACAACATCAAAAGTTATTAGCAATTTTACATGTGATGATGCCCTCAAGTGTTTAAATATCTCAGTATACTATGATATATGTAATATCTATATAGTATATGCCTACACATACACACACACACACACACACAGTAGTGTGTATTATATCTATGAGAATCTAGTCGAGTGAATAGCTTTTTATTGGTTATTTCTCTTAGGAACGTTCTAAATTGTTGATATTGTTTTGCTGTTGTCGTTGTTGTTGTTGTTGTTGTCGTTGTTGTTGTTGTAGTTAGTGTTCCACTTTCCATTCATACATACACAATATACGGTTAACTATGTGCCTACATCATCTTCATAAATGTGCATAGATGCATGTGACTACAAATATGTATATAAACATATGTATATGGATATGTGCCTTATATTATACTCCATTACTACTTTCCGTACTTTCCCAGTAGAAAATCTTGTCTTAAAAATCTTCAATATGCTGCGTTTCAAAAATATATGACGATAACATTGACAGCGACAACTTCAACAGTAGATTTCAAACTGACAAATCAAATCCACGAACATCTTGGTATATAATAATAATATACAGAGTTAAGCAATTGAAGTGCTACCTACTCAAGCGACCATATCTATTTTGTGTGAAATTATTTTTTATTGATTCAAATTATAAAAATTGTGGACATAATCACCATTCACTCTAGCTCGATGTGGCCACTTTTGTTTTGACTATCGCCTTCAAATGGTTAAAAAATGAGTTGCATGCTACACGAATGTGATCTTCCGGTATATTGGTTCAATTCTGAACAATGGATTTCTTCAGCCCATCCATATTGGCATATTTTTAATGGACGAAATAAAGTGTGGAACATGATTTTTTAACCATTATTGGTTCACACGAGCTTCATGAGACGGTGCCGAGTCTTGTGGGAACGTTCATGGTCTACGACTGAAATATTTTCGTGCCTACAGCTCTAAAGCAACTTCAAAAACATTTTTCCGATAATAAGTCGCATTGACTTTGACACCAGGCTTGTTGAAAACGGTTGGAGAGCGTCCATCGGAGGTCGCAACTGCCCATGTCATTACTTGAGATGGAAAATTACTTCAGGTGCCCATTCGTAGTCCCAAATTTTTGGAAGTGCATTGATTTAAGTAAAAATGATCTTTTTGAGAGTTTATTAACTGCTCAATAGAGACATTTTTCTCTTCATAGAGCACAATGTTTGAAAATTCGCCACGTTCGTTTTGCTCTTTCGAGAATAACTTTTTGTTGCTTTGGTGTATGATCGTGTGCCTCTTGGAACTTGTATGGCTTTACCTTGAGGTCATTTTGGAATATGCGTCGGATGCTTCGCTGAAATAATTTCAGTTCTTTGGCCATTTGATTACCACTAGGACGTGGATTTTGTTCAAGTCGAGCCTTCACTTTTCAAACCATTTCAGGTGATGTTGCTGTTTCTTTTCGTCCACCACCATAGCATTTGGTAATGCTGACTGTACAATTGTAACGATTTATGGTACGATACACAAACAATTTATTCACTTTGAGGTGTTTGAGCTCACGAACAATAGCTGGTTGTGGTTTTGTTCTATAAAACTTAGACTCAAATGCTTGTGGTAGTTGGTAAATCATATAAACGCTTGTTATTGGTATGTGTGTAGTTGGTAACACTTTAATCGCATAACCCTGTAAATATTTTAAGTATTGCGATAACGGCTTTCAGAGGCTTAGCCGAAATTGATCCGAAAGAATGAAGACATTGGATTGGGGAAAATAAATCGTAAAAATAAAAATCGTAAAAATTTTATAATTTTGAAGAAGAAGATGTATACATTTTGAACCACGGTAAAATAAGTTTTGACATAAATTGTCAAATATCGCAATCGTTTGTCGATATATCTTTCCACATAACCTATTGGGTATACACTCTGCCCTTTATATGAGATATAGTGTAGTAGTAGTAGATGTGTTGTGTTGAAATTGTCGTTTGTACGAGTAGGAGTATGTGTGCAAATACTTGAGCCCTATCAATTCATGTAAATTGTTCGTACGTTACTAATTGTGAGTATTCAATACACACATTCAATCTACAATACATACATACATAGCTGTTCAAAATACAAGCATGCATAGTCCTTCAATAGATTGCATTCTTCTCTGGTGACTTTTATTGAAATTCCTTTCCTTTATTTAGGCTCTCCACTTTCATTTTATGTTGATGTTGCTTCTTTTTTTATGTGTAGTTTATCGTTCAATTTTTTTTTTTTTTGCTTTCGTTCTCGCTTCCGTTTAATCTTGTATTTTTTCTTACATATTTTAGACATTTCTCTTTTGAGTGAATGATGCTAAAGTATGTAAAGTGCCGCCCTTGAGGGCTCAAAAAAGGTGTCTTTTCAATGGATCATATCTTATATGGTTGTATGTATGTGGTGTGTGTGTGTGTATGTCCACGTGTGTGCGTGTATGAATGTCCCTATCTGCTCACCACGTCCGACTATTTTTGTGAGCCTATATTATGTACATATGATTCTATTTGCAGTGTCTTTCATACATCTCACACGAGTATTGAATATCGTGTATGACGCGCTCTTAGTCGTTACTAGTTCCGTATATCATAGTAGAATATGTGTTTGAATGTGGGTGGATGGCAAAATTAATATTGCCTTGTATAGTATTATGTATGAGTAAGTAGGTCTGAATCTATGAGTATGTCCAAAAGTGAATTTCCTGTAGTAGCCGTGTTATGTATACATTTTCCTTATTTATTTTTTTTTTTTTTCTTCATTTTTTTTTTGTTTCTTTAGACACTTGTCTTCCTTATGTTATCATACGTACGAATACATATGTTATGCTTTAGGTTAAACACTTCCTCAATATGTTTTTATTTCGTCATATCCTTATTTTTTATTTTTATTTTTATTTTTTCTCCCCCTTTGGTTATACTACAGCAGCTGCAATTGCGTTTTTATCTCTGCAGGAAGTGCCTGCGAAGTACATATTTTATAAAAAATCTTCTTTATAGTGCAAGTCATGCATTCAATACAATACATTGTAGATATGTACTAAATACCAAATATTACTTGTATGGAGTACACATACATATGCTATCACTATATTATGTACACTAACTAATGTATGTGTATGTATAGTCGTATCGACTCGTATCAGAAACGTGAGTTGAATTGATCACATTCTCATAGTAAATTATACATACATGATTGTTGATGAAATTCAATGACTTTTCTTATTTATTGACACACATAGTACAAGATAGACCCAGTTAATGAGAAGAGATGTCACGAATATGTAATCTCTCTAATGAAACTTAGTTTGAGTGTGTCTTTCAAGTAAACGTGGTTGCATAAAAACAAAAAAAAAAAAGGTCCTGTTTCTATTCGAGATTATTTATCTGCAAGTGTTTACCATCAAAATACCAAAACTGATACATTCTACACTTTTTTCCTTTTAATCCTCTAAGCTTTAAGAAGGAAAGAGTTTTTTCATACTGTATCTTTTATTCAAATGGTTATAAGGTATCACATATAGTCAATTACTGATATTTTAGATAAGTACAATACATCAGTTATTCCTAATGAAATAATTGCTGGTAGTTTCTCTAATCAAGACGTTTACCTCTGACGTTAATTTAGCGAAAGTATTTCGTAAAAAAGAAAAAATTAAAGACTAGGTAATTTCAAAACAACAATATGCAGTTTGTTGTTTTGAACTATTTGAGCTTACCATTAAATGTTCGAGAAATGGATTTTCAAAATTTACTCCGTTCTTTCACAAAAAAACAAAATATTCAAACGAAAGAGAAAATGGAGCAAAAATCCTACTTTCAAATTTTTCTGAAGAAAATATGACAGAAAATCAATTTTTAAATTTATCCTTGAATATCATTGAAAAAAAACCAAATATTTTCATACTTCTTCTTCTTCTTCTTCTTTGTTCTAGCCTTTTCCTATTTGGGGTCAGCTCTCCTTGTACGATATTTCCAGGTCGTGCGATTCTGTGTCGTTTATGTTTTTGCTACGCACATTGGATTTTATTAAGTTGCACCAAGTTCGAAGTGGTCTTCCTGGGTCTCTCTTACTCTCTTCCATTGCCAAACATCTCCTTAATACGTGATCTTCCGGTCTCCTCATTACATGACCATACCGACGGAGGCGATTTTCTTGCAGCTTATCTGTGATAGGCGACACCTTGCTGCTTCCATGGAGGTACCTATTCTGGACTTGATCGAGTAGGCTTACACCACTGGTCCAACGTAGCATACGCATTTCCGTCACATGTAATTTTTGTTGTAGGTTCTGCGGTATCGCCCAGCACTCAGAGAAATAAAACATTGCTGGTCTGACAATAGATTTGTCGATTTTGCCTTTTATGTGTTGTGGCATCCTCTTGTCGCAAAGAACGCCTGATGTGGATCTCCAGCTTTGCCATCCACATTGGATCCTATGCGATATTTTTTTGTCAAGCGTGCCGTTTACACTAATTGGTGAGCCAAGGTATTTGAATCTTTCGACGCTCTTGATAGAATCGCTGCCAGGTTTTAGGCAGGTTATTTCGTCTTCTCCTTCGAACTGGAACTCAATCATCTCGATTTTGATGCGGCTTACCCTCAAGCCATTTGATTCAAGCGAGTCCACGCATAGGTCCAGCTTTCCTTGTAGAGCAGCTTTATTTTCGGCAAGTAGCACAACATCGTCTTCATATAAAAACGTCCATGGCAGGCTCTCTTGGATGTCGAGCTTAAGTCACCAGGTTGAAAAGCAGCAGGCTAAGGGCTGAGCCCTGCTGAATGCCGACATTTACATTAAATGGTTTCGTGCGCTCAGATATGCAACTCGCTTGTGTGGTGACTTGGTAGTAAGTGTCTTGGACTTATTTTATGGTGCTTTCTGGGATAGACTGGGAATCGCTGCCAAGTTTTAAGCAGGTTTTTTCGGCTTCTCCTTCGAACTGGAACTCAATCGTCTCGCTTTTGCTGCGGCTTACCCTCAAGCCATTTGATTCAAGCGAGTCCACGCATAGGTCCAGAATAGAGTGGGATCTTAGCGTCTGCCACACTAGATCTCTAGGCACACGATCGAACGCATTTTCCAGCTTTTTATCTAGGGAACAATTCTTCATATTTTACAAGTAAAATCGGCAACTGTTTTTGATGAAAAATTCTAATCTTGTAAAGAATATACATCAATTTTCGTTATATTCCTGATTCGTTACTACTCCTTATGCACATATATAAACAGATTTACATTATTAAAGCTATTTGTGCAATAATATTGGTAAAATTACATTTCGACATTATATAGAAATTATGTTTAAAGTTAATTTATTTGTACATACTCCTTAAAAATAAATATGAAACTGTTATACTGTTATACATCGTTTAAATCGTTGGGAATTTACTTATACATATAACCTCAATATCTATACCCACTTAATTAAATAGTTATAGGTAATTTTAAACTTTTACATTAAAGTTTATCGTTATCCATTTACTTTTTATATGCCTTCCAGTCACACTCTGCTGGCAATCTATTCTACGCACAAGGTGATTTTTTTTATTTAATCAAATTTTTTCCTGATTTTGATAGATCATTCTCAAATCATTCTCTTTTTAAAATAATCCATTCAATTCAAATCAATAAATACATAAAATTATATAATTTTTGTATATGATTGTGAGATATAACAAAAAATCTTGTAACACGCGTATTCGTGTTACAAATTAATAATATTAAAATATGATAATAATTTAAAAAAAAAATATATAAAAATCATGTCGCAATTCGGTATCGAACCCGTACATGTGGGCAAGATCAGGTGGTGGGACGAACCCACGAAACACTTGTGCCAAGACACATTACAACTTCGATACAGATAAATGAGTTTGTATATTTGCTTGTGCTTAGTTCAGTTAATGTAAATTAATTGATATAAATTAATTTGAATGTACATGTAAATTATGTATGTATATATGTAATTTACGTTAATTGAATAAAGGCAAAAGCACAAGCGAAAATAAAGGCAAACACATAGAGCAGAGATGAGAATTCTCGTTTGGTTTAGCATACATTTAATAGATAAAGATCATGCTGAACCAACGAAAAGCGAGAAAAGCGACTTCCATACATGATCGGACAAGCGACATATGTACATGTGCTTGACCAGTTGGGATCAATATCGAAGCGTCTTTCTTCAGTTGCCAATTATTTTGCAACAACGACCCGTTGGGCGAATTGTTACCAACGAGTGCTCTATTGAAGCAGAACCATATACGGTGCGCGACAATACGAGTTCTTGCCCTAAAGTGATCCCATATACGGGAGCTTCGGGTAGTCAACTGCGAGCCTTCTGCTCTGCCAAAGTAGTCACTTTGACCACTTCAAATCCAAGAGCAACCAGCTCGAGCGCTGGTTCCTCCTGCATTCCACTCCTTGTCTCCCTTTTACTTGCGTAGGATACGAATAGAGTAGGATAGTTTCATAAATTTGTAGCCTTAGTGGAATAATTCAATTGTAGCATATTTTTCATTAATTTGTTAATTCAATTTACCAATTCTTCTGTACTTCTAAGCCTCTTTTCTTTTTGTAAATACTTAATTTTTGTAAAATCAAATAAACGAAAAGAATAATAAAAGTAGGAATTGTACCGCGAGAGGTATATCATCCGAGCCGAACACTCTAGTGTCGGTAATATTACTGTCAATTTGACAGTAAGTGTGTAATTCGGTTTTCCTCCTACAACAAGAGTTCTTCGCTGCCCTCTTGTTTACCCTGGCTGGCTGAGCGTTACCCCAGCTGGAAAACAAAGGCACGCGTTACAATCTCTTTATAAATTTTTCATAATATATTTATAATTATTTACACCACTCACAATAAATAAATACTACAAGTGCTTATAATATTTATTGTTAACATCATTGTCGACATCTGCCAGGCACATTAAAATTTCTCTTTGTTATTGCATATCATATTGGTATTTATTTAGTATGAATATGATGTGGCAAATACATACATTTATTCAAAGCGCTAAGGTACACATGTTTGAGTAGGTACATATGTGCAAATATGTGTAAATAAATATTTAATATTGCAACAACAATACTTTATGCGTTTACGCTAATATGTTTAAAATATGTATGAAATTACACCAATTAGAGTGAAACCGCTGTGAAGCATCACCTACCTATTATGGCTATTCATCCATAATTCATTATCCATTGTAATCAAACATATTCAAAGTGCTACAATATAAATGTAACTATTTGAATCCTTTCGATACAAATGTAACACTTTCATCACTAGCTATTGTTACATCCAGTTTACTAAGCATTCTTTTCTTTTTACTTTTCATATTGTGTACTTTATGCAAGCATATATGGTGTACTCGTATATTCGTATGTTGATAGCTATTCAATATATCACATTACGTATATGTGTAAACCATAGAATAATTTTTGGTTTAAAATTGCATATGTTTTCAAAGAATTTCGTAAAACATTCATTCGAAACCATACGAATTGTGAAACCGAACAAAAAAAAAAAAAACTTTGAAAAGTGTAACATTACAAAAGAGTACCTAGCTTAAATATCAAGAAAAACAAAAAAAAAAACCAAAAAGGAAAATTAAGAGCAATACCTGGTAGTACGTTTTTTTCAATTGAGTGGGTGAATCAATTTACCAAGTTGTATGGTAATAGTAGATATGTATCATATGTAGGATGTAAGTGCGCTTATGTTGCAGGACTACTATGTATATAAACAATTGTTGTGTATGTACCTAATAAAAATGATATATTATAGAATTTATTAAGCATTTTATATGAAAAATTTCATATAAGCAAACACATCAAATAAATATAAAACACAGGTAGAATGGGTGTTTCAAAGAAAGGATTCAATTGCCAAGTATTTGATGTTTTTTGTTGTTGTTAATAATGTTACTTATTACAAATATTACTCAATTCCTCTTTGTTTATATCTCTACACTTTAGCTAAGTACTTTAAGAACTATAAGGATATTAGAGAGTAGTCTAGCATATTCAAGAGAAATTAATTTTTTCAATAATCTCAATGATCTGTCTGATAAATATAAATAATGCTCATACATACTAGAACAATAAATTAGATAAATACATAAATTTCTATTGTTATGATACACACACACACACATACTTAAGTCAATGACCATCTACCTACCTACCAACTTACATATAATATTTATCAAAGCACAGTAAATATTCAAGTACTAATAAAAAAAGCTTAAAAAAGAATTCATTACGATAAATTATATGTAATCGTATTTATAAAACAAAAAAAAAAAATTCTTTGTAATTTATTTGATTTTCCTTTTTATACCCTGCATGATATATTCAAGTTATATTCATTGCGGTCGGATGATTCTAACCACTTGATGGGATCTCCGGAGATATAGAAAAGTATATATATATATGGATATATTCCTGATCAGCGTCGCCAAAATAATTGATTTAACGATGTCCGTCCGTCCGTCTGTTTGTCACCTAGCTGGTTCGTACGATAACTTGAGCAAATATTAAGCTATTTTAACGATCCCTGGCATAAATAATTATAATATGATCCAAAGATAGTAATGTGATTGATAATGCTCATGATTGATAAACTATCACGCCCACGCGAAACAATCAAAATGACTAACCTTGGAATATTTCAAATGTTTAACTTGCTATTATTCACTTAATATTCCATCTAGGACAGCAATATTTGGCACGTAGAGCTATGATATACTTCTACACAATCTAACTCTCCTACTTTTTTAGTAGCTTCCATACAAAGTGCTTGCATTTCGTTTAAATTTAAACCGCTGTAACTTCGGCAATCTTCTGTCTTGAATATGTGACACTTAGACTAATACTGTAGTCGAAAATAACTCGGCATAAAATCAGCAAGCGACGCCCACTTCTTTATGTGACTTCGCAACTAAGTCGAGGAAATAAAAAAAAAAATCAAAACTGTTCTAACTTACGAATTATTCAGTGTAGAACAACCATATTTAAGTTGTGGATTTATATTGTGAGTATGACTGGATTTAGACTTGCCACGCTCACTATTTCTACTAGCTCCCATACAAAATGACTGATTTTTTTTTTTTTTTAATTTAAACCGCTGTAATTTCGATTTTGCCCAGAACAGTCATAATGTAACACTTATATTAATATTTTAGTTGGAAATAAACTGGCATAACATCACCAAGCCACGCCTATATATGAGTGTGGCTCCCATACAAATGTAGAAATAATAAAAAAAAATAGTTTTTTTAACTGTCATAACATAGAACAATCATATTTGTGGTATAGATTAGTATTGTAAAGATATCAATATTTCCAAGAAATAGGCAAGGCACGCCCACTATTTTATATGATTCCCATACAAAGCCTCGGTATTTGTTTTATGTTTAAACCGCCATAACTTAAACAGTGGATATGCGAGCCATGTGCAGGTTATAATTCGGTCGGTGCCGGCCGACTGTAAGGTCATTGTCTTGCTCTTGTTTGTTGATTTTATTTCATAAATTAAATAAAATAAAATGGTAATGATATTCATCTAAAAGAAAGAAAGAAAGAAAGAAAAAAGGACAATTTAATAAAGACAAATATATGTATTTTTCGTATTTATTTCATGACCATCAGCGACAGATAAATCTTTCATAAAGCTTTGAATTTTGTGTTTTTTTATATGCGAAGCAAAGTAATCGTAGTAGATAAAATATAAACATTACTTGCTGAATTCGTAGTTGAAATTTTTGGTGTATTTTTTTTTTTTTTTGGCTCAGTGGACTATTAGTTCTTGGATGAAAAATTGATAAATTGATAAATTTTCAAATTACAAATTTAATTTTTAGATTAACAATTTTTTCATATATTGCTTATGCTGAATATGAAAGCTTGCAGAAATAATAGCAAATATTTTCTTAATATAGATATTTATTTGTTCATTTGTTTGTAATAAAAATATATATTTTTTTTTTTATTTACATGTACAACAATATTTGATATACGAAATTTTAATATTACTAATACATACATATGACAAATGTACGAATGTATTCAATGGAAATATATTGTATAATACGGAATACATAGAATACATATTTTGTATTTACATTTGAATTATTATGTATGGATATTATTTGTATAATTTTTGACAAAATATGTTTTTCACAAAAATATTAATTTGAAAACGAAGAAGTATGTATATTTACATCAAAAACATTTCACATTCTATAACATTTTATTGAATCCACATTTATGAATAATAATTCTTTGAAAATTATTACTGTAGCTTGCCAACTTATTTATATCGCACATAACAAATAAACAAAAACAACAATTGTAGTCAATAAAACGATTATAAAGAGCACATATTTATATTCATATACAGCGTATGTATGAATATGTTAGACCAGTAGCGTAAACAGTCAGGTGAGCGGGTTTGATTTTCGAAATTTTATAGTAAACATTTTCTACACTTAATACACTAGAAAAATCATTGTATTCCAAGTCGATAACAGTAACATTTTCACTTTGTGCGTTTGATAAAGAAAACCACCTCATGTAAATTAATTTGGAAATTGTTGCTATAGTAGTTGGATTATTAGTACTGAAATCTACTCTCATACTGTTTTCCATACCGGGAGCATATACATCCTCAATAGGATTAATTCTGTTTTCTACTAGTTAAAGGGTGGTCTGTTTTTCCTAAAATTCACCCCTTCGGTACGCAACTACCGGAACTACGAAAATAAAATGAAATCATAACATTCAATAAGAGATATGAAATTATTGTTTTTTATAAAGAAAATAAAACGCTTATTTTAAAGTCAAAAGATAAAAATAAATTATTCAAAGTATTGGCCATTGCTTTCTGCACATATTTACCACCTTTCAAGTAATTTGTGGATACTACGTCAAAAAAAAAAAAATTGATCGACTTTTAATGAAAACCATTCAGAGACCAAATTTTCCAGTTTTTCAGATGCTTTAAAGTGCAATTCCTCAAGCACGTGACCCATCGATGAAAACAAGCAGTAATCGGAAGGAGCCAAGCGATTTGATCGTATCCTGAACCGGTTTTGCCGGTACGTTGTCGTGGAGCAAAATTCACCTTACCGTGTCTTCTGGCCCATTCTGGTCGTTTTTCGATCAATGCATGGTTTAAATTGATAATTTGTTGTCGGTCGGCGATCAGTATTAAGAGTTTCACCAGGTTTCAGAGCTCATGGTACACAACACCTTTCTAATCTCACCAAACACACAGCATTCTCTTCTTTCCAAAGCGATCCCGTTTTGCTGTCGATGTTAATGGTTGGCCTGATGTAATCCATGATTTTTTGCGTTTAAAATTTTCAAAATCAATCCACTTTTCATCATCAGTCACAATTCGATGCAAAAAACTCTTTGAAATTCCACAAGTGTTTTTTCGGTTTTCCATCTGTCGCTCAGTTAAATCATATGACACCCATTTTCTACTCTTTTGGATGCTTCTCATAGATTTCTTTATTCATTTTTTTTTATATAACTCTTAAGTCAAGCATATGTTTCAATAATTTTACGTACTAATTTCGGGCAACCTTGAATGGGAGCTGCATATATTGCCTGATTCCCAATGGCAGAGCCATAATTTTATGTCAGCTCTCTGTCCCAGAACTCTTTCAGAAGGCAGACATGCCATTTCAGGTATTCACAATTGAAAATGTTAGTAGTAGTATATCATAAAAGTGCGATTATTCAAAGTAATTATTATTATGATCATCTGTTTGACCCATAAATATTATGACTTGTGGTTTATAATAGATTTGCTTTGAATTTTCTTATTTCTACTGTAATTAAATTCAATATTATAAACACTATTTACACTTTCATCCAATATTCATATGTGTTTGTATATATGTCAGAAATGTTAATAATCAATTTTCTTCTTGAAAAAAAAAATACAACCAACAACTCAAACAACTAAAATCGTATGTATGAGAAATCATCGCTTCTATTACATACTATACGATTATGTATATATGTAACTATCATACCAATAGAAGCTACAACAAATGCAAAAAGGCGGAACCATAAACACTAAAAGGACATAAAATAAACGCGCTGACAATTTTTGTGTAATAAAAAATCGCGATCACGTTCACACAACATCCTTTCGTATGCACACGTTCCACACATGCACATGTGTCGGTATATATATATTGTATTGTATATCGAAAGTAACACATACCAAAAGAAGAATACAAAACAAACAATCAAAAACAATGAAAATTTATGATACACACTTGTAAGTGATGACGATACTTATGGGAATGTGTATATGTTCAAGTTTCTACCATATAAGAAACGCATTCTATGATATACATACGTATATATTGCATATAGTGCTGCACATAGCCAGTAGGTAAAAAAAAATGTTACGTCATTATATTATAACTTGAATCCTGTAAATATTTTTTTTCCCCCTTTAAACTCCTAATTGAAGCATAGGGCAACCACAAGGCTTCGCCATCGCACACGGTTTTGGGCAGTTGATCTAGCGCTTTCCCATGTGATGACGGCAGCAGCTAGCTCACCCAGTATTGATCGTCTACAGGTGTTTCTTGGTCGTCCGCGGCCTCTGCTCCCCTGCGGGTTCCACTCAAGCGACATTCGCGTGATGCTATCTGGTTGCTTTCTTAGCGTGTGGCCAATCCAGAGCCACTTTCTACGCTTAATCTGGATCAGTATGTGCTCTTCGCTCGTCAGACGCCATAGTGCCTCGTTTGAAATAGTGTTAGGCCAGAAAATTCTACAAATGATCCTCAAACACTTGTTGACGAAAGCTAGCAGTCTCTGCGTGATGGAGTTCGAGATCAGCCATGTTTCACTTCCGTACAGTAGTGTCGATTTCACACATGCGGACAATATTCGCAATTTCGTACGTCTGGATATTTGGAAATTTGCCCATACTGATTTTAGCCGGCCAAATGCTGTCTTTGCTTTGTTCAGCCTGCAGTTAGCGTCCTCCTCAGCTCCCCCGTCTGTTGCTATCGTGCAACCGAGGTAGCAGGAACTTTCGACGAATTCAATCGCACAGCCGTCAATCATTATATGGCTTCTATTGGAATGGTTGCTTCTCATAGCTTTGGTCTTCGCAACATTTATCTCTAATCCGACGGTGTGTGCCAGCGCGACTAAACTGTTCGCCTTCGCTTGCATATCGGACAATTTGTGCGAGAGGAGACAAATGTCATCGGCAAAGTCCGAGTCCTTAAGCTGCCGCCCGAGATTCCACACAATGCCAGTTCTCTTGTGCTGGGTGAGGCTGCTCATGACGTCATCCAGCACAATGGCGAAGAGAAGCGGGGAGAGAGGGCAGCCCTGCCGCACTCCAGCGTTGGTCGTGAATGAATCACTGATGTTACCACTGTGTAGAACCGCCAACTCAGAGTTCTCGTAAAGCGCCATTATGAGGCGAATCAGCTTCAGGGGGACAACTTTTCTACTCAAAGCCATCCAGATGGAATTACGCTTAAGTGTGTCGAATGCCTTCTTGAAGTCGACGAACAACATGTATAGTGGGGACCGCCATTCAATCGATTGCTCGACGATGATACGAAGTGTGTTAGCCTGGTCAACGCAGCTACGTTTCGGGCGAAATCCAGCCTGTTCGTCCCTTAAAGCATCCTCAACGCACTGGAGTCTATCCTGTATAAGTGATGCCAGAATTTTGTAGATGAAATTGAGCAAGGTTATTCCTCTCCAGTTGCCACACTCGCGCAGATCACCCTTCTTCGGAAGTTTAACGATGATGCCCTTCGTCCAAGTGGGAGATAGCTTTTCGCTGTCCCAAACAGCAGCTATGTGAGGATGCAAATATTTACTTCCTTGATTTTTAAGTTGCACATTTTATTTTCAAATTAAACATGATGTTATATTCGATCTATAACTTAATTCGTGCGGTTTTTTTTCAAAAATTTGTACTTTTATTTAAGAAAAACATGTACAATAGCATTATTCAAAGGATTGCCCATCTGAAGCTATGACTTTTTCCCATCTTTCTGACAATTTGTGGATTCCATCCCAAAAGAACTGAGCCGGCTTGGCGGCCAAGAATGAATCAAGCCAATTTTTAATACACTGTTCTGATGTGAACCTTATTCCAGTGAGGGCGTTCTCCATCGATCGGAATAAATGGTAGTCGGACGGGGCAAGGTCTGGGCTATAAGGCAAGTGAGCCAAAACTTCCCAGCCGCTGTTTTCCAAATAGTTTTTGACCGGTGTTGTAACATGAGGCCGAGCATTGTCATGATGGAAAATTATGGACTCATGTCTGGTCGCATATTCCGGGCGTTTTTCAGCTATTACTCTCTTCAAATGGATTAATTGTGTTTGGTAGCGTTCTCCATTGATGGTTTCACCCGATTTTAGCAGCTCATAATACAGAACACCCTTATGATCTCACCAAATACACAGAGCATTACCTTTGCGCAATGGATATTCGGCTTTTCCGTTGATTTGGCTGGTTGGCCGGGTTTCATATATGATTTTTTACGCTTGGGGTTGTCATAATGGATCCATTTTTCATCATCAGTAATAATCAGATGCAAAAATGCCTTCTTTTTGTGGCGTTCCAGCAGCATTTCGGACATGCAAAATCGCCTTTCAACGTCTCTCGGCTTCAGTTCATGTGGCACCCAATATCCTTGCTATTAAATGTATGCGGCTGCTTTTAAACATTTTGAAATGGCTGCTTGAGCGACTCCCAAAGATTCTGCAAGCTCTCCTTGTGTTTGGTAACAATCTTCATCGAGTAATGCTTCCAGTTCTTCATCTTCAAACTCTTTTTTGGCTGCCTGTTCGGCGCATGTTCGTAACATTGGAACGATGTAATTATAATCAAGTTACGCCATCTCTTAGCAAACCGCACGAATTAAGTTATAGATCCAATATATTATTTTAAGGCACATATACAAGCTTCGTTGCTTTATTATACACCCAAATTCAGCTTAATAGCTGAGAGTCCCTATTGTGTGCTGCAAAATGGCTCAAGTCATCTCTGAAGAGGCATACTAAATGAATATCTCCTAAACGTGGTACACTTGTTTCTACTGTCACCACCTCGACAATGTCGAGGATGGTAGTAGTCGCAAAGCCTCGATTGATTCATGGATGAAGCATCACTTTTGCGTGAAAGAAATTTTTAATTTTCCTACAGGGTATATTAGGTATAGATGTTACTTACACATACAATACATTACATGTGCGATGCATATTTAGAGAAGGTTTGTGTGTGTGTGTGTGTGTGTTAGTTCATTCCATTTTGTTCGCACCCAACACCATCTCGCCATCCTTCAAAGTGTGCTGTAAATTATTTCTCATCATTATTGGTTTCATTTTTTACACTTTTTCACTCCTACCCACACACGCGTACATACGTCTACGTTACGCTATACGTATATATAAATTTCAATTGTATCGCTTCCAATGGGAGTGAGAAGTGTCTGTGTGTTCATATGTAGGTTTTGTGGTGTGAGTGTTCATGTATATTTTATTGTACAAGTACGGGTATTATTGTACAAAGGTATCGTTGTGATTTAATACAATTTTTATTTGATTTTATAACGCCCCACGGGCATCATCACATGTCTATAGTCTCCACCTCAATCTCTCCAACTCCAAATGCGTATCAACATTTGCTAAGCTATTTTTTTTTTTTTTTTTTGTGTGATATTGATATTGTGTTGTTTGCGTATAAATGATATACACATGAGTATGTTTTTATTATATTTGCAGTATACTCGTATCTATCCATTATGCCTTCTATGCTATATTTTCTGACTGCTGGTGTTTATTACTTTAAAATATATCAATAAATTATAGTGCGTCACATTTGAATCACATTTATTTTGTACATTTAACCATATACTATATTATAGCTACTGACGGTTCTAGCTCCAACGAACGAATATTAGAGGCCGATTGTGGTATGTTGTGTGTACACCCATATGTGTTTGCGTATGTATGGGTGTGTGTGTGTGTTTAAATGATATTTCCGCTAAAAATGGGTGAAAATGAAATTTGTAAAATAATTCATTTTTATTATTGATACGCGTTCGTATTATTAATATTGACACATTATACCATTAATGGCCAATCAGGAAGTGATTTTAAACATAAGGGATACCCAAGTTATTATAACATTTATTTGATTTATAGCATAAAACAAAACAAAAAAATGCTATATTATAATTTCTTCAAATTAATATACACATCCCCATATCTATATACCACATTATGGTATTAATATCCATCACAGATCCACCTACGGGATAGAAATATATGGTGAACGAAATGAAAGCCGAAGAATCTTCGACAAGATCAAGATAAAATCAAAATCTAGATTTAGTAAGTCCATGAAGGGAACCATTCTTCTAGTTACTGAATGGAGACACTACGAAGGATTCCGCCAGTGGAGGAGATTATTCAAACGCCCCATCGATCTTAAGGAAGTCAAAACATACACAATGAAGTCGCGTTATACTGTTTATTGCAGATAACATCAGCTTATAAGTAACAAATGGTTAGACAGTGCCATTAATTATTTGAGTCTCAAAGCTCTGTGTCTCATGCACAAGAAAGGAGATCCCATAATGTTCGCAAATATCCATGGTATGAGGCCCCTGAGGTCTAATCGTGATTCCTTTATATGTGCAAGATTGAAGCCTACTACCAGATAAGATCTTTATTATATATTTTCTGATCGAATAAATCCACCATAAATGAGTTTTATACACCACGTCAAATCGTATATAACACTCAAGAAAGATTGCTTTACTTCACCCATTTAAGCTTTTCTTTACCCAAAAATGCCTAAGATTGGTATTCCTGCAAAAATGTTTCGATTTTGCTAAATGGTACTACTTAAAGCCGGTTGTGTAGCCAAAATTAGGAAGGCGCTCAAAGAGCCCCTGTCACTAACAATGAAATCGTCTGTTTTGAAGCCAATATTAATTAACACCAGCAATGATGGCAACAAGGAGATCATGCGAAACATCACTCTGACATGTAGATGCTGCTTTGGACTATGCAAACAATTGAAAAGTCGAGCACTCCCTTGCAGAATGAAAGCTATACTATACAAGTCTCTCAAGATGCCTGTCTTTATAAATGGCGCTGAAGTTTTCCACCTCGGATGAGTTGACGTTTGATGTGCTAGACATGTTTGAAGTGCTCGACATGATCTTTGGAACTATGATATTTGCCTTGATGACGAGTACCGAATAAGGTACAACCATGAGCTGTATGTATGAGTGCCGTAGCTAAATGGTTAGTGCGTTGCCCTTCTGATTTTTAGGTCGTGGGTTCAATCCCCGACTGAAGCATAATTTAATATCGAAAAGATTTTTCTTTCGAACGGTACCCAACTGCCGGCAAGAATTGTCAATTTTTCCGGTAGTAATAATTTTGGCAAATTGTCTTCTTAAAAGAGCTCTGTGACAAAACTAAGTTAAAGTGACGTCACAAGAGTTTTACCGTTCGGAACCGGCTAATATAAGTAAGTCCATTCTAATTTTTTCCAAATTTAACACGCACAACAGTATTGGAAGAGAAGCTTGGTGGTATTACAAAGAGCCCTTCTGGCCTAAGTGTGTCCTCTCAGAGAGAGGGCAGGCACATAACCTAACCTAACCTATGAGCTGTAGGTACTGTATACCGAAATAGACACAGTAAAGTGAATAAAAACTTTGCGGCTGCGCTGGCTTTCTCATTCCGAGCGAATAGAAGAACACGCTCCAGCTAAGAAGATGTTATATTCGGCATGTCCTGGACCACCATTGACATAATGAAGAGCCTCCTGCCAGGCTTTGGCACTTCTAAGTGGCACCAGCGATCGAACAACAAAGACCAATAGCGAAATATACTACACTCGACCAAAATCGATCGAAATCAATTGCGATTCTCTTAAATTGAATGCAAAAACCGACATGATATTACATTTATTGCTTTAATATAATCCAATACAGCATCATGGATCTAATTTTTCCTTGAAAAAATTTATATATTTTCAAAATTATGCAGAGAAAGCTCACCTTTAACTTTATCTAGTTGCCTTTCTTGCTTCTTATATCTACAGATTTCTATGTTTCAGTGATGAAACCATAATACTTAAATGGGTCAAACACTGCCACGATTGATAATCTTTCAGCGCCAACACTAAATTGCTTTACTTAGTTGCTATCTTGAACAAACAAATTTCAAACATACTCGTATATATAACAGAATGATATGTGGTCTACCAAAAACCAATAGTCCTATCTCATAAACACTACGTATGTCTCAGTGTCGTTCTCTAGCTCCCTTTGCCATGCTTGAATGGTTCATTTTATTTGTTTCCACTTTAAGCTAACTCTTAGGAAAATGAATCAAAACAAATGCCATTTAAAACTGCTGCAATTGCAGTTGAATTGTTGTTGTGAAACGAAAACCAAATCGAAAAAAAAAATGAAAAACCGAAGAAATACTACGAAAACGAAGAAGAATAATATTACAGTCGCCTTTCCGTTTACCAAATATATATTGCATGTTTGCATTAATGCTTGTAACGTAGAAAAGTTTTTACCTAAGGAAGTTTTACGAGCATACATGTATAACGTAGTTTTTGGAGTTCAACCTTTAGCTTGAATTCAACATTTTTCCAATAAACCAGTTCGCTCATCCCTCATCCCAATTGGTTGTGTATGAGAGCTTTTCTTGCATTATTATGGTAGAATGCTTTCGATGCGGCAGCTAGGTACCTAAGTTGCATGCGCTACATTAATGTATTTGAATGCCTTTATTGCTAACAACAAAAAGCATTATGAGAAACTTTTCACTCCCCCCATTCTCGTGAGTTTTAGTTGTAACATTAAAGTATATGAAATTTAATCGGTGCATTAAAAAAATCACACAAGTTAAGTACAACAAATAAAAAAGATATTCTCTCTACTTTAGCCAAAGGTTAACTTTATCCAGTCAAAGAAAAAATAAAGAAAAATAAAAAAAGTGAAAAAAAAAAACAAAAAAACAATAATCTCAAAATGTTCACAACAACAGCCAAATGAAAAAAGTTAAAATGCTGCTCTTGATCCTTTCTCTATTCTAATTTGCTTTACTCACTCAAATTATAGAAAAAAAAAACTGCGTTGCATACAAGTATAAGAACAGTAATAAACTTCCTTGCAGTCCCATCTCAATTGACTACATTATAAACATGTTGTACAATTTCAATAAAAGAGCCCACAACCCACACCATTGTTACTAGTACAATATTCGCATCTAGTGATAAGGTCTTAATTTTGAGTCAAATAATAAAAGCGAAGCAATTAGGTATTATCGAAAACGATAGTCGGATATGTTGGAGACAAATTGAAAGAAAACAAAGACAGAAAAGAAGAGACACATATTAACCCTTAAATACTCCAGATGATCGAACTTACGGCGATAATTATTTTCTTTGAGTGTTTCGAGAAAAAGGCTTAAATAATCAGCATAAACAGAATTTTTTCCAAATTGATTATATCAACAAAAAATATTAATATAACTAGTGGATCTCTTACAAAACTGGCAACAATACTGGAAGAAAAACCTCTCTTTCTTCTTCTTATGTGGTCATAACAACCGATGATCGATTTAGGCCGAACATATAATGCGGCACCAGTCTTCTCTGTTCTTCGCTTGCTGGCACCAATTGGATATTGCAAGCGCCGCCAGGTTACCCAACACTTTGGGTCCTTCCAACGGAAGTTTGGTATCCCTCTTTTTCTGCGTTCTCCAGCGGGTGCCGAATTAAATATCCCCTAAATACCCATGACCTAGCCAGCGCAGCCACTGGATTTTGATTCGCTGGACTATGTCAATGTCAGCGTATAGCTCATCGTTGTACCTCATTCGATACTCGCCATCAACGCGAACATGTCCGAAGATCCTGCGCAGAACTTTTCTCTCGAAAACTCCAAACATCCTCTTATCCGTGGTGGAAATTGTCCAGGCTTCCAGGCGCCATATGTTAGGACAAGAATAATGAGGGACATGTAGAGTGTGATTTTCGATCTTCTTCGAGAGGGCTCGACTACAAAATTGTTTACTCAGCCCAATGTAACACCTGTTAGCAAGAGTTATCCTATGCATGAACTCCAGGCTGACGTCATTACAGTTGTTGGTTGCTGGTTCCAAGATCGACGAAGTCCTTCACCTTCCTTCGAAAGTGTAATTGTCAACAGTGAAGTGCTGTCCAAGACGGCGGGACTATTTGTTTGATGATACTAGGTACTTCGTCTTGCCCTCGTTCACCGTAAGACTCATTCGACGTGACTGTCGTTCCAATTCAGAGAATGCTTCACTGATTGCTCGCGAATTGATACCAGCAGCATGACACTTTTGTTGAAGATAGTGCCATTATGTTGTAAATCTGCAGCTCGTATAATTTTCTCCATAATAAGATTGAAGAAATCACACGATAACGCAATACCTTGCCTGAAATCTTGTTCGGTATTGAACGGAGTGAAGAAATCCTTTGCAATTTTCACTGCACAACGAGAGGAACGACCTCAGTTAAGTTTTTTTCGAAAAGCAAATACAATTTTTTTCCATTTTTTCAGCAAAATTTTTAGCAAATTTTTGTAAGCATTAGAGGGTTAACTTGTGGTAGCTGAGAAACTCAAGCAAAATGAAAAAACAACAACAAAGAAACAAACAAAAAATATAACATCGATATATTGTTGATTGTCTAAATAAAACCAAATTACTTGTCAATATAAATTTGTAAGGATTTTGGCACGTTTCGATTGCAATTACTTTGAATAGTCTGGGCGTTATGGGTTATATGTACATAACACATAACACATGTATGTACATACCATATATGTTATATGTAGGGTTTTATCGTTCATTTGTTTTCTTAAAATAATTTCAAAGGAAATAGTCGACGACTTCTTACACTCTCTACTCTATTTTGTTAATCTGTTGTTTTTGGATATACTCTTACTTTCATTTTTTTTTTTGGTTTTTGTTTTTGTGTCATTTACATATTGATTGGGTTCTTTTATTTTCTTCATTTCCTTTGTCTTATTTGTTTATCTTCTATGTAGTTCTGCTATATAATCTCTTTGTACCTCTATGTAGCTGTTGTTGTTGTTGAGGCAACTCAATTGTTTTTCATTGCAAAACAAACAAACACTTGACTACTTTTTTATGTACTGCTTATGTTATGTATGGCACTACTTGAGTGCTGTTTAGTTTTTTATGACTGCCTATTATTGTTATTACTTTAATTTTTCAATTTATTTACTAGCTTAATAATATGGCTTTAGTATTCAAATGATAATATCATATGAAAAAAATAAAAATCGATTTCAGATTTTGCGATAGACACACACACACACGAGTGCGACGAGGTATTAGTGTTGTAGATGTTATTGAAGATTGGGGTATAAGGTGTTTGAATAGAATAAAAATAGCCATTTTGTAGAACCTTGGCGCAGATTTCTTGTAACAGTCCAAATCTAAGCCTGTTACAACCTCTGACATATCTACCTACGACCATTCCATAAATCATTAAAATATTCAACGTACCAACAATAAACAAACCATAGCAAATATGTGTATCATAGAGAAGTTCATTTGATGCTTCTTCTTCTCCTTATTGTCGTCATACAGTAATATCAGTAGATGTATACACACATACACATTCTCGTGTAGTCAATCGCTGTGAAGACAGAGAAAGAAGAGACAATCAAGTGAATTTTCACTAAACGTAAAATGTAGCATAATAGGAATTTTACACTACATAATTCTTAAATGCTTTATATATGTAGATGTACTAAAGGTGTATGACTTGCCAACGTAAGATGAGAAAAAATGTAATAAAACCAACCAATGCTTGATCGAGTAAGTCGTAACCCAACATACTAGTTGAAATGATCTTGCTAAAATTTTTGAATCGGCCAGTTCAAATAGCTTGTTATCCGAACGAGTGCTCTTGTAGTCGTGCAGGCAGTAATTCGCTCGACGGCTATAAGTAGTTCTTGGTTTAAGCGAGACTGTCTGTTTTCGACCGCTCGCTTAAAGTAGTCGCCTGAGGTAATGTTTGACCAACCGCATATACCAGGAGAAACCATCCGCCACCCCGTTGGTTGTTCCTATATATTGCTATAAAGGTCTCTCTCTTCTAGGTGTGAGGCCAGGGTGCTGGATACAGGAGACCCCTGCATCAGGCTACCCTACACAACTATCTGTCGCTTGGAGACTTCTGCTGAGGCGGATTTGCCAGACGACTGATTCATTA
This sequence comes from Megamerina dolium, assembly GCA_963854835.1. Taxonomy (NCBI): domain Eukaryota; kingdom Metazoa; phylum Arthropoda; class Insecta; order Diptera; family Megamerinidae; genus Megamerina; species Megamerina dolium. The sequence continues at coordinate 49,122,578 of OY978529.1, read as the reverse complement.
GGTGCGACCAGGTGACACTGGTCAATCCTATAAACCTTCATTGTATAAGTACGATTAGGTATTCTAGTTAGGCGTAGAATAAGAAATTGAATTTGTATGGAAAAATTGTAAAAAGAAAGAAAAATACAACAAAGTAGTAGTAGTTCCATTAGTACCGAGCCGAACACTCTCCCAGGTCGGTGAATTGATTGCCAATAGGTAATCGTGCGGAATTCGGTCCTCCTCCCACAACAAGAATTGTTTACGCTGCTCTCTTGTTTGACCCTGGCTTTGATTGAGTAATACCTCAGCTGGAAACAAAAGGCACACGTTACATCTCTTTCAGTATTATTATGCACCTTAAACTGAGTCCTAAAGAAAACTCTACTAGTCAACTAAACAAATCATTACAGACTCTTTAGACTGTTCAGATCTCTCTAACTAAATTTTCATATCATTTTGAAAAGTAAGAACTTAATCTTAAAGTAAGTTTATTCAATGCCACGTGCTTGTAGCAACTGTAACCGACTGCTTAAATTATACATATTATTCGTGTTGAATGCAATTTCATTTATGGAACTTCTTTCCGATTTATCTTATAATTTATTTCCAACCTTACAACATTACATTAGTATACATATTACTGAATTTGTGACATTACATTATTACTACTATCATCATCATCACTGTTGCCATTATTATTATTATTATTATTATTTCTTTTATACTTGCTATATACAAGAGTATATAAGAATATTTTCTAATATTCATTCACAATTTGACATTCAATTCAATTCAATTTCATTCATTTATTCATATTGCTTGGCTATTTCCCTTCTATTGTACATACATGCTTACATGCTGTATGTATGTATGTATGTGCGACTATATTCGAGTAGGTATATTACTCATGAAATGAAATCGTAGAATAGGGCTAAGTTCATTACAAGTGTCAGCAAAACATACAATTGGTTATGTTGCCATTTCCGTTTTTGTTCACTTCATTTCCCACACAATCGCGATAAGAATCATTTTGTTATTTTTTTTTTTTTTTTTGCATTTTCATTTTTGCATTTTGTGAACCTTCTCTATAGTGTGTCTGTCATCCATTCATTTATTCATTCAATCGTTCTACTTAATATTACAGAGGAAATTATATTAAATTGCAGAACTTTAATTTGCGATAGGAGTGAAATTAGTTGTGACTACTCACAACTCACAAACGATGTAATATATATGAAGATTTATTTATGGTCAAAATAAGATATTCGTTTAGGAAATGCGTCATTTTATTTTGAGTAAAGAGAACAACAACAACAGGAAATTTACAATAATTTTACAAAACATTAAAAGCTCATTTACATCGATAATTATGTTATAGGTATTACATATTTATGCATAATACCATTTAAATGCGTAACTGAAAGTTAATACAAAAAAACAGTGTTGTTTTTTTTTATTTTACTAAATTTCCACTCACTTAAACAATACTTAAAAATTCATTTTGAATTCACAAATCATTTTTTTTTTTGCTTCTTTTCTGTTTGCTTTCTGGTTGAAAAGTTTGTATATTTCAGAGAAAAATATCTTCATTTTGGAAATGGTGTTCAAGAAGGACTTTAAAAATATCCTTCATCATTGTTCATGTAGACGTATTTTCAAGCTTAAAATAAGAGGTTGCCATGTCTTGAATTTAGCCACTACAAAACCATATTTCTCAGACACCCATTATTTGGATAAAATATTACTTCATTTGCATATTTATTCTAGCCAAGTGGATCTTTAAATTCAGCTAAAAAATTAATAATTAGCACTAGCAGCTTCAGTGGGCCTTGTTTACCTTCTGATCTCTAGGTTGTGGGTTCAATCGCCGGCTGAAGCATAATAAAGTTTTATGTCGAAAATATTTTTCTTTCGAACGGTACCCACCAGCCGGCAAGAATTGGCAATTTTTCCGGCAGTAACAATTTGCCAAAAAAAATGCTTCTTGAAAGAGGTCTGTGACAAAGCTAAGTCACAAAGGTTCTGCCGTTCGGAATCGGCTAATCTAACACGCACAACAGTATTGGAAGAGAAGCCAACCAGCCGGCAAGAATTGGCAATTTTGCTGACAGTAACAATTTGAAAAAAAAAAATGCTTCTTAAAAGAGCTCTATGACAAAGCTAAGTCACAAGGGTTCTGCCATATGGAACCGGCTAATGTAACACGCACAACAGTATTGGAAGAGAAGCTTGGTGGTATCACAATGGGTATTTCTGGCCTAAGTATGTCCTCTCAGAGAGAGAGAGAGAGAGAGAGAGAGCAGCCACATAATCTAACCTAACCTAACTAGGGGCTTCAAGGACCTTTATATATAAAATATATATACTTATAGTAGTCAATCTAAAATTGCCGAACTCTCTCGACCATATTTTTTCTGAATTTTACTATTGCTTAGTTGAGCAAACTGCAATTTGAACCAACGTTTAGCTAACAAAATATTATAATAAAGTCATAACTTTGATAGTAATAATTTTTGGATGTCTCAAAATCATTTAGATTTGGGTAGGCTGTAGATGGGTAGCTGAGCAGATGTGTAGGTCAGATGTGTGGCGCCATTATAGCCCAACTCCTTCACAATTTTATTAGGGCTTTTATTAAAAAAATACATCAAAATAAGTTTGGTTTTTAAAATACTTTTTGAACATGGCTATTTGATGTTTCGACTTGTAGTTCTTTATGCGTTCATGGTGCTAGTAAATGGTAAATTCTATATTAATTTCTATTAGCTCCATGAACTTTTCAACCAGCTTAGTAGATTATTTATTATTTTTTTTTTTTTGAGCTTCTGTCTTCCATTAGACAATATTGTTATTCACTTTGAACAATAAATAAAATTTAAGAAACGAATGAACGAATGAATGAATTCGCCACATGGATAGTAAAGTGAGCAAAAAAAAAAAAAAATAATAAAAAAATCTATCCAATTATTCATACACAGACATACACAAAATATATAGTATATATGTACATATTTTTTTTTATAAATAATAAATGAATTGAATGAATTGAAATGAATAAGTTGTTGGCGTTATGAGACCAACTGAATATATATAAAGAATACAGAAAATGAACAGAAAAACAGACAGCAAATAAAACTGGAAAACCCTTTGAACAAATGAAATTAAATACTTACAAATGGATGAAAATGAAAGAATGTAAATTATTGTCGTATGTATGCATGACATTGGACATTTAAATGTATATAGGGTGGACCATCTGGTTGGTTCTTTTTTTTTTTTTTCAATTAATGATTTTAAGTACTAAATTTTGTCTGATAATAAAAATTGCACAATATATGAAAAGTTAAAACTATACCATTTATAATCATGGAGTTAATAATGCATTTTAATCATCCAAATCCAAATCGTGAAAAAGAAAGCTACAATTCGCAAATTATATAAAAGTTTTGCTCGTCATAATCGTTGTACTGAGCGTGCAATTAGCAAAATTATTGCTCGTTTTGAAGAAACTGATTCAGTGGACGGTTCTAGACCATGTGGTCGTCTTCCTTCCGACGATATACTATTTGTGTCGATCGGATTAAATTTGACTGAGCTATAGGAGATGAAATTTGAAAAAAGTGGTGTTTTTGATTTTTTTTTAATTTCTCATTTTCAGTTGATTCATTAACATGAAAAAGAAATTATTTCATATATTTATAAGATAGAAAATGAAAGATATTTTTATGACGAAAATTTTAAGTGTCATTTTGATCAAATGAGAGGGTGGTTGGCGAAGAGGCATGATACCGAAACACAACACTTTCAACTTTTATACTGTTGGTTCTAAAATGTAGGAGGGAGTTGGTGTTGGAGTGTACTGTGCTGAACTTTGTATAAGAGCGTCATTTAAGCTTCCTGACTACTGCAGCGTGTTCAGGCGGAGATTTTTGCCGTCAAGAAAGCGCCGGAGCTTGCTTGTGTCGACGCTACTACCAACTGTGCAGTAAATTTCTTTATGTATAGCCAAGCAGCTATTAAGGCAATCACATCATGCTATTCATTATCCAAAAATGTCGAAGAGTGCAAAGGAGGCTGTGTGTTTATTGGGTTCCTGCCATAAGGGCATACAGGGAAATGAGATGGTTGATGACATTGCTAAAATAGGTGTAAGACTTGCAGAGAATCAAATAAGCAAGGTACCTAGGTCTCTATAAGTGATACATAAACAACTGGATGACGACATTAGAAGAATAGCGAGGGACAGGTGGCGCAATCTGACTACCTGTAGAGTCGCTAGACTGATGTGTAGGTAAGCATTCGATGAAAAGTACACGGATTCTGTTATATCGTTCGATAGAAAGAACTGCAGAACATTAGTTGGTGTACTAACATATCACTGCCTGAGGGCTACCAGCCAGTTTTGAGGGATTGAGTAATATTCCTGAGATTAGAGTTGAGTTGCATCCTAAGTTATGCTTATTATCGCCGAACTAGAATTCTGATCTGTTATCGCTATGGACCTCTGGTCTCTGCGTGGTTTCGGCCAGTCAGTATAACATAACCTAACCTAACCTTGATCAAATGAGACGTGAAATCTACATAGAACTTAGGAAGCATTAAGTGATGATAGGCTAATTAGATTTTAGACACAAACTTGTTTGTATATGCAATTTAAATGAATAAAATAAATGCATAGATAAAGCTATCGAACTGAAATTTAGTACATACGGTTTGTTTTAGCAAAATACTCATTTATCTGGGCTGAAAACTAGACCCCCCTCCTATACAAAAGTATGCTTCGATTTATATGTTTTCACACTTTGCTCAAAATAATATAAATACATCGACCTGAAACTCAAAAGATCGAAAGATGAGCTCAGTTATGCATGAAAATAAATTTATATGAAAATGGGCGTAATCCACAGAAAATCAAGTCTACCTCTTATACAAGGGCATTTTATAGTATACATTTTTTCACATTTTAAGCCTGAAGTTATGAAGGTGAAATTTAGTGTACATGATTAAATTTGAAAATGGGCGGAAACGGTTGAACACCATATCACACTTTTGTACGGTAGGTGGTGAAATTTTCATCCGATTCCGCAATGGCATAAAGATATTTGCGTTTCCATTGCAAAAAAAAGTGTGTTTTTTAGGAATAAAAAAAAAAAAACAGTTGGCCCACCCTGTATTTTGCTGTCAAAGCGTGAATGTGGAATAATAAAAAAATACGAAACTTAATTAAATGGGTTTGTGTGCAAAAAAAATGCCAATTTTTTATATTCATTACAAATATCCTATAAGAAAATTTGAACAAAAAAAAAATGAAAATAAAAAAAAATAACAATAATAATACTCTCACTTTAACCTATCGAATATGTGCTTATTTTAATTTTTTTTTTTAGTAAATATTCGCATCCAAAAAATCTTTCACATGCACCATAATGACCTTAAAATAATAACATTTAATAATAAATTGACTTTAATTTTATTGCTTCAATTTGTGAAGCATGCTCCAATGTCATTTTCCAACTTAAATTTCATAAATAAAATCAATAGAATATACAATCAACAAGAATTGATTAGTGAAACGAGCCAACGCAAGGTATGCTTGCTATGTATGGGTACTAGTTGTATTGGCTATGCCGAAAATATGTATGTATGATGAGTATTTATGAATGTGTACATATGTACATACATATTTGCTCGATATCGAATTAAACCACAATAGGTCCAACATACACTACTCAATGATGTGCTCTGCTTAGATCGTTGGTAAAGTATCATTCCTCAACGGTGTCAATTCGAGAACAATATAAAAGACATAAGACATTAAATATGGGTGTCATAATCGAATTTGATCAAACTCAATCATTTAAGATTCGAATACCAAGCATAGAACATGTTGTAACATAATTTAAATATCTGTACAAAAATCCTTTCCCCATTCAATCGAAGCAATACTCTCACATGTAGATATAGCTACATGTGATCTAGTCTGTGTACTAGAACTTATTTCAGAAATTTTCATTTCGTATAAACCATAATTTTATCTACCTATATACAATGACAATGTCAGCAGCAGCAGCAGTAGTACCAGCAGCAGTACCAGCAGTAGCACCATCAAAATATACAACATAGAGCAATGGCCAAGGCCAAAAAGGCAATAAATCGTAAGCTTCAACATATAATAATATTATATACTACAATAGTATGCATGAATATATTGTAGGTATATGAGTATTGTATATGTAGTACATGAAAAATCTCAAGAACACAATACGACAAATGGGTGCTCGTGTAATATTAAATGGCACACGACATGCCCTTTACGCTATGTTGTATCCGTGTCGAACACAAAAGTCTATTCAACATTGAAAACCATGACGACGACGACGATAACGACAACGATGACGGTGGCGACGAAGACTATAAAAGAGCACACACAACTTTCGGTTTCACTTATTATGGACGTCACCTCCGCGTTGACTTTGCAGTGAAAGCAGGATATATACATATGTACGAGTATGTACAGGTATGTACATATTGGTATGTAAAAAATGTCAACTTCCTAAATGTATAATGATGCTCTTCGTTCTATGCGTGCTGGTAGGAAAAAAACACGACAAATTGCTAGATGCACAAACACACACACACACAGTTTACAACAACTAAGTAAGACCACAACAATAGAAAAACAATGTGGCTTTGTTTTGTTCGTACATATATTAGGTGGTACAAAAAGTATTGAGCTTTTTTTTTTTTGCAGATGAAATCGAATAATTAAAAATCGAATAAAATTTCATTGATATGAAAAATATTGAGTTACATCATTTTATTACCAAGGGAATTATCGGACAATCATAATTTGTAGGCTGTGGAATCGAAACCGAAACCGCAATAGATATGTACGATCTATTGATGACCTGTTGACAGTCTTAATATTGCCAAGAAACTTAAGAATTGATAATACACAACAATTTTGAACCATTTGACATGAGATGAATGCAAGTTGTTCGGGCTCCCAGCACATCCAAGCAAATGGTCGCCTGTTTCTTCGGCCGAATGGGTGAAGTGGCCAAGGTTCCACTTGAACAACGAAGGACGGTCAATTCTGAGTGGTACATGACACGATTTGTTTGCCGGAAGTCTTCAGAGAAATTCGCAAAACCAACGGTCAAAGACGAATCATTCTCCTTCATGACAATGCGAGCTCTCACATATCTCAACAAACAGGTGAATTTTTGAGCAGTTAAAACATCGAATTGATGATGACTCCTCCTCCGTACAGTCCTGATTTGGCACCCAATGACTTCTTCTTGTTCCCGAATATCAAAGGTAAACTGCGTGGTCAACGATTTACGCGCGTCAAAGAAGCAGTTGAAGCGTTCAAAAAGCATGCTTTGGAAATGTCTCAAGACGAATGGAAAAACTGCTAGAACAAATGGTTTGAACGAATGCAAAAGTGTATTGAACATCATGGTGAATATTTTAAAAAACATATAAAGCCGTTTTCATTTAAAAATGATTGTTATAATTTGCTCTTCCCGAAATATAAATAGTAGCCTCGTAAAATGGACACTCTCGATGTTAGGTGATAAAAAGATCGTAAAACCTAAATTGATGTCCCGGAAAGTGATGCTACTGTTTCGGTAATACTCAAAGGGCACCATACGTTTTGTGGTGTAGTTCGATTGTGAACTTTACTGAGAAAAACTAAACTACTATAGAGCAGATAGATGATGAAAGCAGCTGATCAGCAGTATTGAAAATATATGATTGGTGAATCACAGCACGATCCGATCAACAAAAGAAGCAACAATTGCAGAAAGCTTCCCTGAGAAGTTTTGATGCAACCTTTTCTTATGATCTCTACCTTACATCGTCTGACTATAAGTCACAAAAACAGCTTGTGAAAATTAGTTGGTTCAGTTTTTCAACCAAAAAATAGTGCAAGTACTATAACGACAACTACTTTGACTCACAAAAAAAAAGCCACATACTTTTTCCCCCCCCCCCACCAATACATAATTTTAAATATTCATTGTTAACGAAAGCAGCTCATAAGAGAAACACCTTCCCATAACTGCCACATTGAGCTGTGTCTCAATGCTCAACGTCTACGTGAGAGCTAAGCATAAATTATGCAACAACTTGAGGTAGCATTTTATAAAAGCTGTCATCGTCCGTCTGCTGCAGCCCATCGCTACCTTCATTTTGTATTTTCTTGAATTTAAACATTTTTTATTTATGGCGTAAATTGTAAATACTTGAGTTACGCATTTTTAAGCGCAACATCAAGCAAGCAACAAGCGTATGGTACTCACTCACCCACTATCAACATCACGTAACCGACCGAGACAAAAAAAAAAAAAAAGAAAAAGAAAAAATAAATAATAATAATCATGTTAAAGTGGAACTAGAAAATGAAGAAGAGTGAAAGGCAAAAGTGATATGTTACCTTTTTGTGATTATTATTGTTTTTGTTTGTTTTTCTAGTTTAAATCCTACTTGAGTAGAAAAATATCTCTCTTTTTTCACTCTTTTCCATACGTTTGTCATTGATATGAAACATTTATCTACATATACATACATATAAAGTGGTTTCTGTGTGATGTATTTGGAAGTACATACTACATACAAACAAAAAAAGGGTCACATCACTTTTATCACTTTGTCGCAATGTTACCGAGATAATTTAATAAAATGGCGTGCACAAAAAAAAAAGAAATATCACCAACAACAACAACAACAACGAAAAAATGTAAAACAAACCAAAACACATGCATACGCACTATGTGACCTTGCTCGATTTGCTTATACATATGCTTGTGTGTGTATGCTGCTGCTGCATGCGTGGGTGCGTGCGTGCGTGCGTGCGTGCTTAAATGTTATTTGCCATGTCATTTGTGGTGTGTGGGGTGTTACAACACACATTTGTCGCCCCTATGCATGCTGTTTTATTGTATGTGTGTGTGTGTCTGTCATTTCGTTGACAAATGTCTCTCATTTCATCTCTTCATTGCTTCACCTCAAGTGCCAAGAAGTACATACTCATGCATATGCTCGTATAACATACACTCATATCCTATTGTATAATACATGATGCGTAAAAATGTTCATCTTTTAAAAATACTCTTCTTCTTTTGTAATGTGTCGGTAGTAAGACATCAGCTTCCTGAACAAAAAAAAAAAAAAAACCCAAGGCTGAGTTTCTAACTGAATCTCTTCTTGTGCGTACCAGTATAAGTGTGATAGACAGAGAAAGAGAGAGAGAGAGAGAGAGGGAGAGAGTGAATACTTTGTAAGAATCTTATTAGAATATTTTTTGAAAAGATTTGTTCTAAAGATTGTCAATCAATTTGTACCTCTTGTCTGATAGAATAGAAATTTATTTTCCAATTAAATAGAACAACATTAAAATGGCTAACCTGGAATGAATATCTAGTTGTGATAATCATTTAGATATGGTAACTAGATGTAGAATATATGTAGACAGTTACATAAATTAAAAGGTAGTTTATTATATTACTGGCTAGGGTTGTCAGCTGAGGTCTTGGCTTGAAAAATATAGCAATACTTTCCAGAATGAATTCCAATGGTCCCTGATAACAACCACGTCATTTCTGTCTCTGTCATCTCTGCATCAAATCTCAGTACTTCGTTTTCACAACGACATATTTCCTAAAATCAAATTTCCGATTCTAATATATATAAAAAAAAAACAATAATTATGTTGCACTTATATTTACTAGGGCGGTCCCAGGACTACTCGACCTAACAAAGCAAACACAACGAATTTTGGAAAATTTGGGAGCAGACTCCCCCAGAGTAGAATCTAGTTCGGCTTTAATATTCGTTGGACTGAGACCTTTCAAATGAAAGTATTGAATTACATAACGGTGACCAATTTTTACTATGTTTACAAACTTACTGAGAACGTTAACTTTCGATAGCTCCAAAAAAAACAAAAATACTAAACAACGTGGCGCCTTGAAACTTAAAACATATGTTTTATAAGGTTGCCACTTTTCACCAAAGTACTTTCTGAGAGCGCCCGAAGCTCTTTGGCCGAGCTTCTCTTCCATTACTATCGTGCGTGTTAAATTTTGGGCAGTATTAGAAAGGACCTACTTAATTTAACCGGTTCCGAACGGCAGAATTCTTGCGACATCACTTTATCTGAGGAGTTCTTTTAGAAGCTTTTGCAATTGTTACTGCCGGAAGAATTGCCAATTGCTTGCCGACAGATGTTTACAGTTCGAAAGGAAAAAATCTTTTCATTATTAAATTTGTTATGCTTCAGCCGGTGATTGAACCCACGTCGTACAGATCTGAAACCCAATACACTAACCACTGATCTACGGCACCCAATTGTTACACCTCAATTATCGATACGAGAGTTTCTTCTCTAACAATTTGGTCTATCGTACGAAATCCTGCATTAAGTTGAGCTGTTCTTGGATGCTAGAATATTACCACTGAAAACAGCGTATAAAATTCATAAAATACCAAATAGTGATTATTTGGCGATTCAAAAAACATAAAAATTTGAAAAATATAAAACCTCAAAAATGATCGGAAGCACATTTCAATTGTAGATCTGATTTCTTCTTTTCAATAGTCGTTCAAAGAGCTTTATAACAAAGTTCAGTGATTTGCAGAAATGCATAAATACTCCTCTGTCAATACTATTTCAAAAATCAACTTGCTGGATTCAAAATCTAATTTCAAAATTCATGTGGAAAATAGAGAGCGATGCAGCTGACATAAGATTCCATCATAATGGTTAGTCATATAAACAATTTAAAGTTAAATTTCTATTTTCAAAATTCAATTCCCAAATGATGACTTGCTCAAATGTATTGTATTGTCATCAACTTCAACCATGAATCACATCTACTAGTTTGTATTATAAATACAAAATGTCTGCAAGATAAAGTGTGTGTTTTTTTTTTGTTTGTTTATGTTTCTAAAAAATTTTTAATTTTGAGTTGTAACTCCATTCTGGTAAGATTCTTGGAAAATGTTATTTGACATTTCATTCATTTGCAAAACAAATTGAAAACAACACTGATAAGAAGAAAAATAAAGCGTAAGCGTAAATTAAATAAAATGTGAAAAGAAAAAATTTAATTTTAGAAATGAAAGAAAGAAAGATTGAAAGAAAAACGTATAATCAAAAGTAGCTGTCGAAAAAATTTCATAACAAATTTTTCGCGTTTATTAGAATTTTTTTCTCCTTTTTTTTTTTGAGTTATTCTTTAAGTATTTTCAATGCCATCCTTACTACTGGATCCCACCCACCATTTCAATGCATTCAAATTATTATTATTTATTTTTTTTTTGACATATTGTATATAGGTGTAGTATTGTGTTGCGTGCATGAGAGAGATAGAGATTAACGAGAGCAAGGAGTTTAGAAGTATCATACAAGCAAAAAGCAATCAAACCAAAAAGAGTTGGTGCTACAAATTCCAAAGTTCAGCCTTCTATGCGAAAATATTTTTTGACATTTGCCAGATTAAAAACGTGTCAACAACAAATTCGCAATTCGCCATTCTCGTTACTCCAACCATCCCCACACACATTCGATTTTGTTTTTGACAAACGTGCAAATTTTTAAATACATACTACATACATGCATGTGTGTGTCTGTAGACAAAAAAAAAACAAAACAAAAGATGAAAGAAATGAAGCAAAAACAAAAAAAAATAGCGAAAAAAATTAAATCTAAAACATTTTACCTTTTAATACAAGCAATTTAATTTCATTTTTGTCATTTTTTTGGTTTTTGACTTGTAATTAAAATGACATTTTATAGTAGAAACTCGCAAATGCAACTCCGCTACTATGAGTGATGCACAGCGATCTTGATGGTCTTGAGGAAACGAGTAAAGCCTTACAAATTTGTCATAGATTTGCAGTAGGAAATTTTCACAAAGGTATGAGAAGGATATTGTGCAGAACAAAACAGAACACAGAACTCAAAATTTAAACAAATTGTAGCTGAAAGATGCCAGCGGTACAATTTTCATATTAATATAAAAGCAATAATAATCACTTCATATGCCAATTGTTTGTCGTTAGAGTATCCACTGTTCACTTTGGGGAAAAAAAAAACCAAAAACAAAAAAAACCAAAGCAATTTATTTCAATAAAACACCGCATATTACCTGTTAAAAGGTAAAATAGTGCAACATATATACTATATATATACTAGATTCATGTACACTTGAATGAATAGAGCGGGCGTGCGTTAGTGTTTTCAAGAGGAAATATTCATTTTCAAACACTTAACATGTGTGCATGACTATGAGAGCATATTTGTCAAAGAAAAAAATTTCAAATATACGTGCTTTTCTTTTGCTTCTACAGTAGATATGCATATAATGCATTTCACATACACTTTACTTACATGTGTCCACACCATATATGTACAATAACTAAATGCATTTTTTCTATACTAAAATTTTCTAACCTTTGATGCAACATACTACTTCATGATGCAGTCATCATAAAGCAATATCTATATACAGCTGAGTTTTGCAATTTTCTGATGTATTTTCACTCAGCTAAAACTAGCTAATAATACCAAGTGTACAAGCTTAAATCCGCTGTTTGCTCGTAGATGGCGTTAGTGAGCATATTGAGCTCTTATCGACTGTGCATCGTTTTTTTTATGAGTTTGACATTTGTTTATATCAATTAGTAAACATCATCAGTGATTTCATACAACAACATATATTTTTCCTCGTATAATCATGTCTAGTTTCGTGCCAGAAAAAGAGCATATGCGGGAAGCTCTACTTTTTTGCTTCAATTTGAAGAAATATGCTGCTGACTCGCATCGAATGCTTGTGGAGACAGTGTGCTCTCGGAAACCACTTGCAGAGGCTGGTTTCGTCGGTTCAAAGAAGGCCATTTTGACTTGAGTGACAAAAAGCGTGAAAATAGACACATAAAAGTTGAGGACAATGATTTGCAGGCTCTTTTGGATGAGGACGACACCCAATCGCAGTTAGGTGTTACTCAACATGCCATTTCCATACGTTTACGAGCCATGGGGAAGGTTCAATAATTTGGAAAATGGGTAGCCCCTAAACGAAAAAAAAAGTGGGTCGATCCCGGCCAACCAGCAACTTCTTCTCCAAGACCAAATCGCTTTGGACGCAAAACGATGCTGTGCGTTTGGTGGGATCAACAGAGTGTCATCTAAAGGGTTATCCATTTTGCGATTTCAAAAGTAAATGTAAATAAAACACATATAAAATATTTTTTATCATGATATTTCTTTTTTGTTATAAAGTTTGAACATTGACATTATGTGTGAAATACTACATCATTTAAATGACCACCACGCGAATTGTTGCAAGCATCGATTCTTTTGAGGTAATTTTCGACCACTTTTTGACACATATTGGGCGGTATCTCAGCCATAACGTGACGAATGTTGGTTTTTAGGTGCTCAAGAGTTAAAGGTTTATCTGCATAAACACGGTCTTTCGCGTTGCCCCACAAAAAAATGTCAAGCGGTGTCAAATCGCATGATCTTGGTGGCCACTTGATATCGCCACGACGAGAAATTACGCGGCCAGAAAATTTCTCTTGCAATAAAGCCATATTCGCTCGAGTTGTGTGGCATGTAGCACACAACATGGTTGAATCATCAAATGTTTTTTTCAACATTTCCAACGTTTTGGCACAAGAAATTTCGTTTGAAACACACAAAAATTTCACACAAACTCTTTGTTCGATATTTTTATCCATAGTAAAAATCGCAACGCACACAAAAGGTTGACTTGTTCCTAATGACGCCGTAACCAAACTAAATGACACATAGCAATAAAAATTCACATGATAGTGGCTGACAGTTGTGCCAACCTGGAAAAAATTTTTTTTTGAAATATTCTCAGAGGGAAAATTAAAAATGAGAATTTCCGGTTTCCGGGTACTTATTTGACAGAATGTACTATGAATAAATGAATTTTTGACTTTCTATGAAAAAAATGTGTTTTTTTTTACCGAAAAACAACGGCTTTAAGCTTGTACACCTGGTATGAAAACTGTTGAAGTATTTTCTAGAAGAACATAAAAAATTGTCGAGTTTAAATGAAAAATTGTCAAACATTTAATAGAGTGAATTGTCTCAATAAAGAATATTCGATTATGATTTTATTTTTTCCATATCTTCGAATTATCAAGAACTACATACAACAAAAAAAAAAATGCCAAACATCGAGCGTGATACAACACGAACAAATTACAACTTTGTGGTCCAGCAATGTACCAGTGCTTTAAGTATTCTTATTTCGTATAAATACCCATTGCCATTGCAAACATATTATATATGTTCCTATATATGTATTATATGTACATACATATATATTTAGCTATATGACTGCATATAAATCCATATGATAGTGTAAAATATCTCACGGCTATGCTATGTTACCTACATGCAAGTATTATGCATACACATAGTATTATGCATTCAAATAGAAATTCTACTCAGAGGTGTTTGACGTCGCACATACATATTACATATATTTATATGCATATGTACATATGTATAAGGTATATATAGGTAACTGAAAAAAAGAAGAAGAAAAAAGCAAGCTTACATTTTAATGATGTCTTCTGAAGTCATCAACATTTACCCACAGGTCCTATAATGTTGTTTAATACTCGTGCATTGACACTAAATTCTATTTGGGAAAAATACCATGTGGAAAAAATATGTATATAGAAAGAAAATAGAATACAGAAAGTATGTATGTGGTGCTCACTCCTATTTAATAGGAGCTTACCACTCCTACTAATTACAGTAATTGTATATTGTGAATTTGTGTTTAATTTTTATCGATTTATATGCATTTATTTGTAATATTTTATTTTTGTATTCTTCTTAATGAATTTTAATGCAACTATTGAAATTGGCAATCTTTATTCCGAATCCATATTATGTTGTTGCTAATTAAAATAATTGACAATCAACAAACTACCTTTACTTTGAATATTCATTTGGAAGCTCTACACACACACACATACAGACACACACGCATTCATGGATTAAATGCTTATACAGTAGCATATAGTTGTATGTGTACAATGCTGACATGTTTGTTGTTAATTAAATTAATCGAAATTAAGCACTTTGTTATTTTATTGTATTGCGCAAAATTGCCACAGGTGTGTTGTAAATGAATTTATATATTAATCGGCTTTTGTATATACAACTGTCATATCAATGTGACCATGGCACATTCAGACAGCAACATATAAATATGTATTGCTCTTTAGACTTTAAAATTATCACAATATCAGTGTTTTTCAATGCACTTAAATTTTTGCTGAAAGTTTTCAAAAAGTTTGTACTATAATTCTTTTAGAGAATACCATAAATGGAGTAAATGGAGTAAGTACATTGTCATATTAATGGATTTTTCAATAATTGCAAACATTCTCATAATTGTATACGTATAGGATTTATTTGCTGTATATTTGATATTTCAAAGGTACAATCATAGTCAAGTATTATTTGATATCAACGCCATTTGCAATTTGTGACAGTTGTATGACTTTTTGTGGTGCATTGTGCAGCTTTTGAATTGATTCCCTTAAGGTGATATCATTTGCACACGTATATTACTATTAATTTACATAGATTTGCATTTAATACAAACGATGTAAGATGGATTGCCTCTAGGCCGCTTCGCCTTTGATGCTTGCCTGGTGGTTTTGGGAAATTTAAAGGACAAACGTATTATAATGTTTTATTGTTTTATTTAAATTAAAATAGAGAAAAATTTGATTAAATTATAACAAATTAATAATTAAATCGAATATTAAATTTAGAGGAGAAAACGCGTACTTGTCGGGAATAGAAATTAATTGTAATAAAATTCGATTGTTTATGGGAATGAAAAAGAGAATATGAAAGTAACAGGGAAAGGGAATAGAGAAAACAAAGGAAGGAGAGAATAGAATTGACTGGAATGGATAGAAAGGAAAACCGCCAAACCACCACTCATTAAATGCAGTTCATCTTGGAAGCGGCAGATTTAAAGAAATATCACAAAGAGTGCCAATGTGAATTGATACCAATTTTATAATACTCTAACTGTCATACAGTTTACTGCTGAAAGTTAAATTTTGTAATATTTGTACGTAAATCTCTCCTTAAGACTTTAGACAAATTAGTCTCAGTTTAATTGTATTGAAATAGGATAGATTTGAAGAAGGGTTGCAAGAATACCAAAATTCAGTGGAAAGTGATGTGCACAAGGTGTTTAGAACAATAAAAGTGTACTGTACATTAGAGAAAATAGACGATTGCACTATTAACTGCATGCCAGCTCTGGTCAGCTGCAGAAGAATTCAGACAGGATTTTAATTTGATAAGCGACAAGCGTAACAATCTCACGGAAGTATAATTTCGCTACAATTTTTACATAAAATACTTAAAGAAGGTGAAGCAAAGAGACTGTTTTCCTTCAATCATATTATTAATTCTGTAAAAATGTAAAATGTTTAATACTTCATTGAGGTATTTTGAAAAGAAAGCTTTTAATGTCTGATTTTTTGTTTAAATATTGTAATTAATATAATGGGATAATATTCAAAATCTTCTTGCGGTGTCACTTGTTGGGAAATTTTTCAAGTGGTCGCCTATGCAAGATGCACTTTGAACTTCTCCTAAGAGATGATATAATTGGGAGTCATGTAATAGCCCTCACAGACGACAACGTTAATCGGGATTAACGATTTAATTCGAATTAATTCGGGCAGTAACTACATCCATTCTCAAAATTAAAGAGGCAATTAGGACAATTTACGACGTCAACAGTGCTGAAAAATTTTTATTGTGAATTTTTCTTGATCCAACGTACAAAACATTAGGTGTGTTCTCAATAATTGTTAACATGAAATTCGACATGAAAAGTGTTGGAGAAAAAATAAATCCAGCTGTCAATTACGAATTGTGAATGTCAATTTACAAGTTTCTGATAGTTTTCAGTTCACGTACTTCTTGTAGATTTTCTCAAGATCGAGAGTGACAGATGACAGAATAGTGATAGTGATAGTAATGTAAGTGAGCAGACCTAATAAAACAGCAATCCGCCGTTAAGTTAATCAGCAATCGGATTAAGTGCGCCGTTAATCCGGATTAACGCTGTCATCTGTCTAAGCTATAAAATCACGTGAAGTACATGTTTGCGTAAAGAATTGCTTATGAAATGTTCGACGTGCCTTCTTCTCAACTGATAAAAGAGGAAAAAAGGCTCAACTGGAGTTAAAAAGTTTTTATTTTATTTCGATAGAAGATTTATCAGTGGTGTAGAATTTAATAAAATGGCAAATTTTGTGTTTTCCCGAAATTTTTTTTTGTATATAATTTAATGGATTAATATTATACAACATTGTTTCACTGAATTATGGTTGTACTTTCAACTCATCAGAACAAAGTGTTGTACCGGTTAGGTTATTAATCAATTAATATCTATTATCGATTAAATTCGAGCTAATAAATAATTAATTTTGCTTACTTTTCCACTACATTTAATTTAACAAATAACCAATGATAAATTAATTTCTTAGGGTACAATGTGTAAATAAGTGTGTATATATAAATTTAATAAAATACAATTGACAGCACGTAAATGAAATAGAACAACCCACACAGATGTATATATATGGTACTTGACACCCACGTACTCTCTATTAATAGTATGATCCGGTAATAATTGATGCCATTGTGCGTTTTTAGCTTAGGCAGATCCCCAATGATACATACATTGGAGCCACTAAGCGCTAGAAACCACCTTAACTTAATATATGTGTGTGTGTGTGTAGTAGAGAGAGCATTTTGATGAAATGACACAAATAAAATTGAACAAATTATCATTAATACAATACAATACACATTGTCACCCAACGAGTATTGTCTTGAAGATAAATGTAAGTAGTACATATATCACTTTCACGTACATAGCTACTATTTTGGTGGATATATTCTTGTCTCATATGCAATGAATTCACAGTTGTCATCGTCATCGTCATCATCAACATCATCGCTGTCTTTGGTTTTGTGCGACACCAAAAAAAAAAAAGGAGAAATGTAATAGAATGTAATAGAAGTGTTTTGTAGATAATTTGACAGAATGAAAATGAAATCCTTATACTTATACAATACTTTACAAACATATGTACATACACTGCATGTGTAGCACAAAATTTAACGCAACGTACACAGAGCAATTTACGCATAACAAAGCGCAACGTGTCAACTCATCTTAAAGGCGAAAATTGTAAACAATAAAAGAAACCATCAACACACACACATATAGTACATATGTATGTACATGTTTGTAGACCACCAAGTACACGCGAGTTATATGACAATTGTGGTGCCACTCCATAGTATTATCCTAGCAGGCTCTCGAAATATCAGCAACTACTATATGAGACTGCTTTGATAAAGATGACAAGCATCATGTATGTGTATGTGAACACAATATAGATGCTCATATAAATATTAAGTATGTACATGCATATATGCATATAGACTTGTAAGCAAAGATGTGTATACCTACAAATACATACATATGTGTATTAAGATAAGTAGGTACGCGTATAAACCATTAAGCCAAATGTGCGTTGTACACATACCTATGTACACATACGTATGTAGGTGTGTGTATATGTGTATTTATACCAAGGATAATTCCCTAAAGTGCCGATTTTATTCTTTTGGTGCTGACTGACTGACGCTGATTATAGATAAATGAGTGTGAGTAGCAAACATGAGTTTCGTTCTTAAAAAATAAAAAAGAGAATGAAAGCTTAAGCAAATAATAATAATAATAACAATAAGAACAACAACAACAACAACAATTTTCGACCTATTTGCTCAAAATGTTTACTTAAATAATTGCAAAGGGTATATGTACTACTACTACCACGTATAAGTGGACTAGTACAATACACGTATGTATATGCTTTCAAATCTATGCGAATGCTGATGGTGATGATATGATGATGCTAATGGTAATGGTGATGGTTAAAGTTATACAAATACAAATGCAGATGAACAAAAATCTGACTTTGAATATTAGCTGTTGTAAGAAACATTAAAAGGAAAACAAAATTTAAATGTTCTTTTTTTTTGTTTTCGTCGACATCATAGCAATGCGAAGCAATAGAGAATAAGAGAATTTCTAAAATCAACATTCTTGGTTTATATTTTGTTTGGATTTTTTTTTTTTAGATTTTTTTATTAATTTTACGTGCTATTTTCTTGTGGTTACAATGCAATATTGTACAAAAATTGTGTAGCAATTAATTTAACTATATCAAACGCTGTTTCATAATTTATTCAGTATTTGCTAAATAATTATTTTCCATCACCATCAAATAGTTGAGTTTTGAAATGGATGAAATCGGATGAAAAGTACTCCTTTCTCATGTAGAAAAGTTTGTCTTGTAGCTTAAAAATGTTCCTCATACTTTATAGTTCTAAATATAATGTTATTTGACCAAAGCTTATTAAATAAATTTATATTTATCACAGAATAAATATACTTGAAAATGGGATAAATCGAATAAAAATGACGTCTATCTCTCCCTATCTAATTGAAATTTGGTGAATACAATTCGAAATTCGACATCGAAATTCGACTTCGAAAATACCACATTGATCAAAAAGTTCACGGAATAACCACCGAGCTCTGTTTTTGTTTTTGTTAAGTTGGTACATCTATTGTTGATATTCTCTCTAAACCTTAGCGTCATAGCTTGACATTTGCAAAAGTTACGTAGCCAAAAGTACATCTATCTCTGTGTGTGTTGGTGATTTTTACAATTTTTAATCAATTTCATGCAAAAAAGAGACCGTGTTGACGTCGCAAAAGACATGCGAGGCTGAAAACGAGACATGGGTTTATGAGTACGACGGAAAGAGACCAGAATTGTTGGCAGAAAACTCGTGAACTTTGCACCATGATAACGCACCGACTCACAGTGCCATCATTATTCGTAATTTTTTGACGAAAAATGCAACAAATACCATCCAACAGCCACCGAGTTCACCTGATTTGGCTCTCTGTGACTTCTTTCTGTTTAATCGAAACAATATCAATAACAGATGTACCAACTTAACAAAAAAAAAAAAAAACAGAACTCGAATTGGAACGATAGAAGCGCCACACGGTGGTTATTCCGGGAACTTTTTGATCAATGTGGTTTATACACCTATATACTAACTATATCCGTATTATTGAAATTAATCATTTCAAGTTTTTTAAAACTCATATTTGTCTGATTCTTGCTATTATAGTATTATAATTTTAATAATTTTATTATTGTGCTATGATCTTTTGTATTTTTATTGCAATCATAACAATCATAACTAGCGAGCATATTTGCATCTTAATGATACTGGTTTATCTCTATTCAAAAGATGTCTGATTCTTGCTATTATAGTATTATAATTTTAATGATTTTATTATTGTACTATGATCATTTGTATTTTTATTGAAATCATAACAAAGAAGCATGTTTGCATCTTAATGAGACTTGTTTATCTCTATTCAAAAGATGTATGCAACGGTATATGTATTTGCTTAAAGCCTATAAGGCAAAAAAAAATTAATTAATTACTTATGTATAATTTTTAAATCTATTCGTGTTGTGGAAAATCAATATACAGACTCATAAAAAAATGTATTCGAATGTAAATAGAACAAAAAAACGAATACTCGCTTCGCAAATATCCATACTAAAATCAAAAGAAGATACAAATACAACGTTTCAAATCAGTACATACAAATACTCGTTACGATTATCTATTAATTTGTCAATTTCACTACAACTTTAATATTTTGTGTGGGTATTTCTCACTTTATTAAAATTGAATAACTATGTTGTAACAGGCCATTCAATAAGTCCGTAGGAAAAGTATGAAAAAAAATTTTTTTTTTTGGCAATATTCCATTTTATTATACAACATAATTGCGTTCGAGGGTGATACAATGAGTATAGCGATTTTCCAACTTGTCGATGCCACTTTTATAGTACGCTTTCTCTTTCTCACGTCAAAATAGGCCTCAGTTTCAGCGATTACTGCATCATCGGACTTAAATTTCTTTCCAGAAAGCATTCCCTTGAGATGTGAAAACAGAAAAAATGTCGCTGGCGGCTAAATCTGGAGAATACGATGGGTGGGGAAGCAATTCGAAGCCAATCGATTTGTGACACTGCGCATTATCTTGGTGAAACAACACTTTCATCTTTTGCAAATGTGACCGATTCTTTGCGATTCCGTGCCTTCAATCGGTACAAAAGTTCACAATAATAGTCGCTGTTGATGATGGTTCCATTTTAGATATAGTCGATGAATGCTATTCTGTTCGCATCCCAAAATACAGACCCTAATACCTTACCGGACGACTGTTGCGCCCTTGTTCGCTTTGGATTCGATTCGTCAACTGCTCTCCACTCAGCTGACTGTCTATTGGATTGTGCTGTGTAATGATGAAGCCATGTTTAATGCATTGTCTCCACATCGACGATAGAATTCGGTTTTATTGCGGTTTAACAGTGCCAAACACTCCGTGGAAGCATCGATACGTTGTTGTTTTTTGGTCGACTGTGAGCTCACGCGGCACCCATTTTGCACAGAGCTTTCGCATATCCAAATGTTCGTGTAAAATGGTAAAAACACTATCATCTGATATCTTTACAATGTCAGCTAGCTCCTGCGCCGATCAATTTGTGATCGTTCATAACCAATTTGTGGATTTTCTTTGATGTTTTCTGGAATAACAGCCTCAGCCTGTGATCTGCATCGTTTGTGCTGGTACGACCACGTTTAAATCCAGCAATCCATTTTTCTACCATTTGTCTCGATGGAACAGAGTGTGGATAATGTTTATCAAGCCATTGTTTGGTTTCCATTGTATTTTTTTTTTTTCATCAAAAAGCAATGCAATAACAAAAGTTGCTTCAAATTGTCAGATTGTTGTCAATTTCATACACGTATCGTTTGAAAATTAATAAAATCATATGGAAAAAATTCTAGTAACGTCATCTATGTGTCATCCTACACACTTATTGAATGGCCTGTTACATATAGGAAACAAATTAGTTTGCATAAATGTATCGTATTAATAAAAAACAAAAACATTCATTATTCGTCTCATTTTAAAACCACTTTTCCCCCAGAGGACATTTAAGCAATTATACAGCATAAATATTATACGTTTACAATTTTCAACAATATAAATTTAATGAAAACATAAAACATAAATATCTGTATTTGATTGAATTTGATTTTTGGAGGGGGTAGTATGAGCTACGAGGGTTTATTTTCATCGTCGACACATGGGGTTTATGTATTTTTAGTATTTTTTTGTTTTTGTGTATATCATTCAATTTTTGTATGTTTGTTTTATGTGTATGACAATGAAATAAGTTTTAATGGAACTATTTAGTTTTAATATATGTAGTTCCTTTCATCTTTTTTTCATTGGTACGCCTTTGAAATGAACACAATTTTTTTGTATTTCAATGAAGAACTGCTGTTAATACTAGATATAATTATACAGAATTTAAATATAAATATTTATTCAATATTATTTATTTCATTTGTAATTTGATTTGTTTTGTAATTTATAAATTTTAAAATTGTATATAGAATCATAGAAAGTAATGAAATATTTCATTTTCAACAATTGATCAAATTTCTCACTAACAATTAATATATTGTATTTTTAATTATTCAAGTATAAAACACAATTATTAAAAAAATTATCTATAATTTTTTAAAGCAATATCCCATATATTGTAGGTATAAAACGTTTCCCAAAAAAAAAAAAGTCATACATAATTTGCAAGACAAGCTGCCTTCAGCAGTGAATATTCGTAATACATAGTACTACAAAGAGAATAACAAATTAAATGACTGTCAGCAGCATATCGTATCGTCGTATTCGTCGTATATTGTAATTGTTACAATTCTTTCAACCGAAATGTAATGTTGTGTTTGCAACATTCATTATTGTCATCTTTTTCTTTACAACTATTCACATGCATATACATATGAGAGGCAAGTAAATGGTTTGTTATTGGTGTTGTATGAGTAAGTGATTTGTATTCGATGCCATATACATTGGTTGCATATTGTTCGAACAAGTATGTGCATGCATGCAATAACGCGCAATAATACATACGTACAATGAGCAATGTCATCATTGCATATTGGTTGGGTGGTTGGGTTGATTTGGTTGGTTCATTTGTTGGTCAGTCGGTCGGTCGGTCGGTCGGTCGGTCGGTTGATTGGTGTTTCTTGTATTTAGCTGCAACTGTTGCTCACAGCATTGCATAATAAATCTTAATTTATTGCAAATGAACGCATTGCATCATTTATTTATATTGCAAATGCATAGTGTAAAGTCAGCCTCCTGGAGAGAAATATATGACATATGCATGCATACACACTGACTGAATAAATTAATCGCAATTTTAAATTAAATGGAAAAATAGCAAATATATTATTAAACTATTTGTTTTTTTTTGTTTTTTCAAAATAAGTTACAAATTTAGACTAAATAGAGCATTTAAAATGGGCGACTAATGTACGCGTGAAGAAGACTGCAATTTTCAGGGTTGCTTACAAAAAAATCGTCACACGGTATTCGATCAGATGAATGCAGAGAGTGAAATGAACTTCAAAGAAATCTTATGAAATAAACTCCTTGTGGACAATAACCCTTGAATCGTAAATTATAGTGAACATTATCTAATCTCTCAATCTCCAAACTAGTCTCAATGGTCCTCGTAACTTTGTAATATGTCACAAGAAAGATATATGTTTCTTAAGCGATAGATGGCGCTACGTATTGCCAAAAAAAATTCAGTAATTATGTAGTCTTGCTTGTTGTTGTTTCAGTATTGATTTAAGACAATGAATGAAGAATGAACGAGTAACAACAACAAAATGAAATAAGCTACAATAAATTAATGTTCCTGTATATAAAAAAAAAATCCAAGCGTCACGCAGGTAAAGCATTCACAACAACTATAACATAATACAATGCATGCTATAATCGACTTAAACGAAAGAAAATATTTTAAAAAGGAAACGGAAATCATCTGTGTGACTTCATCGATGGCAGTAAATATGTACAAGCATAAAGTACCAGTACCAAGTACCGCTGCCAATAGTAGTAATCTGTGTATTTTAGTTAATGCTTATTAACTATACGAATACGTGAAGCATATTATATACAGGGTACACCATTTTTTTCATCGTTATGTAATATGAATAAAGTTTTGACATTTCTCAGCTAATTTATTTGAGTATACCGTTTTTTGAAACGTCAATTCAGTACAATGAATCGCTTCACACTGAAACACTGACAACACTATTCGTGGTTTGGTGTCGAATTTTGCTGAGCACGGGACAGTTGGAGATCCAATCCTTCATTCATATGCCGTTCATCAACTTCCAAGATGTTCCAACGAATCGATTGAAACGGTTACACTGCATATATTTTAGATGCACGAATATACATATAC
The DNA here is from genome assembly GCA_963854835.1 of Megamerina dolium. Taxonomy (NCBI): domain Eukaryota; kingdom Metazoa; phylum Arthropoda; class Insecta; order Diptera; family Megamerinidae; genus Megamerina; species Megamerina dolium. The sequence continues at coordinate 49,098,035 of OY978529.1, read as the reverse complement.
TTCCATATTTGTGTACGTAAAAGGATATGTGTAGTACATGTCTATCATTTTACTAAGTGATGAGTAGTATAGTTCAAAAGCAGGACCATGCAGGAAATCAAAAAGACATTATGTTCGATGGGTCATTTGTGTCAAGTTCAATTATGTTGCAACTTGTTTGATGTTCTATTTGTATTGATTGTAAGTTGATTAGTATTTTTTTTTTTATAGAAAGCCAAAAATTTATTTACTCAAAGTACTTGCCCTCACTAGCATTTTTCCCATCTCTCGGGCAATTTGTGTATACCATGACAAAAGAATTCCTCATTTTTCGAGGCAAACCACTCGTTAAGCCATTTTCCTATGTCTTCATACGAATACGAAGTGCTGTTCGGCGAAAACAAGTGATAGTCAGAAGGGGCCAGGTCTACTGAATAAGCGGGATGAGGTAGCATCTCCCAATTGAGTGTGTCCAAGTAGTTTTGGACCAGTTTTGACGTGTGCGATGGGGCGTTGTCGTGGAGAAAAATCACCTTCTCATGCCTTTGTTCATAACCATGCCTTTCTTCACCCAAAGCACGGCGAAATTTCACTAGTTGTTGGTGGTAGCGGTGAGCATTGACAGTTTCACCAGGTTTCAACAGCTCGTAATAGATGACACTCTGCTGATCCCACCAAACGCACAGCATCGTCTTGCGTCCAAAGCGATTTGGTCTTGGAGAAGAAGTTTCTGGTTTCCGATAGCGCACTGTCACCATAGGCCTCCACAAGCATTCGATGCGACTCAGGAGGAGATTTCTTCAAATTGAAGCAAAAAACTAGAGCTTGCCGCATATGCTCTTTTTCTGGCACGAAACTAGACATGATTATACGAGGAAAACTGTATGTTGTTGTATGAAATCACTGATGATGTTTACTAATTGATGTAAAAAGATGTCGAACGAATTTGTATGCAAAACCACAAGAATCATGTAATTGTATCTCACTACTCATATACGAATTGTTTCATTATTCATATATTTAACTTTTATTATGAGCTCAAAATATGAGCTGTTGACGCCTTTGTTGACATTAGTGTGTGTGTGTGTGTGCACAACAGTTTTCCCCCCATTCCACTCATTATACAGATAAGTACATATGTACCGACATCTAATCGTATGAGCATGTATTTGCTTAAATTATTAAAATATTATGCTTGTTTGCTTGCTTACTTGCTTACTTGTGTTCTTTTGTCATGAATACTCTCGTATACGACGATTATGTAAATGTCATTATGTAATGTGCGCGCATAACTTATTTCATTTTATGTAAATTTTTTAATTTTTTGCCCAACTTTTCAGTTTTATTTTTTTTTTTTATACGTTGCTCTATTATAACTATATTTTCAAATTCAATGTTTGAATGTACACTTCAATAAATTGAAAATGTAAATTGATATGCAATTTTGGCCAATCAAATTGAATAAAATTGCAAGCAAATTATAAATTACTTTCAAAAAACTATTCATACCCAATGCTTGAACGTATATATGTAAGTATCTACTATAATAAGCAGAATAATCATGAAAATGGCTAATTTAAAGTTTTTTAATTGATGTCCATTCATATTTATTGTAATGGCAATAGTTTTCAATGTGCTTAAAACGATTTCGAAGCATATAAGTGCAATTAAAAGTTATGTGAGTAGGTACTTAAGTCGAACATATACATATATATTATGGGTAAGAAGAAAATATAATAGACATAATGATTGAACTATTTAATATTTGAAATTTGATATATTTTAATTTTGCTTACGATCATAATTCTATCAAAATGAATGGAAATATCATTAATAATAGTAAAACACATTAAAAGAAAATAAAAGAAGAAAAATTTGTTTTTTATTCGAAATTTATTAGCAAATGCTTAATTTGAATGCTCTTTTTTATTTTATTTCATTTTTTTTTTTTTTTTTTTTGTAGAAAATATAACTCTGCTTATTATTGGGACCAATTTTTATAACATATCCTTTTTTTATGCTCGAAAATTACATTTAAATTCTTGCCTTAGTCGAATTTAGTTGTAAAACAATATGCATTGCAATTTTTTTGATTATTTTGTAAGGATTTATTTTTTTGATGGACTAAACTAAACCATTGGTTACTGTGTAGGATTTCTGTGTGTTTTAGTTCATGTTCGTAACATGTCCGAGACTAAAAACTGTTGCTCATTATCTCAAAGCACAAACATACTATTTACTATTTCTTTCTCTCCCTCTATCTCTCTTTGTCGGTGTGTAGCTCATTAATATGTGATATTTAACATTTACAAGTCTCGTTAATATTCATATCGAAAAACCAAACCTTTTTAAATAGTCGTAGGAAAACCACTCATGTATTTATAAAGTCCCTTTTGAAATAATTTACTATGTGATGTTTACATAAGAGATGTATGTATATAATTTTACACCTACATAACGTCGACTTTTTGCTGCATTTTTTAATTAATCAACCAAACTGTAAACAACATCAATGAACATATGTATGGAGTAATATACATATACTTATAAAAACATACCTGTATGTACATGGACAAATGTTCACATGTCTAGCAAATTTATTAGCTACATTTACAATATCAAAAGCAACAACAACAACAACAATAACATCTAAATACAAATAAAAACTTTAAACCCCTCCAATGTAAATAACTTAATTAGAAAGAGTTCATCAGCAAGTTGACAGAAATTGTAATTTAAAAGGGCGTCACATGTCACAGACACACACGTTTAGTGTATATGTTTGTATGTATTCGTATGTTTGTAAGTATATATTCGTATTTATATAGCTACCCTATACCAAATTGTGCAACATCTGATCCAACATTGTGTGTATATATTCTGTTACAAGTTCACACACAACTTACTGCTTTCATTTGACATCTTTTTTTTTTTTTTTGTGTCTCAACGATAAAATCCTTGTCTGAAACTAGTTGTTTACTTAATCAGTTATTAATATAAGTAGTGCTCCATTAATACCGAATTATGATCTGTGTTATATCATATTTTCAATTGAGATTATTCTTCAAAATCTTGTTATTGTTGTTACTTGTAGAGTAAATCGAGCCAAACGGAAAAAATTATATTTAAATCATAGTCATTTTATATGAGAAGTTGAGCAGAACCCTCATGAAATTTTCTGATACTAGTACATTCACTAGTTTATTCCGAGACAGTCGATTTTGATCATTTATAATTTTCACCGTAAATTTGAAAAAATGTTTCACTATAATTATTGTCGTATTTTTACAAAACTAAATTCTGAAATAAGATGCGCATCTTGTCTGAACAAAGACCTTACAATCTTGATCATATGTCCATTACGGAGATTTCGATAGTAAATTCAAAATAATTATTTCGGACTGTAATTAATGCGATATTGGTGGCCTTGAGTCAACCCTAAACGTCTTGAATGGTTCACGAATGGTTCGAAAACAGACAATGGAGTCGTTGCAGGGGTCTATGGACCAAATACCAGGTATTTAGAATATATGAGCACCTGGCGCTGTGTTTTTCAGGCTGATATTAATGCAATATCAATCAGCGCAATGATTAACCTGGAAAGAAGAATCAAAGGCGAGCATATAGCAATCTATTCAGATAGTCAAGCTGCATTACAAGCACTGGCTTTGTACTCTTTGGAGTCAAAACTAGTATACTGTGTTGGGTCTCAGTACACTGTGGAATTGAAGGAAATGAAATCGCTGACCAATTAGCTAGAATTGGCTCAGCAACAAAACGTATTGGTCCTGAACCAAATTGACATTGGTCTGAAACTAATTCCAAAATTGATAACTGGGAACATAACCTCAAGATCTCTCTTATTGGGAAGGGCTTCATACACTGTGCCAAACTGAAAGACTGGTACGACCATATATCTTTAATAGGGAACTGCACAAAATGAGCAAAGCAAATAGGCTTCGTCTCAAGTCACCTGAAGTACCTGAAGTACCATCTCACTAAAATCCACCTTTTGATGATGTAGAGTGTAGGCTCTGTCTAAAAGAGGACGAGACCACAGAGCACATACTGTGTAACTGTATTGCTTTGGTTAGAACTAGGCTTCCTTATTTTCAGCGAGATCAACTGGATCCGGAAGAAATAAAAAATAGCCCTGCGATGGACATTCTCAACTTCATCCGCAAAGCCGAAAAGTTAATGGAAGAAAATGGCTTCCTACTTCGACCGTTCCATAGACAGAGCACAACCAGATAGGAGGGGGACCCAACCAATCGATGCTATGACACCGGGGTTAATACAAGTGCTAGAACTGGTAGGTTATAGCAATAAATAGGTAGGGCACACAAAAGATATTTTAGGTCGCAGTGTCAGCTCTTTGGAGCAACCTACTACAGTTAAATTATTAAATTAAAAACTTGTACAATACAAAATAGTTCATTCAACCCAATCATGTCGATTTTAATTAATATTAATAATGAATCACGATTGTGATGAGTTGTGGTTACATGTGGTTTAGTATTTGGTAGTATCTTGGTTTTTAGACTACACATATTTGATATAGGGTGAGGTTTATGTCGCAGATTACACATATATATATATCAAATAAACCACTTGCATACAAATACGTGGCTATAAACCCACATTGCCATGCCGACATTTATGCGGTCGTCTTATGTATGTTGATTCAACAAAAACTTCACTTCACCTATGTGTGGACATAAGTACAGTTATATTGTATATACAATACACATTTATATCACACATACATATATATACTTTATATAACTATATATTGTGTAAGCATAAACGTCTAAACTTTTTTCCCCCTTCGTTTAATTTCTTCATTTTTGTAGCATTCGTTAAGTTAACTCGTATTTATTTCAATGAAATAAACTGCAGAAGGAGTAGAGAAGAATTATAGCCACTTTGTGTATATGGCTTAATGAAGTACAGAAACTAATAACGCAGAAACAACGATTGGGGAAGGCATTCAACGCATAGCGAGGCATTGTAATACGTTTAGTGACGGTATTAAATTGCAAGCCTTGGATGGACAATGAGTTGGACGTAAATGTAGTACAAACATATCTAACTAATATACATATGTATTTAATATGTCTTGGTATATGGTAAACACATATGTTTGGTAAACACATGTAGTCTGTAATTTAATGTAAAACTAATTAAATGAATAATTTTACCATACTTACTCATAGGAATGCTATTAAATTTCTTAGAAATGTATTTTTTGTAATTGAATGAAGATGTTCATTTGTAACTACTGTATATATAATACCTTAATAGGTATGTTGATACGTGGCAAAATATCACCAGGAGATGATTAAATATTATAATAGAATAATTTCATAGCAAAAAAAAAAACTGTATATGAACTGTTTTTATATGAATATAATTCAGTATGTGCAATAATCTGTATCATTTTGCATATAATGTTACAATGTTCATTAAGATATAATGCTAAACTACACTTCTGATATTATAGAATATAGAATTGTGTTTTGAAAAAATTTCTAAAATCTAGTTCTTCTACTTGTTCATCTTAGAAAATTTTTTTTTAATTTTAATTGATGATCAAAGTCTAGTCAAGTCAATAAAAACTAATTTAAAAAATGTTTCATTTAAAATTATAATAGATAATTCATGAACAAGCCTTAATTCTTTATAGGATCACTCTTGAGCTTATTTATTAATTTGAATTTCACATCAAATTTCTCTTCCAACAAAATATATGTGGATACTGCAATGCTTCTGCTTTTGTATTCTGTGCAAAAAGAACAACAATAACAACAACAAAATTAAAATGATTAACGCATTATTCTCTGAAAATGGTGAAGATATTGTTTTTTTGTTTTTACTTTTTATACCCTGCATAATGCAATATGCATGGTATATTCATTTCGGTCAGATGTTTGTGTCCACTTGAAGGAATCTCCGGAGATATAGACATGGATATATATTCGTGATCAGCGTCGATTAAATTTTCGATTTAACGATGTCCGTCCGTCCGTCCGTCCGTCCGTCCGTCCGTCCGTCTGTCTGTCACCTGGCTGGTTCGCACGATAACTTGAGTAAATATTGAGCTATTTCGATGAAATTTGGCATAAGTAATCTATGATCCAAGGGTACGGAGGGGATTGATATTGGGCATGATCGGTCAATAACCACGCCCACACCAAGCATTCAAAGCGACTAACCTCGAAATTTTCAAAATCTTTAACTTGCTATAACTCACACAATATACCACTTGGGACAACAATATTTTGCACATAGAGTTATATTATACTACTATATAACCTCACCAAAAGTGGATGAGCCACGCCTACTTTCTAGCGTAGCTCCCATACAAAGTGTCTGTACTTCTTTTAAATTGAAACTGCTGTAACTTCTACAATCTTCTGTCTAGAATAACCATAATTGACACTTAGATTAATATGGCAGTGAGAAATAATATGGCAGAAAATCAATGTGCCACGCTCACTCCTTTTTGGGTCTCCCATACAAAGTTGCGGAAATTAAAAAAAATGTTACCGGTTATAACATGCAAACTATTCAGCGTAGAATAACGAGATTTAAGGTGTGGATTAGTATTGTACGAGCAACTAGGCTCACAGAAAATGGGCGCACCACGCCCACTGTTTATCGTAGCCCCCATACAAATTTTAAATTGAAACAGCTGTAACTTCGGCAATCTTCTGTCTGGAATAACCTTAATTGACACTTAAATTAATATTATAGTCGGCAAAAATCTGGCAGAAAATCAGTGTGCCATGCCCACTCCTTCATGGGTCTCCCATACAAAGCGAGTGAATTAAACTAAAATTTTAAGCTCCATAGCTTACAAACCATTTAGCCTAGGACAACGAGACTTAGGGTATGGATTAGTATTGTACGAGCAACTAGGCTCACAGAAAATGGGCGCACCACGCCCAGTGTTTATCGTAGCCCCCATACAAATTTTAAATTGAAACAGCTGTAACTTAGGCAATCTTATGTCTACAATAACCATAATTGACACTTAAATTAATATCGTAGTCGGAAATAATCTGGCGAAAAATCAGAGTACCACGCCCACTTCTTATTGGGGCTCCCATACAAAGTTGAGGAAATTAAACAAAAATGTTAACCACCATAACTTAGAAACTATTCAACGTAGGACACCAAATTTAAGGTGTGGATTATCATTGAAAAATTAATTGGATTTACTAGAAAGTGGTAAGCCACTCCCACTTTTTATATAGCTCCCATACTAAGCCTCGGAATTATCTTAAAATCCTTTTACTTCGTCAAAGTCAACCATATTTCGGGTGTAAATTAGTAGTATATGCAAAAATTGTTTCTCGAAAAGTGGAAATAAAAGAAAAGTTGGATATTCGAGTAAACTTTTTATATATAAATCTACATATGCAGGGTATAGTTTGGTCGGCCCCAGCCGACTGTAAGGAGATTTTTATTTTTTTTTTCTATTTATAATTTCTTACAAATTTACTGCCATAATATTCAAATGAAGTCTATGCATAGTTGAACATACAAATACAATAGAGGATCTAGACACGCACACGAAGACACCTGACAAATAGCACACACCCGCAATAGAGACTATGTCGTTATGTATGTATAGCACTGAAGAGAGTTATTTTCTGTGCTCTAATTTTTTGATGCATTAATTTGTTCAATTTTTTTTTTTTTTTGTATTTCCTTTTCTAAATTTGTTCATCCTTGAAAATATGTATGTGTATGTAGAGTATAATTATATATTGAATTTCCCTGGAGTGAATGAGCACATACCAATGTTTTTGGATATTGTGATATGAATACATATATATATTTTTAAGCTGTATAAATTAATCGTTCTTTATTTCCGCCTGTTTTTTATTTTTTTTTTCTTATATTACATATATTTTCTACTTTTTTTTGCTTAGCAACGAATTTCATTTATAATATAAATGAAATGGCAGTACCACTTAAAAAAATCTCCTTACAGTCGGCTGGGGCCGACCAAACTATACCCTGCATATGTAGATTTATATATAAAAAGTTTACTCGAATATCCAACTTTTCTTTTATTTCCACTTTTCGAGAAACAATTTTTGCATATACTACTAATTTACACCCGAAATATGGTTGACTTTGACGAAGTAAAAGGATTTTAAGGTAATTCCGAGGCTTAGTATGGGAGCTATATAAAAAGTGGGCGTGGCTTACCACTTTCTAGTAAATCCAATTAATTTTTCAATGTTAATCCACACCTTAAATTTGGTGTCCTACGTTGAATAGTTTCTAAGTTATGGTGGTTAACATTTTTGTTTAATTTCCTCAACTTTGTATGGGAGCCCCAATAAGAAGTGGGCATGGTACGCTGATTTTTCGCCAGATTATTTTCGACTACGATATTAATTTAAGTGTCAATTATGGTTATTGTAGACATAAGATTGCCTAAGTTGCAGCTGTTTTAATTTAAAATTTGTATGGGGGCTACGATAAACACTGGGCGTGGTGCGCCCATTTTCTGTGAGCCTAGTTGCTCGTACAATACTAATCCATACCCTAAGTCTCGTTGTCCTAGGCTAAATGGTTTGTAAGCTATGGAGCTTAAAATTTTAGTTTAATTCACTCGACTTTGTATGGGAGACCCATGAAGGAGTGGGCGTGGCACACTGATTTTCTGCCAGATTTTTGCCGACTACGGTATTAATTTAAGTGTCAATTATGGTTATTCTAGACAGAAGATTGCCGAAGTTACAGCTGTTTCAATTTAAAATTTGTATGGGGGCTACGATAACCACTGGGCGTGGTGCGCCGATTTTCTGTGAGCCTAGTTGCTCGTACAATACTAATCCACACCTTAAATCTCGTTATTATACGCTGAATAGTTTGCAAGTTATAACCGGTAACATTTTTTTTAATTTCCGCAACTTTGTATGGGAGACCCAAAAAGGAGTGGGCGTGGCACATTGATTTTCTGTCATATCATTTCCGACTACCGTGTTAATCTAAGTGTCAATTATGGTTATTCTAGACAGAAGATTGTAGAAGTTACAGCTGTTTCAATTTAAAAGAAGTACAGACACTTTGTATGGGAGCTACGCTAGAAAGTAGGCGTGGCTCATCCACTTTTGGTGACGTTATATAGTAGTATAATATAACTCTATGTGCAAAATATTGTTGTCCCAAGTGGTATATTGTGTGAGTTATAGCAAGTTAAAGATTTTGAAAATTTCGAGGTTAGTCGCTTTGAATGCTTGGTGTGGGCGTGGTTATTGACCGATCATGCCCAATATCAATCCCCTCCGTACCCTTGGATCATAGATGACTTATGCCAAATTTCATCGAAATAGCTCAATATTTACTCAAGTTATCGTGCGAACCAGCCAGGTGACAGACAGACGGACGGACGGACGGACGGACGGACGGACGGACGGACATCGTTAAATCGAAAATTTAATCGACGCTGATCACGAATATATATCCATGTCTATATCTCCGGAGATTCCTTCAAGTGGACACAAACATCTGACCGAAATGAATATACCATGCATATTGCATTATGCAGGGTATAAAAATGATGCTTTTTTTGCAAAAAAAAAAAAAAACAAAAAACAAAAGAAAGACAAGAAAGTCATGCCTTACCACAAACACACACACACATAAAACATACGGATATTATTAACTATAAAAAAATATAATAAAAAATGACAAAGTATGTATATAAGTATTTGTTATACGTACATTAACACACGTACATCAATTTAAATATATAATATATCGTACATACAAAGAAGCATAAGCATAAATTCCAACTTCCATTTTTTAGGCTCATTTCTATGTAAAAGAGTTTTATGTTTTGTTTTTGTGTGTGTGTGTGTGTGTGTGTAGAAATGTTCAAGAAATTATGTGGGTGGAATCCTTATGATGAACAAATAATGAATAAATGGCAAATTTACCTATACATGCATATATACGTACTCGTACACATATGTAAGTTTTTATGTATATACATTGTACTTATGTACAACAATTTGTATGTGATGAAGCACCCGCATATTTATAGGAACAGGTGATTAAGCTAAATGAGTTGATGTTTGGTTTTCTTTATTATTGTAATTGTTGTTGTTGTTGTTGTTGCTGTTGCTGTTGTTGTTGTATAGCAAATATTTCAAATTGACTCATTCACATACTTATAACATAAATAAAGGGTGTATTTTTTTCAATTACATTAGGTTTAGTTAGATTATAGTAACTGCTCACTCATTTCATGTACAATAAAAAATAATTGCCACTTCTGAATGAATTGCATAATGCTTCTTGACTGATATTGAGCCAGTTCGATGTGGTTGTGTTTATTGAGGCTGCCTAGACTGTTCATTCTGAGGCCAATAAATGCCAGAGACTCAAACAGAAGCTGAATTATATAGGAAATCTATCTCCTCCAAGCTTTCAGACTTTTATCTAAACTCCAAACACAAAGGAGGGTCAATAAACCCTTGAAAATTGAATTCTTTCCAAAGAATGTACCCAAATTTTCGGGCAAATTTTGTTAAATTATTTTATTTTTAGCACAGCTGGTGGAGAACATCAACAATGGTCGGCGAGTGAAGGTGAGCAAACTTAAAGAGGCTATTCAGACTTATCATATGAATTAATGATTTCAGTTTTGCATTCAAAATTGGATATGAAAGAGTTTTGACAACTTCAAAATGGTGCTTCGTGATGTTCAGGCGCAATCCTAACGAGTTATTGCACCATTGCACAGATCATGGAATAATCGTGATAGTGGATTTCTTGGGAAGAATTGAAGCCGAAGAAAACCAAGTTGGCCCTGTCGGCCAAGAAAGCTATAGTGATAGTTTTTTTGGGATGCGAAGGTTATCATTCACATTGAAAAGGGTAAAATACACATACGAGTATAATGTAGAGCTATTGGATTGATCCGACGTCATTTGGGATCAAGAAAATGATTGCATTTGGCGAACAAGTCCGTAATTGGATTACGTAGTGCTCTCTCTCTCTCTCTGATATATCATATGCTGCAGATATAGCACCCTCCTGTGACTATCTTATGTTTCCAAGTACGAAGAAAAGGCTCGCTGGTAAAATATTTGGGTCGAATGAAGAGATCATCAATAAATTAAACGAATATTTTTGACCACCTCGAGGATTCCTATTATTTGATGGGCAGCAAAAAAATGAAGAAACATTGAACGAAGTGTTTCGAACTAAAAGAAGACAATGTTGAAAATAAAGCGCTTTTTTTTTTTTGCCGAAAGACCAAAATCCTATTATGTGCATAGCTCTTGGTGTTCACAAATCAGTTTCAATTTCCACTCTTCGAAATTGTTTCATTTTTATTTTGTTTCCATTAGTTTATAGGCATTTAATTAAATTTTAATAGATTTATGTTTTAACTTCTTGAAAATTGTCCTTTTGGGAGACAGTTTTATAATGACACACTCTTTATGCATTTACCCTGAATTGTTATTGTACTTGAAAGTCGCCGCACGTGTGTAACTCTAAATGTATATGCAGATAATAATATTAGCAGAGATTTCGCAAATAATTCAACATTACAAATTTTATTACTTGTGTTCTCTCGCCCATCTCTTGCTCTCTCTCTCTCACTCTTAAAATTTAAAGTTATATTTAATATATGCACAAGTCGAAATATGTGGGTGTCATCATCTCAAAAGTCTGTTTATTTGCAAGAATGGCAGTAACAATAAATAGTAGCAGGAACAACGGTAATAATTTTGTTTATTAACAGCATGCATATTTACATATTTTTCGTAATTGGTTTAAAACAAAACAACAACAACAACAACAACAACAAAGAAGCTTCCTATATATATTTTTAGCACCACCATGAGCCACCATCATCATCATCATCAATGATCTGACTAACGTCAGCAATGGAAGAGTATATGCAGATACTAATAATGTTAATGCCTACTTTATGACTGTCAACGTTGTCATTGTTGTTGTTGTTGTTCTTGTTGTTGCTGCTGTTGTTGCTTTGGAATTTTTAATGATAATAAACGTATGTACTACCTACATATATGTGTATGTATTGTATGATAAGTAATGAAATGTTATTTGCCACCTTCAGAATATGTATTTGTATTAATGCAAAACGTTTAAGTTGATTGTGTTTACAAAACGTGAATAATACACTGAATTTTTTGGCATCACTCACTCCACTACCTCACCTATGCCTCTGTGCCGCCCTGTGTTTCTCTCTCTCTCTCTCCCTTTCTCAGAACAATATTCATTTTATTTCTGCCATTTCTACAATATTTCTTGTCTTCGGTGTATTCCTTTTTTGTTGCATATATTTTCTATATGAAAATATATAAATTATTTTTTGTTGTTCTGTTGCTATTGCCTAAGCTCATTTCTTTTGTTGCTTATATAAAAGATTATCCTGTATTGGGTATATTGAATAAAGACTCCCTAAGGATGCGTTTATATGTACATATACATATATATACAAATAAGTATATGTACATATATCAGTGTATAGCTGATGTGTATTAAATTATTAAAGCACATCAGCAGTTTAATAATACGTATGTAAGTATGTAGAGGTAGGACAAAAAAAAAAGAATATATTCATTCATGCTCTGACATGCACCTAGTTGTATAAAACATGCTCATAGTAATAATCATACTCCAATATATATTAAATAATTGATTTCTTTTATTACCTATACAAATTATGAAACTTATGGATTTATGTATAGGGTGTTTATGGACATTGCTTTCATATTATTTAAATATTTTATACCCTCACCTACTCATATTAGCTGATTCCAAAAGGCAGTAAGAAAAAATGTTGAATAAAACAAAATTTTTTTAAATAAAATCAATAAATTGGCATTTTATTTGTGTTCCCAAAATTCTCAATCCCTCTTAAAATCACCTTATATAAATAATACAATATACTAATATCATTTGAATAAATGGTGTACCAGTGCGTATGAGTGCTATTAGTTATCTGCGTAAATGCTGATATTGCAAATCCGCCAAATTGATTGCTTTATGCCATAACAATTTAGTGGAAATAAAATGAAAATATAAAAAATAAATATATATACAATAAGGTGGGTCAGAATAGAAGAGAAAAAAACAATTTACAAATGAATTCTTACTATATTGGCGCAAGAAAGCATTCATCTAAAATCAATTTTGACAAGTATCATAAATATTGCTAATCCACCAAAAAAAAAGAGGAATTGAAATCATTACTCAATTCATGAGCAAATATCTTGACCCAACCTAATGTACATGTACATATATACAATAAATAGTAATCAATATGATGATAGCTTCTTGAAGATTATACGAATGCTACATACAACAATATCTATATTATCAATATGTGTATGAATAAAGGATAATATATATTTATTTTGTTTTTACAATAAAGGTATATGATACTGATTATATGAAGCAACTATATTATAATAATCATATTGTGTATTTGCATTGATAGTAACAATATTTGAAATTAATATTTAATTTAATCCCATTTTCAGAACGTCTTAGCATAGGGAAATATAAATATTCGGTAGACGATTTAGTTTATGACTATGGAACTATGGAATTTTCCTCCCAAAAAAAAAGTATAAGTAGTCATGTATGTGTATTAATCGCACTGGATTATACTATTGCCAGATTTTAGCTTATGATGAGTTGTATAAATAAATAAATAAATAAATATAAATATGAAACGAACTCAATTCTATGCTAATTCTATACAATCATTTAAAAAAATTACATAAAGATTGACGATGTGGGAATGTTGGCCTATAGGCCAGTTGATATATTGATAGCTGGTGGTGACAGGGCTGGTGATGGTGATGAGAAAAAAAAAAGAACACACAACCTGACTTGTTTTCAGCGATAGTTAAAATTTAACCTTTCTATCAGAAGAATCCGATTTCCCGATTTAGGGAATATTATTTTTTACAAATTGATTATAAATTACATTAAAGAAAAATTAAATTAAATAATTTAAATCACTATTAAACTTTTAGTTGAAAAGCATGCACTCGTCGGGAAAAGAATTGGTAAAATTATGAATTTTTGTTGATTTATGGGAATGTACAACAAAGAATATAAAGGGAAAAGGAGAAGGAAATAGGCAGAACAAATGGAGGAGAGAATGGAATTGCCTGGAAGGTATAGAAATAGGGATAAAGTGAACATGGAATAATGAGCAAATGGATAGGGTTGCCAGACCATCCATCCACTCATACACTCCAGTTCACTTTCAGAGTGCACGCATCTTATACTTACATAGACAAGGATTTTGAGTGTTCCTTAAAATATGTTCTTTTCAATTGCTTAATTCCAAAACCGTTTTTAAGACATATAAACATACTTTTCTACTGCAATGCTATTTTTTTTTTCCTCCCAAAAATTATTATCTTGATATTTATATCTTTGTAATTTTACCAAAAAAAAAAAAAAAAATCTCCTTACAGTCGGCTGGGGCCGACCAAACTATACCCTGCATATGTAGATTTATATATAAAAAGTTTACTCGAATATCCAACTTTTCTTTTATTTCCACTTTTCGAGAAACAATTTTTGCATATACTACTAATTTACACCCGAAATATGGTTGACTTTGACGAAGTAAAAAGATTTTAAGATAATTCCGAGGATTAGTATGGGAGCTATATAAAAAGTGGGCGTGGCTTACCACTTTCTAGTAAATCCAATTAATTTTTCAATGTTAATCCACACCTTAAATTTGGTGTCCTACGTTGAATAGTTTCTAAGTTATGGTGGTTAACATTTTTGTTTAATTTCCTCAACTTTGTATGGGAGCCCCAATAAGAAGTGGGCGTGGTACACTGATTTTCTGCCATATTATTTCCGACTACCATATTAATCTAAGTGTCAATTATGGTTATTGTAGACATAAGATTGCCTAAGTTACAGCTGTTTCAATTTAAAATTTGTATGGGGGCTACGATAAACACTGGGCGTGGTGCGCCCATTTTCTGTGAGCCTAGTTGCTCGTACAATACTAATCCATACCCTAAGTCTCGTTGTCCTAGGCTAAATGGTTTGTAAGCTATGGAGCTTAAAATTTTAGTTTAATTCACTCGACTTTGTATGGGAGACCCATGAAGCAGTGGGCGTGGCACACTGATTTTCTGCCAGATTTTTGCCGACTACGATATTAATTTAAGTGTCAATTACGGTTATTCTAGACAGAAGATTGCCGAAGTTACAGCTGTTTCAATTTAAAATTTGTATGGGGGCTACAATAAACACTGGGCGTGGTGCGCCCATTTCAAGTGAGTCTAGTTGCTCGTACAATACTAATCCACACCTTAAATCTCGTTATTCTACGCTGAATAGTTTGCAAGTTATAACCGGTAACATTTTTTTTAATTTCCGCAACTTTGTATGGGGGACCCAAAAAGGAGTGGGCGTGGCGCATTGATTTTCTGCCATATTATTTCTGACTACCGTGTTAATCTAACTGTCAATTATGGTTATTCTAGACAGAAGATTGTAGAAGTTACAGCAGTTTCAATTTAAAAGAAGTACAGACACTTTGTATGGGAGCTACGCTAGAAAGTAGGCGTGGCTCACCCACTTTTGGCGAGGTTATATAGTAGTATAATGTAACTCTATGAGCGAAATATTGTTGTCCCAGGTGGTATATTGTGTGAGTTATAGCAAGTTAAAGATTTTGAAAATTTCGAGGTTAGTCGCTTTGAATGCTTGGTGTGGGCGTGGTTATTGACCGATCATGCCCAATATCAATCCCCTCCGTACCCTTGGATCATAGATTACTTATGCCAAATTTCATCGAAATAGCTCAATATTTACTCAAGTTATCGTGCGAACCAGCCAGGTGACAGACAGACGGACGGACGGACGGACGGACGGACGGACGGACGGACGGACGGACGGACGGACATCGTTAAATCGAAAATTTAATCGACGCTGATCACGAATATATATCTATGTCTATATCTCCGGAGATTCCTTCAAGTGGACACAAACATCTGACCGAAATGAATATACCATGCATATTGCATTATGCAGGGTATAAAAATTGACCAAAATTTTACCAAATAAAATAAGTAAATATTCAAGTTTGAACTGAAATGGCGTAAAATTCATACATTTATGAAAATATACATTTACGATCATAAATCAAATTTAATGGCAAATATTGTCAGTCAAATGTCAATCATTCACAATTTTTATAATTTCACATATTTAGTTAATATTTTATACAATTTCATATGCTAATAATAACCCAATAGGACAAGATATCACATAAGTCTCATTGGTCGGAGAACACCACAGAATATATTTGTCCCTATTACAAAGGCAAGTGGTCCCAATTCTAACAAAATAACTCATAAGTCGATCATTTATTCAATTTTTAACTATTAGCAAACCAATCCTAAATAAAAGTTCAAAGGTATCACATCCCTTTGGAATTCATATGTATATCGAAACGCAATCAAAGTTATATACAATACACTTAAATGTTGTAAGTATTTTCAAGTAAAGTCAATTTATATATTGTTACATTCCATGTAATCATATTTAAGCCCATTGTAACAAGCAAAATTACCAATTTCATTATACAATTATTCCCTTTCTTGTGTATGTATTCTTATAGTATGTGTAAACATATATGTATATATACATATATATATATGTATCTATTGAAACAATACTAATATGTAAATAAATAATATTTAAATTTTTACATATCTTTCGATGCTACGCTGAAAAAAAAATACCCCTTTTGAAGAATATAAAATACTTCTACTAATATATAATTTTGCAACCCTCGCATATAAATTTGGGTTATATTACAATATACATACTTACATACAATATATGTATATGTGTATATACTTATATGTATACTAGAACGTATCTAGTTAGAAAGGGGAAAATTGTAATTTAAATATTTACATAAATTTAGTGGAATGTTTTTTATATTATTTAATTTTTTTTTTGTTTTTATTATTTTTATTATTATTATTTTTTGTTTTTATTATGCCAATAACATGATGGCATATTATATAGAAGACAAAATGAAATAAATTTGAAAATACTTATGAAGATATGAAAACATGTAGTTAGTAATATAATATAATTAAAATTTTCTTCTCAAATTCAAACTGAGAATTTAAGTTTCCAAAAAAGTTGTTATAATATACTTAATTAATTGGTGATAAGTAGATGCTTGAGATTAAATTCCGATTAAGTATTGTATATCATGGTAATCATGTGTTTAAAAATAATACATTGTAAATTTAATTTCCAAACCTATAATAATATACAATGTAAATATGAAAAATGTTAGCTCATTCTAAAAATCGCATAAATACTAAGAATATGTAATTAGCATTAAAAATCATTTAATAAAACAATAGATAGTGTCCTTTTATTAAAATAACTCTTAAGTAGACCATTTATTCATATCAACAACATATAAACATGGTCCCATAAAAACTCCTAAAGTTAAAAATATTAGTAAAAAGGAATCTAATATCTTTGGTTGACTTTTAATAGCGATGGCCAATGGCTGATCAACATTTCATATATCCAAATGATGTAGAGTAGTTTCAAGTTTCTAGGTTTTTTCATCAAACTTTTAATCATCAAGTCAAGACCACCATTTGGCAAACAGTTGAAAATAAATTTGTACCACTATTGTACAATTTCCTTCCAACGAAATGTGACTCTCATCAATAGAAAACATATGTCGGCACATTTTAGTGCTATAGAAATACATGTTAATTATGTTTTGGGATCAAATGACCTAAATAATGGAATTTTTGTCCAATTTTACAAAATCAAATCTCAAATTTCAAAATTGAGTAAACTTTTTCACAATGTTTCGTTCAGAAAAATACTTCAGAAAAAAGTCGTCTGAAGATTTCATGAACGAGTAACTGCTATATTTTGTTAAAAGACAATTTTGAGATATTGACCTTCATGTGATAATGAAATGAGAACAAATATTGAAACTTTAGCACACAATATTATGAGAATCCAGCTTGAAATTGAAAGAAATATGAAGCGAATACTTATATGTGATAAATTTTGTGGTTAATGGTGACGAAATTCTTACCAGGACACATACCTATATTCAAATATTGAATTTATTTAGAATCCTTTGCTATTTTTTGGAATCTATATGCTATTATTAAAATAAATTTTATACTCTGATAGTTAAAATTTCCATAAAACCAAAAAATTTCTTCTCGAACTACGTGAGTATAATGATTCTAAGGTAATCCAAGGTAATCACTTAAAATTAAACTACATGTGATTCGCGTCTTTGAGACAAAGACATGAAATAAACCACATAAGAGTACAAAAGCAAAAGTACTATAGACTGAAGCTGAAGCACTATAGTGCCACAATACCATAACATATATATTCTAAACTGAATACACCATAGTGCACTTAGTATGTTGGAACAATGTACACCACCAAATTTGTACGCGAATTATATCAGCAAACATTTGAAGTAATTGTACAAATTAATTTATAGTTTTTTTTTTTGTTTAGCTATGTTTATTTTGGTTGCTTCTAAAGTTTACACTGCATTGGAATTTATGCTATAAAAAAGCAGAAAATTCTGCATGCAACATTTGAACCACAAAAACCGTGGCACCAAACAATGAGCACACAAAATGAACAAAAAAAAATACATTTCAACTTTGCTTATTGGATTCATTGTTGAAGGTATGTGAAAGCATGCAGTTATTTTATATTTTTTTGTGAAAAACAATTTTCTCAAGAAATTAATTACTTACGTATTTATACTCAAATATACTTGGCAAGTTAATGCTTGGCATGGTATACAAAAAGTGTAAGCTCATAATAAGTAACAAGCACAAGAAGAAGAAGAAGAAGAAAGTATTGTATTCACGATTTAATCGTCGCTCATTACTAAATATACTATAATAAAAACACAATAGCAAAAAAAAAAAATAGAAATAAAATTAAATAAGAAATTCTCAAGTTAAGTACAAAAAACAAATTAAATAGCATCGCTATTACGTACAAATTTTATCGGAGTAACAAAAAACTACTATAGTTTCGATGGAAACGGTAGTGCAAAAAAGTAAACAAAATAACTAAAAAAACGCATAAATGAAATGAAACGAAGAGATAATACGCAACTAAGTAATACAAAAGATGGTGGTACAAAAAACCATAACAACTTACACACATACACTCACACATAAAACCCCAAAATTCTATTTTTGAAAATGGTGAAATATGCTTACTTTCGTAAAGGGAATAATTCAAACAAACAAAGCATTAATTTACAGATTTACATTTCAAGTGTAGTAAAAAGAAATCCATTATTTTTCCAATAGATGGTTTTAGTAATCTATCTCGCGTCGTATAAATGTAATCGAGTTACTAATCGAGCTAGATGGCATTAGAAAGATAGGATTTTTTGCTAAATAAACCTTTCAGGCAGTTTTGTGATTGCTTGACTCAGTATTGTTTGAGCATGCGTCAAAAATGGACACCAGTAAAGAGAAATTTTACAGTTTTTCTTCGATAAAGGCGAAAATGCAAGCCAGATGGCTGAAATTGTGAATAGTGTTTATGATCCTGATACTATAACATCCAATCACGTGCAATTTTGATTTCGACGATTCCGTTCTGGTAATTTTGATGTCAAAGATGCACCACGCTCTGGAAGGCCAAAGTGTCGAAAATATCGATAAAACAATGGAAATCGTCGAGTCTGACCATCATGTAAGCACTGTTTCTATTGCACAGGAGCTAAACGTTGCACAAAAAAACCGTTTGGAACCATTTAAATAAGGCTGGATACAAAAAGAAGCTCGATGTATGGGTGCCCCACGAGTTAAAGCAAAAAAAAACCTCATGGATCGAATTTCCATCTGCGAATCGCTGCTGAAACGCAACAAAGTCGATCGATTTCTGAAGCGGATGGTTACTGGTGATGAAAAGTGGGTCACTTACGACAACGTCAATCGAAAACGGTCGTGGTCGAATCTCGGTGAGCCGACGAAAACGGTGGCCAAGCCAGGATTGACGGTCAGAAAGGTTTTGCTGTGTGTTTGGTGGGATTGGCAGGGAATCATCTACTATGAGCTGCTCCCCTACGGCCAAATTCTTAATTCGGACCTGTACTGTCAACAATTGGACCATCTGAAGGAAGCTATCGCCCAGAAGCGGCCAGCTTTGGCCAATACGAGAAGAATTGTGTTCCATCAGGTCAACGCCAGGTCACACACATCGATAGTGACTCGCCAGAAGCTTCGGGAGCTTGGTTGGGACGTTCTTATACATCCCCGTTATAGTCCGGACCTTACGCCTAGTGATTACTACCTGTTCCTATCTATGGCGAATGAGATTGCTGGTGAAAAATTCGCCTCAAGAGAAGCTTGTGAAAATCGTTTGTCCCAGTTTTTTGCCAATAGGGCCAAGGGTTTCTATGAGAGTGACATTATGAAATTACCTTCAAAATGGCAAGAAGTTATCTAATCAAACGGTGCATAATTGACCTTAATCGGATCATTCCAACTATGCTAAATAAAACCTTCAATTGAATGCAAAAATAATGGATTTCTTTTTACTAGACCTTATATATTCGGTTATTATGATCCACAAGCCGAGCCTATTAAAAGCATATATTTTGTATAAATATATAATTAAATATTCGGTATAAGAGAATGATGTTTTAAATTTGACGAAAATTTAATAGCATTTTGATTTTTGGCTAAAGTATCAATTCATAAAATTTTATCGATTTATCGATAATTTCGATCAATATAAAGAGAGTAGTAATTGGCAAACTCAAAATGTTAGTCTCATTTCTTTGCTTTTTTTTTTAGTAGATTTGAAGTCAACCGGCGGCAATCATATAACTGTAATAATAATGATAATGTTAACGATAATAATAATAATAATAATAATAATAATAATACTAATAATAATAATAATTTTTCATCTCATTAATATCTGCTTTGTTGTTATAGGATCCATAATTTAACGAGACAATGTTGAATTAGTTCACCTTGACTTGTGAATTATGAACTGTTATGAATAACAGTATGCATAACTCTTATTTAATGGCAAACAAAATAACAATTTAGTCTTTATTTCTGTTTTTTTTTTCTTTGTATTGGTGAAGACACAAACACGTGTTGCTGACGTTTGCCACTTGTTCTCATTGTTTTCAATAAGTGTCCCCATAACCATTTGCTTTGAGCACAAACAATATCAATATCAATTTCACTTTTATCAATTGAGTATGCAAAAACCAACAACAACAACAACAACAATAAGCCAACAAATAAGCAAAAAAAAAAACAAACGTACAAATATTATTAAAGATGAAAAAATTAAGGAAGAGTATAAAATCATTTGCATAAATATTTATACACATTTACTATATAAAAGGTTATTCCATTCACTTTACATTCTCTATTTCTTTATAGCTCCTTTTTTTTTGCTCTGTCCCCAATGTGCCCTTATAAATATATATTCTATATTATATTTTCGACGCTTGTTGATATTATGAATATAAATATACACTTGTATGTAAGTAGGTGAGTATAATGAAACGTGAAGCAATTTAAGAATGCATGAAAATACTCACGTATAGCTATGTACAATACATACATAGTGGCTACAGTGATTCATTTCACAGACGAAATTAAAAAACTCAATTCGAAGGAAGGAAATCTAATTAATTTGAAGCAAGAAGAAATGCTCCAAATGAATGAATGAATGAATGAATGAATGAATTTATTTTTGATATTTTTATTTATTTATAATAATTTTTGTATTATTTCTAAGCTCGAGCATATTTGAAAATATGAAATCTTCAAAGAAGTGTTCAAGCTTTGTGCATTTATGGGCGGTTTTTTTTTTTGTGTAGAACCAACCACTGTGCATAGCTTTAGTAAATTATTGCAATATTTAGTGGTGGTATGGCATTCCACCAGAAACCACAATCATACACACAATCGCACAGCTAAAATATCAATGATTACACGTTTTTCAACTTCGATAGTACCACGTACATCTACATATTTATCATATATTTATGCAAGAGAACGAATGAAGTGTGGAAATGTGGTTTGGCAGAAAAAAACAAAAACAAAAAAAAAAAAAATAGCAAAGCATCATACGCTTCGTTTTCAATTTGCCCCATAAGACAATAAAAACGCCATGATTTGCGTAGGCTAACATATAGTAAAAAGAAAAATCGCGAAATATATTCAGACAGAAAAACAAAAAAACGAATCTGAAACAGTCAAATATACAACAGCAACAAATACTGCTTTTTTTTTTTCTTCCTCTTCTCCATCATTCTGATTATATATGAATGTATGCGTGATACGTAATATGCATAAATATGTATACGCGTGCATATAACCTTGTAGATAATATCAAAATATTTTCAAAATATTGATATACAGTATTGACCAATACTAAGATATCAATTTGAATGAGTTCATTTCATCATCTTTCGTGGATTTCGTGGATTTCATTTGTTGAGAAATAAAAATTATTTTTCAATTTTTTTCCTCAGATGTTTATTTTAAAGTCAATTAATTAGAGGTTAATTAATTACAATCCCACTTATTATTGGAGCATTAGGAATTATATAACATTCTAACCGTATACATCATAGCATGTATCCCTTATAATTTATAGCTAAAATTATAGGTAAAAAAAAAGAAGAGAACAGTTATTTGATACTGTCTATATTTTGCAAGTATATTTTTAATTTCGGCCAGTGAATAATTTTATTTGAATTTTGTCATTTTTGGTAACACTTGTATAGGGGTAATTAAACTCCTTCAAGTAAGATACTATATTATTGACCACTACTGTGCAATATGATTATCTCTGTTGTATATAGTGTTACATACATACCATTTTATATATATATATATATATATATATATTACTTCGCAGTAATAAAAGTGAAACCAACAACAACAACACCAACATAAGCACACCATAACTGCTATTGCCTCTATTGAATGCCGCATATGTACTACTATGCTCGTTTTATGTACGTAAATATGTGTTCTTCTGCATGTGGCTTCCTTACATATGTTCTTTCATATCTAAATTTGTGTTCGTGCGCGCATTTTTATTTGATTCAGTATTTTTTTTATTTTTGTATATACCACCTTGATCAAAAAGTTCCCGGAATAACCACAATTGGCGCTCCCATCGCTCCAATTTAAGTTCTGTTTTTTTTTTTTGTTAAGTTGGTACATCTATTGTTGATATTTCCTCTAAATCTTAGCATCATAGCTTGACATTTGCAAAAGTTACGTAGCCCAGAGTACATCTATTTCAGTACTTCCTGCGATTTTTCCATTACTTCCTCTCGGCTGCTGGTTTTTTAAGTCGATTGAACAGAAAGAAGTCATATGGAGCCAAATCAGGTGAATTCGGTGGCATTTGGATGGTGTTTATTGCGTTTTTCCTTAAAAAATTACGAATAATGATGGCACTGTGCGAAGGTGCATTATCATGGTGCAAAATCCACGAGTTTTCTGCCCACAATTCTGGTCTCTTTCCGTCGTACTCACAAACCCACGTCTCGTCTCCAGTAATGATCCTTTTGATAAATGTGTGTTCGGATTCAGCCTCGCAAATCATGTCTTTTGCGACATCAACACGGTCTCTTTTTTGCATGAAATTGATTAAAAATTGTAAAAAATCGCCAACACACACAGAGATAGATGTACTTTTGGCTACGTAACTTTTGCAAATATCAAGCTATGATGCTAAGATTTAGAGATAATATCAACAACAGATGTACCAACTTAACAAAAACAAAAAAAAAAAACAGAACTCAAATTGGAACGATGGGAGCGCCACACGTGGTTATTCCGGGAACTTTTTGATCAAGATATACCATCGTTTGCTTATTTGGAGTACACAAGAAGTGAGGAAATCACTTGAGAAATGGTAATAAAAGAATAATTTAAATTCGTTGCACAAAGTACACACATACACACACACTTATGCATAAGCTCATCCACATATACAAAATGTTTATCGTTTTCAATTTAAATGAGCGATTTTCTTGTTTGCGTTCTTTTTTTTTTTTCTCTCTCATTTCTGTATTTATATTTTTTTATTAATTTTTCATATTTTTATTTTTGTTTCATGTATTTTATTTATTTTTTTTTTTTTTTTAATATTTCTTTGAAAAAAATGTAATGAAATTTTTTCCACTTAAGTTTTTTTTTTTCGTTTTTCTTTAATAATTTCGAGTATTTTTGTGACATTTTCGAATGAATAATAATGAATTAATTCTTTTTATACAATATCTCAAAGCAATTGTGAAGGTGAACGCAATTGTGATTAAAAGTGAGAAGAGTTCTTTTTGCATAAAGTGGCTCTGTAGGGAGTATAATGCTTCCTTCTCTGTGTTACCGTAAAAAAAAAACATTTTTTTTTTGAGATATATATACGTGCTCTTTTTCACACATCGCAAACTTTAAATGTGATTAACACAAAATATGGCTTTAACAGAACAAATGAATAAACCAAAAAACTGTCGATTGTCTAAAGTCATATATTAATTTTATAGTTTATTATATGGAACTACAGCTAAAATTGATGTTCTAGAGTCGAGTTTCTAAAACAAAGTGCCAAAATGTTTTAAATGAAATTAGCAATGCTTAATAATTGCGATAAATAAGTTGTTTAGCTTCGGTCAGAAAGAAATCAGCTTAATCTTAAAGTTCTTTTAAATGTTTTTACATCAACGTCTTTATAAAAAATGCAATAAAAAGCAATTTAAATTTAAACTACAAAATATGTCTTATTTTCATTTATCTTTAAACATTGTTCTCCTCCCCGGAGCCTTAATATAAATAGTACCAATTTTATTTTACTTGTAGTATGTGCTAATAATTTTATTCAAATCACTGTAGGCGATATTATTTCTTGCTTTTTTTTTTTAAATACTTACATACATCATAAATATTTTCCTGGAGATGGCCCAGCACCATCAGCATTTTATTACTTATCTCACCTATTGATAGAATAAACACTTAAATATGAATCGATTCATTAAGCGAAAAAGTCAATAAATACGTAAGCATACTAAACCTTGAATGGAGATGAAATAATGTGATAGTTGATAGTAGGATAATACGAAAAGAAATTATGTACGAACGTAGCACATAAAATAAGTAAAATCATAACAAGTGTAATAAGTAATAACAATGGCCAAAAGTAAATAAATGAGCTCATTAATAATAATTAAAAGCGTGACTAATTGTGTAATACTTGAGTGTTGATTATATAACACACACACACACACACACATACATACATACAGACATAAATACATCCATACATACGTACACATAAACTCCGACACGTACGAACGAACGAACGAACGCATATTGTCATAAATGATCATATTTGTACTACTTATATATGTACATATTTTGACGCTTACACATGTTCGCCTCCCATTTATATGCGAATATATGCCGACACATTAACACATGATTACATGTAGGAATTTCATTAAAAAAAAAAAAAAACAGCATCATCGATAGCGATGAAATGCTTCAGCTGTTGTACGAACGAACATACAAATCTACTAGTATATCATATTGTATTATGCTTGTATTTTATTCAGCATTTCTTGAACATACATATAAGCGACATATAAGCGATGAAATATGTGAACATATTTAATAATTTATATGCACATACTAATAATAATAATAATAATAATAATAATAATAAAAATACTGTGAATATCCACACTCATACATACACACACACATACACACACACGTATATGTAAGTATATTCAACCTCATGTTCATAAGATAAAGTCTCTTCACAAATGTATTCATTTTCTCTTTAATAATGATGATTAAGATAACATCACTTGTCAACTTGTTATTCTGGCTGCACATACATACATACGTACACCTACATATCTTAATGTGTTTTTGTTTTGCTATTTGCTGCTAGTACATAATACATATCACCATCATACAATACTGCTTCAGTAGTCACATTCATTCACATACTCTTCCACTAACATTAACACATACATAGTCGTACCTACAATTGGTTCACTATTTTGGTGTGCTCTAATTTTATTTCTTTTTTTTTTTTCTTCGCATCGTCTATGAACATATTGTGACGTTTGTGTTTGCGGTCTTATGAGTCTTGATTTATGCTGTTCGACCTCATTGAAGTGTATGAATATAATTCGCTAATTCTTTCATGTGTACAAAATATATAGAAATTAAGATGACCCACTCTTAAATAAAAATAAGTTGCTTATGGCATTCGTGTTTTATATGGTTTTGGAAAATATCTCAAATTCAAGTTTTCTATAAAAAAAAACATAGTTTTCAATCTGCCAACAGGCTCAAAATCATAAAATTTGATAAACTTAAAATTTCTTTGAAGAGGACATAACTTTTTTTTTGTTTTGTTGAGGCATCTTAATGTAGAAATGTATAGAGTTACCGCCCGTTACACATATGAAGACTATATGTTATATTTCTGGGCTCAGCAATGTAAATTATTAGTTCCCTTCGAGTAATGTTATCCTTTCAATAAAAAATCGCCAACATCGTGATATTTTGAATATTAGAATGATGTTTTATTGAAAATTTTGAAAATGAAAATGATAAAGCACACATTTTCTAATGTAAGATCGAATAAATGTTGTCACAAGAAACTCTGTTGATTTTCTAGATATATTTCATACAGTCCCCTCATATACCCTATACCTGTATACCTTTATAAGCATTTACATATAAATAATTATGTATACATGTGCCAGATTATTGCCATTCTTATTCTATCATATGTTCTCTATTCTTGCGATTATCCTACAAACTAACCAACCAACCAACATTCAGCAACCAATGTGAACACATCAATTAGTTGCTTTCACCACTGTGCTGTTGAAGTTGTTATTATCGTTGTGGTTTTTAGTGTTGTTGTTGTTATTGTTTTTGTAATTGGTGTTTTTATTGTTGTTGTAGATGTTTCAGTTTATTTTTCACAAAAGTTTTCCATTCTTGCTTATTCCCCATATAACAGAAACAGCATCAAATCAAATGTAGAGACTATGTTATAGTTGATGTACATATACAATATATTAGATCAGCTCAAATTATCAACGAAAATAGATTGTAGCAGCACATAGATTTTGGGCGAGATTCTTAATGAAAATTCCAATGAAAATTTTAATTCTAAACCAAAATGCAAGCAAAAATTCAACAAGAAAGCTGTAGAGAGTATTAACAGAGTTTTAACAGAGAGAACTATGTTCATAATGTTGCTGAATTTAAATCATAGTATAAGTGAAATGATGCTATACAATTTTGAAATGATTTGCATCAGAAACAATTTTATCCTTTCTAATGTATGTATTTATTTGTGTTTGTATTTTTGTATTTCTATTGAATTTTCTATTTATTTTGTTGTGGTCTCTGTTTGATCTGATTTACAAAGCTGCATATTACATATAGTTATGTATTCTTGAAGATGTTACTGATTTCTTCTATCTATAATTGTTTATTCTACAAGTCAGCGTTATCCAACAGTAGTTGGAAATTTAAAATATAAATAAAATATAAATCTTCAATAGAAATATGTACACAAGAAATAAATTTAATTGTACGAGTATGTAAATATCGCAAATGACCGCAAATTAAATGACCGCAATTTTTAATTTTAAAAAAATGTTTAATTGTACTCGTAGCTCTATCTGTCGAACAAGTATTCTGGGTCAGTACAATATCGAAACATCTCTTGATAAATGGGGTTTTAAGCATTTGAACGGAATTTCCAAATTTCCTTCCCTGACAGGTATGCCTGGGAAACGAGAGGACCTCCGCCACTCTCTACTCTCATCTTTACTGACGGTTCAAAACTGGATGGAAGGTTGGGAGGGGGTGTATACTCGAAAGATCTCAACCTTAATATCTCATTCCGCGTGCCTGACCACCTTAGTGTGTTTCAGGCAGAAGTAAATACTATTAATACTGCACACACTTGGGTCAAGCAAAACACTGTGTCTCGCAGAGACATTTGTATCTTGAGTGAAAGCCAAGCTGCTATCAAAGCCCTGAACTCCGTTCTCGTTAAATCTAAGACCTGTCTTGACTGCCGCAGATCTCTCGATGAGATTGCAGAGCAGTATAACATTCTTCTGTGCTGGACGGATACAGCCATCTGTAGAACGGCGAAATTGTCGTTGGAAGCTCACACGTAAACTTACTGACCTAAATAGACTAGACATGTCGACCTATGTGGGAGTGGTCCCTGGCCACTGCCTCATAGGTTTACACGCTGCAAGATTGGGCCTAGGCCATCTCGTACACGATTTTTGCAGAAGCTACAGAGATGAGAAGGAGTCTGAGACCGTCTCACATCAGCTATGCACCTGCCCTGCTTTGTGCAGGATACGCAAATAATTCCTGAGCCATTACCGATGAATGACCAGGTTGGGTTAACAACCTCCTAAAATTTATTAAAAACTCAGGTTGGTTCAACGAGTGAATGGGTAAAGGGAATATTCGCGTGGTATTACAATGGGCCTCTATCTGGCCTACGTGCGCCCTCTCTAATGGAGAGGGCGACCACACTAACCTAACCTAACCTAACCTATCTGTCGAATATTGACAGCATGATGGCTGGTTATAAAATTACGCGCAACTTAAGGACGGTAATTTTAATGATTATTTCGTTAAAATACAACAAAAGAAGGAGGAACTGTTAAGAGTTGTTTTAAAATTGTTAAGAAAATGTTATGACAAACAACGTATCTGTGCTTTGTCGACTATTTTATGACCTTTTTTTTGAACATGGTCATTAGGAATTAATTGCCATTGCAAAACTAGGAAAAGGGAAACTAGGAAAGAGGTAAACTGAAGAAAAAAGTTCGTGAAACACATTGCTATCGATGGGAATACTCGGAAACCGACAAAAGACTAAAGAGATTAAGAAGCGTTTGATAACTAAAAAAAAAAACATTTCTCTCATCGACTACCCTCCATATTCACCTGATCTATCTTTTTGTCTTTATTTTCTATTCATAAAATGCAAAGATGCAATGAAAAGAGCTCTTTATGATAATGTTTCAGTCATTCATGTGTACTGAAGGACATCAAAAAATCGTAAATAAAATAATAATTGCTTACCAAATACCAAATATTGGGCCACATAGGGCCTATTTTGAATTATAATAATTTTTCAAATATTATTATGAAGTGTCTTTTATTTTATTCAATTTAAAATTGCAGATATTCAATTGCTGAATGCGTATTTACGTAAAATATGCTTAGGTACAAAATTATTTGAGTATTTTCTTAAAAATGTACCACAATTTAACAAAAATGTATTATGAAATTTAGTTGAGAGAATAGTCTAAGCTAATTTGGTGAGTAGAATGAAGTAATTTTCGATAAAAAATGGTCAAACTTACTTTTATACGTACATATAATTAAAGCAAAAGTGTTTGAAAAATATTCAACGGTGTTTTTGTCTTAACTTTCTTCAAAGCCATTCAATTTTCCACCCTATATTTATTTAATATATATGAAAAATTTTATACTCATGTATATATGCATATTTTATATTTCAAAAATTATTATAAGAAAGATTAAATTCTTCAAATTCAAATAAAAGAAAACTGAAAATGCTGTTAGATTTAAAACCTCTTTGGAATGCAACAAAAAAAAAAAGGTCAAGAATACAGAAACTGTAAGAAAAACAAACAATAACAACATATTTTTTACCCTTATGTACTTGGAAAATAAGATCAAATATAATATATTTATAAATATTACATATATGTAGTTATATACTCGTATTGTATATATTGTATTTTCTGTTTACTTTATATTTGTACAAACAGAGCCAATTTTCTTCTTAATAAAATCTCATAACACTAGTATGAGTTATAAATATATTGACCAGCAACACCTTTTATTCCTTATTCAAACATCAACTTCAATGAAAAATTCTTAAGAAATGAAAGCAAATGTAAAAGGATGAATGCTAAAAGAAGCAAAGAATAAAATGAATTTAGAAATAGCAAAAAAAAAATTGTAAACGGAAAAATATACGTTTTTATCTCAAGTACCAATACAAATATGACAGACATCTATCTAACTAAGATGAAAATAAAAAATGTAACAAACAACAAATGCCATTACTAAATTTTTATAAAATCATCCAACTAGACCAATAAAGTATTCATTCGCAGACTTGACTCTGTACTCTACTCAATTGCTCATCGATATTGAACTTATATTTATTGTATATGTACTCGTACACAAGAACTTGTAATATTACTTGATGAATTCAAAGTATCTATATATTTTAAGAGTATATTGTTAGCCATTTTGTTATTTTTTTTTTTTTATTTTTTATTTTTTTTTTATTGACAGGCTGACTACTAGTAAATGGGTAGCTGATTGACTGATACTCGTACTCTCATAGAAATAAGCTACCATTTGTTAAAGTACTATCGATTTGTCTTGTACACCACATACAGTAGTATGGAAAGCGAAATTAGGCACATAAAATATGACTGAGCTCTGTAGGAATTCATAAAGTTATCTGAAAATCAAGGAAGCATATAGAGTTTGTTATATTTTCTGACAAAAAATGTCGTTTATTCATCTTCGAAAAAGAATTTAACAAATCACCAACTTTAGCGATATAAAGAATTTCTTTCAAAAAATTTTGAAAAAAAATTTTATATTTTTCTACCAAGCGATATAGATGAGTTCAATTGCCATTACTAATTCCGTTTTCAACTTATTGGCCCATGGTTATAGTCTTCGTTAGAATCATCTTAAAGTTAGAATCGGATTTTCACAGATTTTTGTATGGGAAGTATGTCAAAAAAAATCGATTCTAAATTTAAGATGATTCTAACTTTAATTATAATTACGGGCCATTTTATTTTACTTCAGTAAGAATGCTATTTAATTTTATCGATTTTACACTACGTTTGAGTACCATATCTAATGCTTAATTTTTTCAATGTCTAATGTCGACCTTTGTTCTACTATGCCTGTGTGTGTGTGTGTGTAAAAAGAAGAGGATCAAAAAAGATCGAATAGCAAAGAATAAGAAAAATTGTTTTGAAATAACACCAACATATTTCATAGCAATGAGCAGGTATGGATGGATTCATATGTTAAGGCCAATATATTAGAGTGTGAGATGATTATAATAATGCTGCTACATGTATTGTTTGATTTTCTACCGTAACGGCATTCCCACGCAAATACCTACACACATACATATATACTTGTATATCACACATTTCCATTTGCAAACAACAAGGCAACTGTATAAACATATTGTACCAAGGCAAATATTCCTATTCTCGAGTACTGTTATGTTAGTATAGTAAAATAAAAACAACAACAACAACAAGGAGAGAGAAAAAATATACCAAAAAAGGCAAGCATTTGCAAGACAAATTATTTGAGGGCTGCTTAAGTTAGGAAGTTGATTTGTTTGGTGAATTTGTCTATTTGCTAAGTTAGCATAGCTAACACACACACACATAAAGAAGAAAAGGAAACAGAGTCATTCGGAAATAAATAATATTTGTTCATACTACTCTATGTAGTAGGATAGTAGATGCGGGTGATTCTGTATGTTGAGTGGTAATTTAATATAATATATGTATATACATATATATGTTCATATATATGTGTATTTGATTTACACATAGACATATACACACACACATTATTAATGTTTCGGTATTATTATTATTTTCCCTTAGCAACTAAGACGATTGACACCAATGTATTGTATGTACATAATATTCTCCTTACGATTTTATGTCTTAAATATTGTCAAATTAAACAAATAACAATAACAAATGGATGCTAGGACAAATAATAAAATGATCTACTTAAAAGAAGGTAAATATGTATATACTTCAATGCGAAATGTATGTGGACAAAAATGTGTAGGTGAATGAGGGGGTGTGAATATTTCTATAAATGTTATTGTATATTGATTTAGAGCTTTTTTTTCTTGGTTTTGTGCTATACTTTCTGGAAGCATATTGCAGTACGCATGTGTTACATGCTTGGATCTATTAGAAAAGGGATACGCGCCTTTACATAAATGTGTATGTACCCAAGTTATGGTATAAGAGATTTCCTAAAAATGTATAAGAAACAAAAAACATTGGAAATCGTGTGGGAGTAAATGGCGCCACATCCGTGTTAAAGGTCTATAGAATAAAAGAAAATTCGACAAACGACGCCACAGCTGCCCATGAATCACCCTTACAATCCATTATTGTTGCATTAAATTTAAAGTTTTATTTAGCATAGTTAGAATGATCCGATTTAGGTCAAATATGCATCGTTTTGTTCGATAACTTGTTGCCATTTTGAAGGTAATTTCATAATGCCACTCTCATAGAAGCACTCGTTCCTTTTGGCAAAAAACTGGGACAGTCGATTTTCACAAGCTTCTCTTGAGGCGAATTTTTCACCAGTAAAATCATTCGCCATGGGCAGGAACAGGTAGAAATCACTTGGTGCCAGGTCCGAACTATAAGGTGGATACATAAGAACCTCCCAACCAAGCTCTTGGAGCTTCTGGCGAGTCACTATCGATGTGTGTGGCCTAGCGTTATCGTGATGGAACACAATTCTTCTCCTATTGGACAAAGCTGGCCACTTCTGGGCGATTTATTCCTTCAGACGGTCCAATTGTTGACAGTACAGGTCTGAATTAAGAGTGTGGCCATAAGGAAGCAGCTCATAGTAAATGATTCCCTGCCAATCCCGTTTGCGTTGGTTCACCGCGATTCGAACACGACCGTTTTCGCTTGACGTCATAAGTGATCCATTTTTCATCACCAGTAACCATCCGCTTCAGAATTGGATCGGTTCAGCAGCCATTCGCAGATGAAAATTCGATGCAAGATATTTTTTTGCGTTAACTCGTATGGCACCCATACATCGAGCTTTTTTTTTTTTGTATCCAGCCTTATTTAAATGGTTCCAAACGATTTTTTAAACAATGTTTAGCTCCAGGGCAATAGAAACAGTGCTTACATGACAGACAGACTCAACGATTTCCATTATTTTAACGATATTTTCGACAATTGGCCTTTCATCTTTGACATCAAAATTACCGGAACGGAATCGACGCAACCAAAATTGCATGTGATTGGCTGTAACAGTATCATGATCATAAACACTATTCACTTTTTCAGCGGTCTGGCTTACGTTTTCGCCTTTATCGAAGAAAAACTGTAAAATATGACGTATTTTCTCTTTACTGATGTCCATCATTGACGCGTGCTCAAACAATACTGAGTTAAGCAATCACAAAACTGCCTGAAAACTTTATTTAGTACGAAATCTTATCTTTCTAACGCCATCTAGCGTAATCCGATCGCACTCATACAACGCAAGATACAGATTACTAAAACCATATATTGGAAAAAGAATGGTTTACTTTTTACTATACCTGATAAAATTTGTTTCCTTCGCTCCAAAGAGTTGCCTTTAGAGATAGGAAATGTATAATCTGATACCATTAATTGTTTCCCTATAATATGTCTTCGTAACGGAAACATACGTGGAATGTGTCACTTGGAAGATCCACACTCAGTTGTAGAGATCCCAATGTATCCTCATCATGTTACTATTTGATGTTAAGCGATTTTTTGTGTGTTTCATAATTAATAAACTAAAAGAATTTAATTTATACAAGATATGTATACCATAGCTAATAGTTCCTTACAAATATATCTATTAGTATCAATTTCAAAAACATGCAATATATTTGTTATGAATATTAATTTCCACACACACACACACACCACAGGATTGTAGTATGATATTTCGTCATTTCGTCAAATTCTGTTGAATGAAACTACATGGAATATTGTAATTAATTTCCTATGTATATATGTCTTTTATATCGACTCTTTGATGCAACCACAAAAAAAAAAAACAGAAATCGATAAAAAAAAAATAAAAATAATGGATTAATATTTAAAACGAAAAGAATCGACATAAAAATCAACATAAAAGAATACAACATCAACACTAACGCCAATGACAACGCCACAAGCTATCCGAATTTTATTTCGCAAAAGTTTTCATTTTACTACATAGCTTATGGCAATGCCAAAAACGTAGATCCGGCATTGATCCGACAACATATTTTCGTAAACAAACTATGAATACGGGTATATATAATCAAAAAATCCACACATACACACACACACACACCCACACACATATTCATATACAATAACATTTTGCCACTCTTAAGTACTTCCTCTATTGATATAAAATTCACATACAGAAGCTTTCAAATAACACGCATACACACACACAAATACATTCGCGTATATTTTAATAATCGTCATACAAACAAAAAAAATATAGACTTGCTAAAAAAAAAATTGGAGGCAAACTGAAATCAAAAATCTATTGAGTATGCTACTACTATGACAACGTTCAGCTGCTATTTTAATGATTTTCTATCGAATTGACTACGACAACCACATTCAAAGCACGTCTTACAGCTTTTCGATATTTTTTTTTGCTAGGATGTTACTGTTTTTATAGAGACACTAACATCACTACTGCCATTACCATCGATATTACTACCACATAATATTCCACCAAACATTCCACCAAACATTCCATTGCCACCGCCATAATATGGTGGAGTGGTGTACGGTACATACATATATACTCTTATCATATGTGAGCGAATTCATATGCGGCTATGCGAAGCTATTGTATATTTAAGTAGTCTGTTGTTGTTATTATTGGTTTTATTGTTTTTTGTTTTTTTTTTTTTTTTTTTTTTTTTGCCATACAAACAGTACATATTTATTTACAGAGGCTTCTAGCAATTTCTTTCACTCGTAACACTAAGTAATCTGATTGTATGAGTGTGTCTTTCACTGTGACTTGATATTTACACAGCCGATCCTTGTATGCCTTCATTTTTAAGTAACATTTTTATTTTATTTTTTTAATTTATTTATTCAGTATTCGTTGTTGTTGTTGTAGTTGTTTTTCTTTTTCTTTTTATTAACTCCTTTTTTTTATTTACTGTCAAGTCAATGTGGTAGGTGTTTTCATGATTGTTGGTTGTTGTTCTTGTGTGATTATTACCATTAATGTTATTTTCCGTTATTTTAGATTTTATTTCATTTTATTATTATTATTATTCGATTTTTATTTTTTTAATTCAAAAATAATTGCGTTGGCGCATATGATTTTATGATACATAACAAGCGGTTCATTTTATTGCGTATGAAAATTTTGCATTCGAATATAAATATGTGTATGTAAACGAATAGATATTTGCTTATTTTTCTTAGATTTGATATGAAATTTTACAAAACGAAATATGGAAAATCTAACTTCGGTAATGCCAAAACTTAGTTAACCTACACTGTGATAGATAGACCAAAATTATTTTGAAAAACAAAAAATTTTTTGGGCTGGAAGCAGACAAGATTTT
This sequence comes from Megamerina dolium, assembly GCA_963854835.1. Lineage (NCBI taxonomy): Eukaryota > Metazoa > Arthropoda > Insecta > Diptera > Megamerinidae > Megamerina > Megamerina dolium. Next base: position 49,062,476 of record OY978529.1, on the reverse strand, counting down.
CATTCGAAGGGAGGTAGGTGTTATTTCCTTACAAATTCATCCATTCACGAACTCCTTGGTTGAGTGGTAAAAATAATTTTATTTATCAATTTCCAGCTCAATCGTATCACAGCTACAGTGTGAATAGACAAGATGACAGATAGGCGGATATGCAGACATATCTAAATCGACTTATATAGATTGTGCTTCTAATGATTAATAATGGGTGCTACTAACGAAAAGCTCTGGGACGTAGCTCAGTGGTTAGTGCGTTAGCCTTCTGATAATGTAGGTCGTGGGCACAATCCTATACTGAAGCACAAGTTTTATAGTGACAATATTTTAATATTGAACGGTACCCACATGTCGTTAAGCAATTGGCAACTCTTTCGGCAGTAACAATTTGTCATAAAAACGTCATAAAAGTCAGGGCTCTGCCGTTCGAAAGAAGTAGATGCCTTCTAATACTGCCCAAAAAATTTTACACTTAAGTACTGTATATGATTTCTGATTGACTCTCTAATGATAAATGAAGCAGAACAGAATTCTCAGGAAGACGACTTTGGAAGACTTTTTTTTTTTTGGAAGATGGGACAGAACGAAAAGAAAATGATTTTGATGTTAGTCAAAAAGATGAAAAATAATTCTAAAACCAAATTTATTCTTCTCAATTAATTACCAATGAATTTAGCAAACTTTTCTTAAGCCTCTCCATATACTTCAATATGAACAGGAATTAAGAATATTAAATATGATGATGATTGCTCAAAAGAAAAGAAAAGAAAAAAAGCAAAAACAAAAAGAAAGCAAATCATAACTAAACTTCTTTTGAATCATAATCTCATTTCAAAAAATAAATCTACGTTCAATCAAACTAATGCCACATGGGATAGCACTTCGTTCAAGTATTCCATACATATTCCAAACTTTCAGCTACTACGTATAGTGCACACATGTATATGTGCTATATGAGTGTATGGCGATGTTCAAAAGGAATCAAACAACACATAAAACGATAAATGATTACGTGCATGCTTTTTACCATATGTATTTCTATTGAATCGAATAGCAACACGAAAAAAACACACAATAAAATGATAGGAGTATAAAAAAAAAGAAAAAACAACAAACAACAACAAGGAAAAGAAGAACAATTCCTTAAATCACACAAACATAGACATCTTTTTACAAAATACCATTATGTATGCACAGATGTATTTACAATGAATTGAAGTGAAAAAAAATCCAAACCATACAATTGCCAAAGAAAAAAGGAGGCTCAATATATACATATGTATGTATGCGAAAGTATATCGTTATATCGGTACAATGCCCATCAAATGACTGCTGCATTGCAGAAGCTATCAACAGCAGCTATGGCATATATTAAGCAGCAACAACTGTGTTTCTTTTTATGTATTATATGTATATGTAAGAATGTGTATAAATCAGTAGCAGCAACAATGTTGCTAGCATGACTCGGTCATAAAGCTAGACAATGACACTAATAACAACAAACATATTTTATACACACTATATACATTTTTCTGCTTAGGACATATCTATGATGCTGCCGCCGCCAAAAACTGGCAACAGTAACAGCAACAGAATGAGGTTATTTATTTTTAAAAACAAAACAACAATAACAACTGAGAAAGTACAATGAGAATTTAAAGCAACAAAAAGTTTGTAATGTAAAATATGTATGTTTGCACATGATTACAAACATCTCTGGTATAAAAATGATATAACTCAAAATTATTATTTAAATGTTGTAATAATATTGCATTGCACTTGTAATGAAGACATAAGCTGGGAGGGATTGGAATAACTAATGATGGTCGGTCATATATTTGACTACTCTAGAGGTAATTCTATGGTAGTTATGTGGATATTTGTCGATTTTCGCTTTAAAATTGAGAAAATATTGATATAAATTTGGATAGTCATTACAATATGCCTCCTGATGATGATAAATATATTAACTTTAATTTTACAAAATCGATTGGTGAGAGCTGAATGCAAATTATTGTTGAGCCTTTAATGCACACTCTGGAAAAATAATTGGCTTATTTTATTTTGTATCATTCTTACTGCAAACTTACACAGCTTATACAGTAAATTGTGAAAACTTTTGACAAAAAAAAAGCCATAAATATCATGCATACATATAAATAAGTTTGTTGTATTTCATTATACAAACACACACACACACATACACACACATCCTCCTGTATAAGTGGAAGCGGACCATAAAAATAATATTGTTTTTCCAAAGGCAATCAGCGCACTGAGGTGACGCAAATACATATATGCAACATTATGCGACAACAAAAGAACAACGCATATCATTGTTTTTTCGCCAAAGATTGAAGGCTGCAAATTATTATTGGTCGACAAAAACAATTGCTTGACCGACGGTAGTATGGTGATGATGATAATGATGATGATGATGGCGATGATGGCGATGATGGCGATGATGGCGATGATCGTGATGACGGTGAAGGATGGTGATGATGATGATGATGAATTGTTTAATGGAGATGATAAATGAAATGTTGAACATAACGATGACAGCTGTTGTTTATTTTTATAACATTTTATAATTCATTTTTTGATTTTTTTTTTTTTTTTTTTTTTTTTTCCTTCTAAAATCGACGAATTGTGTAATTTACTTGAAAAAAATATGTATATATATATAGTATGTCACTACACATATACATATATGTGTAGATGATTATATCAACTCATATGCAGTGGAAAATTATTCTCATATAATGCATATTTTTTTTTTTTTGGAATGAAAATTGAAATGCACAAAACTAAAGAGGTGTTGAAGGAATGAGTATAAAATTTGCATAAAATTATATGTCCTACCTGTAGTTCATTTCTAATTTCATACCATATATTTGGACAACGAAAATAGCACAATTATAGCATATATGAAAAAGGTTTTCAATAACTCGTTATTTTTCGTTGATGCGGTAACTAGTCCCATTGCGGGTATTTTAAATGAATTTCGAAAAAAAAACTATACTATACTATAAATAGCTAACTGTATATACAATTCAATAAAAAATACAATAAATTAAAATTAATCGACTACTTGAGGCAGATAACTCAAACTCAACTTGACTTGAATATGATTTACCTCACAAAAGTATACACATGTGCAATATATTTATGTAAACAGCTACAGCAACAAATAATATTACAAACGAATAATAGCACAAGACCATAACAACACAAACAAGCCAATAAAAGCATTACAAAAAGAAAAAAATAAAATCAAATAATATTAAAAATATAAAGTACTCATACGTCACGTAGTACATGTATACAGAAGTATGTACATATGTACGATTGTCACATATATGCATCCAAATATAAAGAGAAAAAATATATAAAAAAAAAATAATCAAATGCAAATCTCATTGCATCTGTACATGATTTCTGTTTGTCGTGTGGCCAAGAAATTGCTTCTTCCAAACCTCACAAACTCTAGCGTAGCATCAGCAGTACAAGTGGTATGAAGGTAGCATAAAAAAATATATGATTATAATTTATATATATGTACATATTTTAATGCTTTGAACAAAAATAAGAAATGCAACAAATCTACATATTATTACGCATACATGTCATATTTTATTTATTTTTTTCCCCCTACTTCATCTTTTTTTTTTTTTTCTCAAACTCTCTTCTATAGGTACACTTCAAATGCATATGATGATGTAGTCCTTTTCTAGTATCATATGGATTTTCATATGTTTACCATAATAATAAATTTTATTCATATAAATATATGTATATAACGTATGTAGATATTATATTCAAGTTATAAATGTACTAAATCATGCATATAAGATATTTTATGCTGCTGTTACTTTTGAATTACTATCTTACTTCAAGTGATACTCATGTGAATGTAAATAGTAGTTTGTTGTAAGAAACGAATAAGAATAGCTAAGAAAAATAAAAATATTGTATACCATGTATTCATGTTCACGTACTTATATTAATCTGTTGCAATAAAAAATTTATTGTATCTACATGTTTCTATGCCAAAAGTTAAGCTGCCATTTCTTACTAAACAAGTAAGAAATACGTACTAGCTTGTGGAAAAAGAGTTATCGAATAAGTTTAATAGAGGCTTTGTAGTGAAATAATTTCATTGAGAGTGTAGCTATACGATGTTAACCATTAACTACACATTCTCTAAATTTGAAAAGGAGTTAGATTATATGGATTCTAATGTAAACTTAAAAGCAAATCGACTGGTATACTTTTGACGATAATTTCGAGGAAATTTATTTATTTATATTTATGAAAACATGTACAACTCAATTCCAATTCGTCATATAAACAAAATTCAAAAAACATTACATAGTTTTAGTAGTAAAATCTGAAAGAATTTGTATTGCTAGGATGAGATTGTCGATACGACTGAGTGTCAAATCCAAACTCAATTCAATATTAAAGACTAAATTAAAAGTTAATATTGTTGTCAAAATATACGATTTTAAAGACCAAATTAGAAATTAATATTGTTGCCAATATATACGATTCTAGGTCTTTAGTCAGTTGAGTTAATTGAATTGAAATCATCTGAGAAAGTTAGTTTGTGTTTGTATTTTTTTCTATTATAATATTAATATTAGTAAAATTCTTTTTATTTTTGATCAAATGTGAGCAAATATATTCTTGTGTTCTTATAGTCTTGCTTCGACACTTCCATCCCGTCTTCTGTTTCGTTTCTTAAGCAGGTTTTGTCATATTGATGAAGACAGACACGATATTTTTCTTGCTTCTTATGTCCTTTAAAGCGTAGAAGGGGTGAAATAAATCAAGAAATCGAAGCTGTCTCCAACTATGAGGAAGAGACGAGGAAGGGACCGTTGGATAATAATTTGTTCCAAATACGAAATATTATTTTTTGATTAACTAAAAGAAAAATGCTCAATGACGTCAGCCTGAAGATATTGCAAAGGATCACTTGGGCAATTTCTACATTAGATGACAGAATTCTCACAGTTTTCGAGAGAAAAATCCTACGCGAAATCTTTAGACATATTTGCGTTGGTTGGCTAGTATCGAATATATTATGGTCAAAGAGGAAGCAAACGGGGTATCAATTGAGCCACATGTGGACATAATGTGCAACTCAGTTTCTGATGATAGCTATGATTATAATACTCATGTCTCAAACGTCAAACCATCATCGTCGAAAACATTTCTGAACAAAATCTAAAAGAATATATATGTTTTCGATTTTCTATGGACTTTTAAGAGTTCTTGTACAAAGATTTTGCCTGAGGAGATCCCTAGTGATATTTTCTGACGAATAATTTTCTAGAACATTTTAACCCACTAGCGACCTCCGAAATGCCATTTTTTTCAGATACTCCTAAAAGAGGGGGTCAAAATGACCCATTCGTAAGAAATAACAGATTAATATGTTCTACAAAATTATACCACGTGAAATTTTACTATATGTTCCCAAACTAGATATTTCGCTGCGATATGAATTTTAACTCAATTTTTTTCGACTTATTCTAAAAAGACTCAGTCAGAGACTCGAGGCCTTTCATCTTGAGTTGCAAACATTTCGGCTACCCGACAATAATTCTGAAATTGTTTCACAGTGTAATCATTCATCATTCAAATATACATTCACACGCGTTACCATACTAATATAATTTATTAAAATATCCTATTTAAATTATTCAAAGTATTTTCAATGCTATTTCAATGGATAACATCAACTAAATTTTAGCCAAAAACCAATTCGATTATACAGTCTATTCAAACATTAATTTCATTTTAATTGCGTGATTTATATTTATTTATTTATACTATTGACAATACAATGCAATAGCTAATAAATTAATAATAATAATAATAATATACACATTAATTTGTAAAATTATAATTGATCTTAATAAGTATTGTTGAAATTCCAAATACATAAAAATCGACTATAAATAAAGGTCACAAATTCTAACAAATCGTAAAATTGTTATCCTAATACATTTATGGTTGTACATTATATTCGTGTAGTGAATACAATATATTTTAATGATACGATTTAAACAGTGAGTTTTGCTAGATACATTAGCCATGTTCATTGCTTTTCATGCCTACAATACTAATATACTATAGATTTTTCGATTATTTCTTGATTCTAATACCTACTATAAACAGATTTCCTACCTATTTTTTTTTTTTTTTTAACATTAATCATTACATCTAATAGTCGTTATAAACTGAACATAGTTAATTTTATGAAGTAAGCTTTTATTTAATTTAATTTTTCCTCTACTTTCTATTTCATTTGTATTTGCTGTTATTCTGTATATGTTTTTGTTTTTATATTTTTGGTCTTTCATAGCATTAAAGCATTGATCAATGGATAAAATTCCAGCTGTGAGGAAAATTGTTTGAGAATTGAAAAATAACCCAATAGGATTTACAAATTTTATTTGGTAGCAAACTGAAGTGCTTCGGGTGGCAAAAAAAAGAAATGAGACAAATAATAGAGAGATTTATTAATATATTTTTATTGCTTTTATTGCATTGTTGCTATTATTGGCCAAAAAACAAAAAAAAAACAAAAATTAGTAAAAACAATCAAATTAAATCGTTCCAGAAGCAAAGAAAAAAACAATTGAATTTTATTATAGTATAAAAAGGACACCTATATTTCGCTCTTGTCATTTTTTCTTTTTTTGTTTATTTCTTTTGAAAAATTTTACACCTTTAAGCAAATTACATGAGAATGAAAAATAATCGCTAATATCGAATACATTAATACATACCTATATACATATTCAAAATGCTTATAAATATATAAAAGTAGCTTATGTAGCTAACATGAAAAGGAATACATGAATATATACATACATATGCATACAGCATACGAGCATATCATGTATGCATGCCCTTGCCGGAAGGATAAAAGATAAAGTCGCATTTTCTAAACGATCTCCATCGCACACAACCAAACTCATTTATCAATTCGTCAATATTAAGAATGTCATTTTATTAATGTTGTCATGACAAGTATTTGACCCTATGCCCAATTGTGCATCAATTGTCCTATTGTTACTACTCATGAGTACGAGTACGAGTATTTAACTTATATCAATATGATATCATTTCAAATGCATTGTACTTTCATAAAGCATAGATATATATGAATATAGCTAGAGTATAGAATAATTGCAAACATTCAATTAAGTACTCACATTTGGTATAGGGTATGCACATATACTATACGATGCACGTGTATTTATCTAAACTGTCTCGTTAGATGGATTATTTAGTAGCTTTAGAATATAGCAGCATATATGTATATTGTACATATATGTAGGTATTATTAATGAAAGTACAAGATTAACTATATTAACTGGATATCCTAATATAACACCTGCTTTTTATTTGGACTTTATTCACTTTTAGTGTGCTATCAATTTAATGCTACCTACATATTTTCAACACGAAAACTCATAAATCATATTAATCTTCTATCTATATACAATTTGTATTGAATACGATACGTACTATATGATATATATAATATAATATATTGAAAAATATTTGTCCCAAATATTTTTATAAAATTTTGTGTATGAGTGTCTTTGTGATATATACTGCTAGCCATTTTTCAGTACAGTAGAGCATAGCAAGTATATTTTTAAAATCATCAATTGAATTTTTAAATTATTAAGAAGGATAAAATTTTTAAACTTGACTTGGTTTCGTGAAAAACATAAAATTCGGATAATATCGAATTCATAATTTGGATCCACCTACTTTTAAGTTGGAACAGCCACTATAAAAAACATCAAAGCATCAATTTTGCGTATGTTCAAAGGAAATATTGGAAAAAGAAACATTATTATAGTTCGGTCATACATTTCCCATTTCTATATCGATTTTCAAATAATTTACCAGTCATCAGTCACGAGTGGAGAAATGTGGTAAGTATGTTCAGAGGAAATGTTAATAAAATGTTCAGAGGAAAAAGTAAAAATAAATTGAAATCAGTCATACCTTTCACTGCTCTACGGACGGTTCCTTCTGTCCTATGTCGAATTTGCAAACACCAGCAAATAATCCCATAATTGCCCTGAAATCTGCCGCAGAGGCGTAAAACATATGACGGACCACGCTTCAATTTTCGTTCACAACATTCCTTCCAAACATACTTATCCCTTCTGTCCACTCCTTAAAGAGACTGCCATACAAATTGAACGTGAAATCACTGGGAAATCGGCTTTAAATGCACAGAAAACGCCGCTAGTGCAGTAAAATGTATGACCGATCTCCCTACTTTTTTCCTTATAAATATTTGCTCCGAACATATTGTGACTCAACTACAAAATTAAAAGCTTTTTAAAAAAAAACTCAAAATATTAGCGGGTCCAAATAAAAAATTTCTGTATACTTCCTTGGGAAGAAATGCTTTAAATTATCCAAATTTTTTATGTTTTGCTGATCCAAATAGTCTCATGATATTATATTAAACCAAATTTATTCATTCATTTAGGTTCCTTTTGCTTATATTTGAGATCGTACAAAATTTGTATGAGCAATTTTACCTCATCGATGAACCCTGTTTATCAGTCCTAATTATGAGTCGTAAGAAGATCATAGAAATAACTCATATAAATGAACTTTAAATATGCGTCACAGAAAACACATAATCAGGTGAGCTATGACGTTGTTCTGGCTGATTTTATGAGCCTTTTTGAACTATTTCATGACTCTTAAATTAATTCGTTATAACTCTAAAACAAAATTTTAAATATTTGACAAAAACTTGATTAAAATTGAAGTGTTTATTATAGAAAAGATAATTATATAAAATATTTGAACTTAAATGCCAAACAAACAATCTTCAAAAATAAAAAATAAAAATAAATATGTGGCACTTATAAGCGCCGAACGTCTCTTTGGCCAAGCTTCTCTTCCAGTACTGTTGTGCGTGTTTAATTTTGGACGGTATTAGAAGGGACCTACTTATTTTAGCGGGTTCCGAGTGTCAAAACTCGACATCACATTTTCTGAGCTTTGTCACAGAGTTCTTTTAGAACCTTTTCCAATGGAATCAAATCCATTTGATGCTTTATGAAATTCATCTGACTATTTTTACATAAATTTTGGTAATTTTTCGAGTACATCTGACTATACTTTACAGGCACTGAAAGAAAACAACTTCCGAGTTTTGATAAATATGGCAAAAGTAAAATTTCATCAGCTTCACGCTGAGTATATATCATACAGCTCTCGTAGTCTTTGAAAATGAAGACGCAAAGAAATTAATGAAATTCTATTTTACTATCTGACAAACTACGTGTATTCACATCGACAATTTGCCTTTGTCATTTTAATAGACATATACGTTTTATGTAAATTTAAATCGAAATAAAGTAATCAACTAATCCATTGACACATATACCTCACATTCACTCACATTGTCACTTAAACTAAATGTCTATCAAGCACCTTTATTACAAACAATATTGGCACTTTAAGTATATATTCAATATCTATGTACATATGGTACATACATAGATAAATGCATGTATTTACCATCAAAGTACTTATGTATGCTTTCATATTTAATCACATACTAAAGCATATGCTTTAGCACAATTTCAAAATGTCAATATATTCGTACATACCTGTAGAAAGCTTTTGACTATATGTTTGTCTGTCTGTCTCTCTCTCTCTCTCTCTCTATACTAGTAGTTAATTTGTCAATATATTGTCGAAAAGTATGTACATATGTATATGCGAGTATATACACAGAGCGCAAGCCACTTAAGATATCAAGCCTTAGGTGTATATACAACTTATTTGTCAAACAGAATTTAATGAGAATGTTGTTCTTCTTCTTCTTTATCTACATACACACACACACACACACAAGTAGTACACATATGTAGCTACACATATGTATGTATAAAGCAAGTATTATAGTACACGTGTATATGTATGTACATATAACATATTTATTAATATACCATACATCGTAGGCATACCATATTTGAATGGTAAGTCTACTTGAGTTATGACTCACATAAATATTTACTTACATATATATATTAGATATTATGATTATTTCTTTTTATTTTCCCTTCTTTTTTTATGAATTTATTTTTCTATTTTTTCATTGCACTCCCATTAATTTAGGGTTTTATATTTTAATATTTTCATATTGACTTGTTAGATTGTATATGTACAGTATTTCTTTGAGTGTTTCAATTTTATTTGAAGTTTATTTTTTTATTTTTTTTTTTTTTCCTTTTAATTTCAGCAACATTTTTATATTACAGAGAGTATTATACTTTTTTTTTTTGATTGCTTAAAATTGTAGAAAAAATCATATTAAAAAAAACGACTCCACCTCTTCTTATGAATAATTCGCTTGCACCAATGCGTTCAGAAATTAATTGAATGATAAAGGACCAAGTTTCCTTTAATTTATACAATATTTGATATTGGTAAAACAGCGAAAAAATAATAACTTTTATAAAATTAATATATAGATATGTATATATTCATGCCACATGTTCTAGAGTTGTGAAAGTAGCATTTTTATAAGGGATGAACAAGAAATTTGTTGAAACGATTACAACGAGTAAAACATCCATAAAAGGTTCTCTAATAATGTTAGTATCATTAGAGCGGATTTGAAATGAGAGTAGAACTGCATCAGGGCTTTTTTTGTCCCTTGTTATATAGTCTGAAATACAAAGCTCTCCTTTGAGTATATGGCGCGACAAGTTTGATTGTAATAACATCTTTGTTTAAAATTTCATTTAAATTCATATTTGAATTTAAGATAACAGATCTAACAATAATTACGATAGTTAAAGATGTTGAGGTAAAAATTATATACATAAAATTACACTCCCCAAGATACAATTCATGTGACGTCACATACAACAACAAGTGAATAAGTTTGAATATTGGAAAAACAAAAATAAGACAAATCATATTAATTTATTTAACCAAGCAATTTTGGAATAATCTTTTCAATTTTGACTTTTTAGGTGATCCTTCTGAGCATTGTCGAAGAGTCGATGTTGTTCTTCTATGGTGTCGCCTAAGGTAGGTAGGTAGATTGAGTGATTGTGTGTCGACGCATTAAAGGCCCATTGTGATACCACCGGAGTTTTATCCCTTACTCAACTGGGTCCTCTTTGAGCCAACCTGAGGATTTTATAAATGACACTATCTTTGTTAGTTTTATTTTCGCAACCTCTGAGACGCCACCAAAAAAGCCGTTCCAAATGCAGTGAACCTTCTCCTGCCCAGAGCCTGACATCCGCACAAGAGATGTTCAATTGTTTCTTCTTTCTCTATATCTTGGCAGCTCCGACAGCTCCAAGGCAAGTTAATGAGTTCTATTAGTAATTCGTGACAGTTTATCACCGTCTCTGATGACTGCCTACTCATTTCCAGCGATTTTAGTGCCGACTGTCTATCGGAATAGATTTAAATATTTCTTGTGGTCAGAACACCTTTTTTGAAAATAGAGAGTGCCTCTGGAGTCGACTAAAGTAGATCATACAATTATGATAGACTAGACCTATTAATGTCTGCATGAACAGTTCGAATGGTGTTTAAAATATTGGAATATTTTTTTCAAGCATGATGAAAACTTCAAACTTCATCATTCTTTAATCTGTTGAAAATGGCTGAAAATATATTTGAATATATTTTGAAAGTTCAGATGACTCCTTGGTTCAACGACTGTATCAGTGATGTACTGGTACGAAGAAGATATACAATTTTTACAATTGGTAAATTTAGTTTCTCACTTATCTACTGCAATGCCCACAAACAACACAAAGATTTTCAATCACATAGCCTTTCTATTGCGTAATAAAGCAATAAAGGATTATACTAATCCTTCATTACTACTTGAATCATTCGAGGCTTTTTATAATATTTATTAGCATAGGTTTTATTAATAAACTTTCTGTGCGTGTGTTACGTCATTTAGATGCTACGAAGTCTGAAAACTGAATATCAGAGATGAAAGACCTCTGGCGTCATGAATTCGCTCACATTTTCTCAAACGATCTGATTCTTTTAAATCTTTCAAACTATGTATATGTAACGACTTGCACTAAATTCTTTGCTTTAACAGAATTTAGTATATACAACATTTATATTTATATATATATTTTTCATAAAACTTTAATTCAAGACAAACCGAAATTCTCATAATCATAATAACAAGAATTCATGTCACGTCCTTTGGTACCTTAAATAAATATTTAAGTACGTACGCAAGGTATGTTATGTATTGCAATGTGGCAGCATCATGATAAATAACACAAATACATAGAACCAAAATCATATTTTTGGTCGGTATGTATGCATCTAATGAGGTGGCATATGTTTTAATTTCAACCGACTAATTAGTGATTTTTCTTCATACATTCTACTTGAATGATGTCGAGTGAGCCGAATGAATAAGAATATGTGAAAGTTGTTTGCTTGTTTTTCGTTTTTCTTTTCAAAATTTTATATATATTCACATATGGTAAAATGAAAGCAAAAGTAGATATGCAACGAGTAATGAATTTGAACCCAAAAAAAAATAGAACAATATTTTCATTTTTAATTAAATTTGTTTATATACGTACATGTATATAGAGGCGAAAAGCTAATGAACAGGCACTTCATTTCCCGTAACATTTCACACAAACACACAAAATTTTAATAAGAACCACAACAAAATAACAACAACAACAACAACAGTAATAACGACAATGGGCTGTCAACAGTAAAGAACCAAACTTTTCTCTTACAACATAAATAGACTTGCATGCGTATGTATACGCACATGCCCTACATCAAATTATGTGGCATTTAATTCACCGTCGATCCACTTACACTTCATTCACCATTCTTACTGTTATTTGTACATATATTTTGTCATACAAAATACAATTCTCAATCAGTTCTATGATGTCAAATTAAATTTAAAAAAAAAACCATTTTTAGCCTCCCAAAGAACTATCTTTGCGGGTGCAGGGTATAATTAAGTCCGTCTAAACTCTTTCTTATTGTTACATTAGCAAAGCATTCAATGTAATTACATATCATTATATGCGGATTACTTGTGTACAATATATATATATATATATATATATATATATATATATATATATATATATATATATATATATATATATATATATATATATATATATATATATATATATATATATATATATATATATATATATATATATATATATATATATATATATATATATATAACCAGTCCTTATAGAACTTGCATTGAATACATGTAGAATTGCGTACATTCGCTCAATGAATGTGACAAATAAGGCATAGCTTTTGTTGAATATAATACAAGCGTAACAGTAAGAGCAGCACAATATTGAATGAAAATTTGTGAAACGAACATCATTGCACATAAGCTCATATATATATGTTCATCAATTCTCATCCTCATATGCAATGGGCAAATAATAAAGATGAAGCGATAACAATATCTATAGCAAAAACAATTGATTTCATTATCATTATTATTATTGTTGTTGTTGTTGTTGTTGTTGTTGTAATTGGTAATATTTTTAACATGCTTATATACACCTACGTACATATATAAATATGTATTTATATACCACTACATATACACCTTCATATATATGCAACAATAGCAGGAGCAGCAGCAGCATCACTGTCAACAACAAAGCTCTATAATACTGCATCATCCACAGTTGAAATAATTTCACATACAATAGATAGATATGTTCGACAAATGTGGCAAAATAACACATACACTCATATTCATATACATATGAGTGCTGACTTGGGAATATTTCACACAGACACACACACATATGTATAAGTATCACCCTATACCAATACCCAAAGTGAATACCATTTTGCTTCAACTTTTGTTTTTACAATATCAGCCACATCATCAACTACATCTATACATATGTGAACATATTCATGTACACACATATATATATATATATATATATATATGTATATAACTAGATACAAAGGAATTAGTATAAAATTAATATGCTTCAATGGTTAACTCGGTATGCTTGATTGCAAAAATTATAAGAAGTTCAAATCCGTTTGCTATGCAAACATTAATTTTCGGCAAAAAGGATTATTGCTTGTCCTTGTTGTTATCATTCTTGTTGTATTGTGTTGCTATTATTGCTATAAGTCTTTGTTGTTATCCTTCTATATATACAAGTATATGTGCACTATATGATGGAGCCAAATTCATACTCTAAGTATTGCCTATACTGCTGTACTGCTGATGCTGATGAATTTAATGTTGTTATAGCATTATACTGATTGATGATGATGATGATGATGATGATAATGATGACGATGTTTATAATAAATATGTTTCGTTTATTATTATTATTATTATTATTATTATTATTATTATATTTGTTGTTGTTGTTGTTGTTGTTGTTGTTGTTGTTGTTGTTTTATATTATTGAATTGCCTTTTGTCTTTAGCTCATGAATTACGATTAAAATGCACAAAGACAAATTCTATATTAACAAGAGATAGCGTAAAGGAGACAGATATATATGTGTATAAGGTGTTTTAGAAAAAGTATTCACTTAATTTTCATTTAAAATACAAGCCAACTCATATTCTTTAACAGTTTTCATTTATTCTTTTGATAAAATTCGACAACACAATTTTGTGGGTTGTATCGTGGCTCAATGATGAAATGAAAATGAAGTATATCAATAGTTAACGGAAAATGAAGTTAATTCACAATACCCTTTACTCTAATACCTAATATAGGGTTAACACCTAATATGCATTCGCATACTACAAACAATTTCAAAAGTGAATGTAAAGTTAAGCTTCAAGTACAATTTGACATTCATTTTCACCAGCCGCTTCAAATCGATGCTAACATTCTCTCTCTCTCTCTCTCTCAGTGATTTTCTCCAGCAGGATATTCTTTGCAAGTAAGAATTATAATGAAATATAGAATTTATCGACATAATTTTAAGCGATAAGCACCTCGTGTGGTTGAAATTTTTATATAAAAGAAAAAACTATCTGGGCATCAAGCAAATAAAAATGTATTGTACCAAATACTAATCCAATCAATTTAGTCAAACATAATATGATAGAATATTAAATATTATTAAATCTTCAATGGATATTTATTTTATGCCTATCCAAATCAATTTTATGGATTAAATGCAAAATTATGTTTTAAATTTTTCATCTAAAATAAAAGTAAGTTTCATTAAGCCTGTAATTATCTGCCTACAAACTAACTTTTGCAAAAATGTATTCACAACTGGCAACTCTAAGCGCCATCGCAATATTTTCTTTTATCAGCTTTTATCGAATGCCCGTATACACATCAGGTACATTTAGCCAGTTGAGTCCTATGAGCATAAACATTGATTTGCCGTTAATACCAGTATCTTGATATTCATTGCATCAATGTCGATATGAACCGATAGTGTAACTAGTTATTTACTAAACGAAATATATATACAATTTCATCCCACATATTAATATAGAGGGAATTGTATGAGTGTGCTCGTAAAATTCAGTCTCTACGGGAATTGTCTCAATATGGTTTGATATTGGTTTTTATTTTATCGGCGTAACTTTTAGCATCATTTCAATAATTGTCAGAATAATTTGAGACGACTTTAATACTTCTTTCTTAAATTGTGTATATGTGTATGTGTTTTCTTCCATCCTTCTCATTTCTTTTCATTATCATAATCATGGTTTGTATTACAATATGATCTGGTGCATTTTATTTCCATCATAAATCGGAAGATTTTAAGTAATAATTTAGTTACTCACTGATACATTCACAATACTATTTATAATACTCATACTTAATCAATTAGGATGCCACACTCAAGAGGAAATTTGTTTGCTAAATTAATTTAAAGTATTCTTCAAATTCAGACTAAACATCTTCAAATGGCATTCATTCAAAGTAGCACACGGATGGAGAGGATAGATAGATATTATTATAAATTTTAATTAAGTGCGTGAGAATTCATGCATTTAGAATGTTTAAAATGTTGAAAAATGTTTGCTATTTTATGACTAAAAATCAACAAGATTGTAGACGTATGCAAATTACTCATGGCCGCCTGTCTGTTCAATTATACGAAGCCAGTAACAGTAGGAGCAAGAGGAGGAGGAGGAGGAGGAGATGATGTTCTTTTCCGCAAATCTGTTTAATGATTACAGCTCTAGGCTGTAATTTATTACATTCACTTACATAAAATCAGTATACTATCCAACGAAGCAGTAAACTATAGATCAAACATAATTATGAACTAAGTAAGCAAAATTTTGTCACCATAACGAGGATAATACGTAGATCTTTTTTTTATGCTATTTGGCATACTATTACTATTGATGCCATTGACAAAAATTCATGCACAGTGAACAGTGAATATGTTTAAAGGCAGAAAAAGCAGTGAAAAACCAATGAATATTGTTGTTGTTTGATCAATTAAAATTAAAGCAATTGCTACCTTTACTTTCATTTCAAACTAGATGGAACAGCAGGTAAATCGTATGTGCTGAAATTCAATAACTCCAAAGATTTGCTATTCCACCAAGACTCTTTCATCAATATAACAGTTATAACAGTTAAATTGCTGGAGCTATGCTACGGGAAACTCCCAAATCGTCCATTGTCTACTTATCTAGAACCTGTGAGTTATTTTTATTAACAAAACTTCAACATTGTTAGTATCTTGAGTTACACAAATCGGTTTAAAAAAGTTGAAACATTAAGGATTTTTGTTAAAATAATTAATTTGTGTTTCATTTACCCACCTTATAGTGTCAGCCCGTCATCGTAGCACCAACTTTGACCCACAGCAGGTTTTGGTGGATTCAATTTTCAATTAAAATCTGGACTTCTACTTAATCAAGGTCTTCTCTATAGACTAACATAAAATAATTTTTAAATAATACCAGACTTCGGGAGAAGTTTGAAGTGAAGTTTCCCAATCGAAACCACTGGGATTTGGATCGTGTGGCCAAGAAGAGTACCATTAAGCTATATACCGATGGATCCAAAATGGATTGTGATGTAGGAGTGGGAGTATACTCTGCAGATCTCAATGTATCTAGGTCCTTTCGTCTGGGAGACTACGTCAGCATCTTGCAAGTAGAAGTTTTTGGAATACGGGAAGCATATAAGATACTTAGTAGTTATCCACATCAACTATCGAAGGCATATGTATTGCCAAATAGTCAAACAGCCCTTTTAGCACTTAATTCAGCAGTAACTAATTCAGAAATCATCAGACAATGCAAGGAGGGGCTAAACTCACTAACGCGCAAAATGGACATCACTCTCATCTGGGTACCTGAACATAGGTATCCATATGGACAAGGTGGTTCGAATAAACCACATATCAGTGGTCACATGAGTGGTGTATCAAAATGATGCCTATTGCACTAATTTAGTCAGGATTTTTGTCTCCCAAGCTGCAACCGAACCAACCACTTAAACAACAATAAAATAAATAAAAATTTGCAGTCAAATAAATACTGAAAATATGAATTTGCCTCAACTATGTACAGTCAATAAATAAAATATTGTTGTAATAAATATATTTTTCATTTGCATATTTTCCTATTCATCTACTTTTTAGAATATTTTAAACATATCATTTGCAACTCTCATAACTCGCATATGCTCGTAGTATATGTAGTGAGCATAGAAAATAACCTCCTTTAAGATGATAACTTTTTTTAAATTAAATTCATTAAATATGCTCTTTTTCATAAATAAAAACAAGAACAATATTTAATATTAACTATAAAGATTGTTACACACACACACAAAGGGGGTGCGAGACAAACTAAATAAGGATGAGTAAACAAAATATAAAAGAGAGAAGGGTAGGTTAGGAGTAAAATTCTTTTAGTAAGCGACAAAAAGGCGTCGCCACAATTATTTTACATCCGCACATAAAGTTATACGAGTACCGGTGGTATGTGGTGAACCCTTTCTTTTATTTACATACTACATAACATATATTATATGTATGTACAAATGTACGTGCATGTATATGTACTATGTATAGGAGAACATCTCCGCACGCAGACACAGTAGTACACATGTAAATTATTTTATTCTATATTTGAATTTTTTATTTGTTAACATTGGTTTCTTTGCATGTCGCCTTTTATTCAAATGCAGAGGCGTAAATAGACGTGAACGTACCATACATATACATACATATTATATAACTAAAACAGAGTAAACATGTTCGTACAATATGTTATAAGTATGTACGTATCGTATGTGCAAGGGTTAACAATCACAATTGAATATACCCAAATGCCAAATGCTAGTGCTTCTAGTACTAGAACTCTTACTACTATGCATATAGTCATGAATAGTGAGAGGATTATTTTGTAGATAAATTTGATAATGTTCGTTTATTTGCCTCAGTGAACTAATGAACTTGGATTCCTCCCTATTAATGCTTTTGAAATAATGCTACCATATTAATTTAAGACGAATACAACATAGATAGTAGCATTTTGGACTAATTGTCACATATTTTTTGTACAAGGCACCATAATATATTTAAAATATTTTAAATATTTATATTAAAAAAAAAAATAATAAAAAATATGCACTTGTGACAACAAAACAAATGTAACAACAACAACAACAATAGCAATAGCAATAACAATGCCATAAAAAAATCAAGTAACATATTCTATATATAGTTAATGTATTTATGTTGTTCACAATAACAACAACAACAACAACAACAATAGTACGTACTATAATAAAATCTGAGGTAATACTGTACTGAGACACATAGTAATATGTAAATTGAATATGATCATAAATGCATGAGACCATAACAAGCAACCCTAAAAAATACATATTTATATATTTTTACACACGATATAAAATATTTGTAAATATTTTGCACCCACTAATGAGGAAAATATCTGATTATGCTCTTTTAGCTATTAACTTTGACGCAAGTATACGAGTAGTATAATGAATGAAATAAACTTCAATATATTTTGTAGCATTTTAAATGATATTTGAGATTCATTCGCATATCGTATATACATATATGATGTTATTATTCTATTATGCATGAAGAGTATTTAATTCGTATATATGAATATTGAAGTGAAGACAAAATGAAACTCATTAAAAATTCCATCGAAAATTATCTATGAGAATAGAAAGGTCAAATCTCCAATTTTACTAAGTAATACCAAAATTTACCTGTGGCTATATGATAACTTCTATTCTCTGTACGCTGCTTCACAGATGTAGTGTTCGTATTCATGATATATCTATCTACTCGTATGGAATAAAAGAGCTGTATGAGATAATATGCAGATGTACATATATGTATGGCAGTGGGTAGTGAGCTTCATAAAATTCAAAACGTGTTTAAAATTTACTTTTTTTGTGTAATGTGGATTATTTTCATTATGTAGGTATTATTAGTGAAGAAACAAAACTTATATTCAGAGCATAAGATATTCATATGTATGTATATATATGTACCATATAGAAACTATAATATTAGTAATAATAGTAGTGGCCATTACAGTTGCTACTACCACTACGCCATTTATGCTTTTAATGAAATATATAACTTAAATAACATTTAAAACAATGTTGCTAACATACTAAAAATACAACCCTGAAGTCAAATCATAATTTCTGATTTACTCCACATTCGACAAATGATATCTCCAATATGTCTCCACATCTTCAGATGCATTGCAGATGTAAGTTTTTATATTGAGCACATCTTTGAAATGTACCATGATCAAGTGAATGGATTCAATGCGTCCTAATAGAGACATCAATCAACGTCATCAATAAAATCGATTATTTGCAAGAGACAACACAAAAGACAAACTGCAATATGAATAAATCTTGATATGAGTTCAATAATAAAAACCTCTTTGGTAATTAATATGTACGAGTACATAAGTCAAGAGTGTGAACTTGTATTTGTAGTACTAAAGCAAAAACTACAAAATGCTTATGGTAATCATTTTGCCAATGGATATACCTATTTCTACAAGTAAAAGCATTTGCAGAATATACTCAATAATGCACTAAATGACAGTTCTACTAACGCCCATAGAGATATGTTTACGAGGGTGGTCCCAGAACTACCCGACCAGACATATAGATGGCGGCAGTAGTTTGAAAAAAAATTGAATTGAAAAATGGGCTACCTTATAAAACATTTGTTTTAAGTTTCAAAGCGTTGTTGTCACGTTTTTTTGTATTTTTTTTTTTTTTTTTTTTTTTTTGGAGCCATCGAAAGTTAACGACCTCAGTGAATTCAATACTTTCATTTGAAAGGTCTCAGTCTAACGAATATTAAAGCCGAACTAGATTCTACTCTGGGGCAGTCTGCTCCTTCATTTACGATCATAAAATTTTGGGTGGCAGAGTTTAAACAAGGTCGTACGAGCTGTCAACACGTACACCGTAGTGGTCGACCAATTGAGATGGCCACACTAGAAACGGTTAAGAAAATCCACAAAATGATATTGGATGATCGCCGGCTAAAGGTGCGTGAACTAGGTGAAATTACAGGCATTTCAAAAAATGCTATACATCGTATATTGACCGAAAATTTGGAGATGCCAATGATGTGTGCAAAATAAGTTCCGCGTTTGCTCACAATAGAACAAACACACCAGTTCACACATCCGCTATTGCGATCCATCGTGATCCATCGTAATCCTTCGTATTATTTTCTATTTCCAAATTTTAAAAAATGGCTTGGAGAAGCTAAAAGGAGATTATATTGAGGAATAAAAAAAATTTTCTCAAATTTGTTGTTTTTTTTTCTTAGGTCGGGTAGTTCTGGAACCACCCTCGTGCATATATACATTCGTATTACAGACATTACATCATTTATTTTAATAAAAATCCAACAAATAATTAATCAAATTTATCAAATGAAAGATTACCTTATGACTTTTGTTTCACGGAACTGTTTCTTGTTTTTTTTTTTTTCTTTTTTGTATTCCTCTTTTACATATAATCCGCCATTATATTTTTCATTGGGTGTAATCACAGAAGAAATAAATAAATAAAATAGACAAAAAAAAAAAAACTAGAAAATTAAAATATGTCAATGACTAATGTATTAAGCTTTAAAAATTATACTATAATTTACGATGTACATCGTACATATAAAAAGTCAAATATTTAGAATAAAAAAAAAGAAAAAAAGACTACAAAAAAAAAACCAGAAAGAAGACAATCATTAACATAACATGGAACATTATGTACAAATAAAACAACTCATTTATTCTGTTTCAGCATATAAAACACATTAACAACAGAAGCGGCAAAAAAACAAAAAAAAAAATATTAGAAACGCGATTAAAATGAAAATGCAAACAAAAACACAAAATCAACAACAAAAATACTAGAAAAAACATGTACTTAGTCTGTGATACAGTGTCGTAATAAAATACAAATACACTCCCCAATATATACACACACACACGCACACGTACACATGAGAACATATGCATACATAGAAATAAACATACATAGCATGGATCCTAATAGACATTAACAAGTTAATGAGCTCAAAAGTAACAACGACAGGAGGAGCAGAAGTAGTAGTAGTAGTAGCAATACTGAAACAATGTCAATAATTAACGAGAAAACAGAAACCAGAACAATAATATTTTATATGTATTTACCTAAATTGCAATCCAATGCTGAAATTGTAAAATAATCATTCCAACATACTACTCAATCGTGTAGTCAACATAGACCGTTTCATATATATATATAATTTTAAGCACTGTATTACAGTAGAGCATCGCATTTTATTCAGAACCATCCAATGAACACTTTAACCTTTCAATTTTAATTTGAAGCAATTTTAATATCAGCAATTGGCAATTCTTCCCGGTAATTCATCATGAAAAATCTTCTAAAAGAGCTATAGAAAAAGGTGGTTTCACAAGAGCTCTGCCGTTCGGAATCACACAATATAAGTCGGTCCCTTCTAAATCTGTCCTAATGTAATACTCAAAACAGAACTGGAAGGCAAAATTGGCGTTATCACAACGGTCCTTTCTACACTAAGTATGTTCTCTCAAAGAGAAAGGGCAGCCACAATAACCTAACCTAACCTAAGAGTGTTGAGATCGTATTTTATAAAAATTTCATACGGGTGCTTACTTCAAGAGTTGAGATAGGGGGCAAGTATGTTTTTTGTAAATGATTGAACAGACAAAATTAATGGAAGCTATTCATACATTCTACCACCTTAGAGGCAACTACCAGAAGTGATGGAAGTGAATTTTACAAAAAAAAAAAACCCAAAATTTGTTAAAAAAAAAAAACATCTAAAGTGATCGAGACAGATGGTATGTTGCGTAAAATGTTATGGAGGAAAATTGACTGGGTGTCGGCCTTAGAGAGATGTGAGATATTAGATTTAAATAATAATGAAAGGATTTAAAACCACATTTTTCCAAGAGCTCAGTGGTTAGTGTGTTGGCTTTTTGATATGTAGGTAGTGATGCGGAACTGGTTAAAATAAGTACGTCCCTTCTAATACTGTCCAAAATTTAACACGCACAACAGTAATGGAAGAAAAGGAAGAATGGAAGAAAGATGGAAGAATGAGCCCTACGGGGCTTTAAGTGCCACATATTTAATTTTTTTTTTCTAGGGTGAATTATAAAATTTCATCAAGCGGAACGAGTTATTTATTTTATTGTTTTCCATTAAATCGAATATTTTTAATCAATCAGAGTTAAGAGCCAAAAAATCACCATCGACCAGCTTCTGAAAGTGCTCCTTAAATAAAATTTGCTGTCAATACTCTCAAAATTCTACCTAACTACTTGATTCAAAATAACGTAAAGTAATCAGATCGACCCAATAGTATTGCAAAGTTAGTTTGACTAAACCTTTTTATTATTACTGGAACACTACTGCTATTTGATATGGTTACATGTGATCTAGTATAAGTTCTAATGTTTAAAATGCACATAATTGGTCTACAGAATGTGCAGACATATATTCATTATGATGCCTCACCCAAAAACAAAAAACAAAAAAAAATTTGCTAACAAAAATATCTCATTAACTTCAGTCAATAAGTGATTTTACACAAAAAAAAAATTTACACGGAACTCTAGAATGGTCTAATTACTATTATTTATGATCATTTGTTAGATGATATGTAAAATATAGTAGCAGGGTATATTTTTGTATTAACCGTAAGGCATCCTAATGTAGAAAGTTAAGTACCCATACTAAATAACACATATATCTATATATGTTTAGATACAATTTCACAACATTGAAACCAAAGGTTTTACATTTGGTATTATGCACAACAACAACAACAACAGAGCATAAAACATGAGTAAATTGTAATAGCAATTGAAACAACACCAACACAACCATGACATCAAATGTGGTTGCAATAACACCTGTGAAAATTCTCATAAAATTCACCAGTACGGTGAACTCAATATGCATGTACATATGTATACCTGTACAAAACACACACACGATGGCATTATGCCACTCCCATACACTTACATTTAAATTACCTATGCTAAAATGTTGTAAGTGGATTTGTAGGAATGTATGAATGTATGTGGGTCTTCAATGTTTGCCGTTGTTTTCATTAAAATTACTATTTCGTCATGTTATTACCAGTCTTGTTGATATTAATATTTTACATATATATTGTATTTTGTACATATGCATATATACTTAGTACACGTCCAAGCTAATGTTGTTTGTTTGTTATTGCTGGTTTTGTTAATTTGTGACGAATCTATGACAGAAATCAAATAGGAAAATGATTAGGAAATATAGTATACCATTTTGTACATAATAATCAACTGATTGTAAAAAGGTAAATAGTATGTATAAATAAACATAGTTATAAACCAGACACATTAACTTACACACACACACACACACACATACACACAAAGATGGTACTTATGGAAATGCATTTAATACATTTGCAAGTACGTGTATGTAATTAAAAACGATTGTAATTTCTCGATGTGAACAAGTACAGTGAACGATTGTTTTAAAACAATTTCATCAAAAAGACATGCATCCTAATTTAGTATACTCGTTCATTTTGGAATTATCGATTAGTTTATTGTTACACATTATATATACTAACATATGTGAAGTACTATAGAAATTATAGTGTGTATTATAAGCATATATTCAATTCGATACATTCGAAACATAAACCATTGTGAATGAAACAAAACGATTGACAGTAATTTCTAACTTCATAATTATCAATACTCTGCAGCAATTGTTATTCAATACTGATGTCATTTGGAGCTGCATTTACTTGTGCTGATTATTGCCTATTTATTGTACGACTTTATCAAAACACTTCTAAAATTAGTTCAATGGACATTGTACATTGGATGACTATATAATTTATATTTAACCTATTGTTAGTTGTTAAAGGCGACCCACCCTTTCGAAAGAAGAATCTTTTCGATATTAAAATTGTGCTTCTGCCGGGAATTGATCTCACATGTTTTTGAAGTGGCTCAAGAGGAATGGAAAAACTGCTTTGACAATTAGTTTGAACGAAAGCTAAAGTGCATTGATCCTCATGGTGAATATTTTGAAAAATAATAAAGCCATTTTCATTTAAAAATGTTTGTTATTATTTGATATTCCTAAAATAAAAATAGTATCCCTCGTAAATAATAGCTCAATAGCTAAAGCAAAAGTCTAAAATAGAGCCAAGGTACATTGAACAGATAGTAGCGGGGCACCAACTGACTTGATGTTTTTTTTTTATTTTGCTTGGGCATGAAAACGTCAAATATATATTTACATTTCATTTTCATTTTTTATGTTTACATATGTATGACATTGACATTATGACAATTGACATTAATATCAAATACATACGTATGTACATATTCGTTTGCATCTTCAAAACAGTCTATTGATGTTGGAATAGAATCTCTCATTCATTCTCTCTAAACAAATACGAATTAGAATGAATAAAATAGAAATATAATGAAATGGAGTGTATATTTCGTTTTCATAGAATGAGTAGAAGAATCTTAACATTTGCAAATAGAAGTAAAGCATTTGAGAGTACTCTAAACATTCCTTTTGCTTTTCTGTATTAGATTATAATACAAATAAGCAAAAAATACAGAAGATAAGACCACATAACGTGCCAATACAAATCATCAGTAGCTGTCATGAAAAGCAACAATAATTATAACGTACAACATACTCGTAGTACTCTCAAATATTTGTTTATTTGCAGAGTAAACACGAATGTATGAAATATTTCTTGTACAAGAAATGAGTGGAGTACTATATTTACCTAATATTTTACTCTCACTCATTAGCATTCTATTTAGATATGCTTTGCAAATATTCTACATGTTTTTAGAGTAAAGAGAATCATTCGAATAACAAATACATTCAGGCAGAACTTTAATACGTATATATATGACGTTATCGTGTCCAATGGCATCAACAAAATACAGGCAATTGTTGTTTGTTTTTTAGTGCAACTGCCTTGTACCTTGTAATAAAATGTCTAGAAAAGTACGAATAGTTAAAAGTTATAAACCGAAACAAATTAAAAGCCATAGCATCAGATTTATAAATTAATTCTGTAGCTGAATTTATTAGAATTTATTAGAATTATTAATTTAGAGTATACATACATACATTTACATAACCATCTGTATGGTTGGTGCATCGAAAAATTGTGATGATAAATAAATTTATGATCACAAAGTAAACGAAAAAATAAATATTAACTC
Organism: Megamerina dolium; assembly: GCA_963854835.1. Lineage (NCBI taxonomy): Eukaryota > Metazoa > Arthropoda > Insecta > Diptera > Megamerinidae > Megamerina > Megamerina dolium. The sequence goes on along the minus strand of OY978529.1, from coordinate 49,036,613 downwards.
TTTATATCATAGATGCTCTCGCCTATGCAGTTGAAGCACTTTTATTCTTTTAAGGGGGTGTTCCCGTCTAGAATGCCGATTTTAGGCTGTTTTTCAAAAAATTATTTTGGAGCTACAAGGCAACATGCAATATTCTGGTTTTTTGCTTGTTGTTCCTTATTATTTGGAGAACAGAAACTCATATATGTGTCAAAAAATTTTATTTTCTAAGTACAAATTTTCAGTGGTCAATGTGACCTTGTCACGCTGATTTTCACTGCTGGCCGATAAGAAATTTCGGGAACCAGTAATCTGAAACAGAAATGGGTATGCAATTATTAATCTGCAATAAATTCCTAAACCACAGTTTTAGTCAATATGTTGATTAGAAACAAAATGGCGTCCATATGAAAAAAAATTGTCCAGTTTTGCCACCTTTTTTTACCTTTAGAGTGCTTGAAAATATATTTAACAATAATTTTTTGATGAAAACTTTAGTTTAGCATCCAATGAAAACTATCTAGAACATTTTCCCAAAATTTCAAGTCGATACCTCTCATAGTTGCTGAGAAAAGTTATCGGCCAGTACAAAAAATGTGGTTTCGAGAAAAACGCGTGTAAAGTTTTGACATGACATGACAGCAGGACCAGGATTACTTCAATTAACATGCAAAAAAGTGGGTACTGAGTTTGCGGATTGAAAAACGACTTTGGGGGTGATAGTATATAGTATAAGGTACAATAAAACGCCAAAAAAAATCGATTTTTTCAAACTTCTACCCGGGAACACCCCCTTAAATGAATTTAGGCATAGGCTGTGCATTCTCATATGCACTCACAGCACTCGGTACAAAGAAGTACGAAATACACCAACAATTTTGTTTTTTTTTTCATTTCATACATTTTTCTTTTGTGCATAATAATATCAAAACAACAACATTTTCTTATACTTTGTTGGTAGACATACGTGACAGTTATCTTGAAAGTAGATTTTATTGTTGTCGAACGTTTGATTTGTGGTTTGAGAAGCACTGAGAAAAAAACAGGGGTGTATTTGATTCTTATTATTATTCTGAATATTGGAGGTGCCATTACAATTGTCTACAACTGAGCTCGACATAAATTTTGATAATTATTGGAAGAATCATAGAAAATTTAAAAGACATTTGGAATAATTTTATTGTTCCTTGGTTGTTTTTTCATTACAGATAACTTTGTACAAAATGAAGTTCTCTTTTTTTTTTCAGTGTACATATTCAAGTAAATTTTTTCCCTACTTTTTTATAACAATAAAGTTTATATGTATTGAAGTTAGTACTTCCATAAGGAACTTTTAGGCACTCCTGCTTTATATCAATATTCAGCACTAGCACATCGTTGACAAATCAATCTAGGCAAATCCTACTTCATCGACCCAACAGACCAAATACAATAGCGCTTTTGATTGATTCAACGACTAAAACATTTATTGAGAACAGAATACAATTGCCAATATCTTAACTTTTAATATGTTGAGTCGTTGGAAAGATATTGGATGAATATTATATCAATTTCTTCCCCATATCAATGTCACTTTCAGCTAGTGCATTTAGTTAATTGATGGCAATCCAAAAAAACTTAAAAATTTATTAACTATTAAAAAAATATATATTTACGCATATTTCCATAAAATATTATGGATCGAATTCATCACTTCATTCATAATAAAGGCATAAAAATAATTGAGTAAAAATTATATTTATTACACAATACAAGTAGTAATGATAGAAATGATAATGTTCATATATATAGTGTATTAAAATCTAACGATCGTAATTTCTATATACATATATTATTATTTCTTTTCCAATTAGGTGCAGATAACGCGTTTCAATAAAAATCGATAAATGGGCTCTTTTCATTTCTTTATTTATTATGATTTTTTTTTTTCTTTTTTTTTTTTGTATGGTAGATATAAAGAAGCAATAAAAAAAAACAGAAGAAAGCCAGATCGACAATGACAAAGCATAAAGAAATGAGAAAAAGCTCATTACGAGCATAAAATGGTCATTTGTATAAATGCGCTCATACGCTCATTTATGTTTAGTATGTGCGTGGCAATAAGCAATCCATAAACGTGTATGAATCACAATATAAATTTTACGTAAGTAACAAAAGAACGCATACAGAAAAAAGAAAACACTCAATCATTTGCAGCATCCTTAAGGGCGATACTGAAAATCAACCAAGTCGTCGTTTTTTCGATTTTTTTCTTTTGCTTGATATACAAAAGCATTCATGGAATGTCCATGTATTTTTTCATTCACTCATTTACGCTTCTTCATTTGATGTTGATTTTCATCATTTGATTTGATTTTTATTAATTCATTGTGTAATCTCTGAAGGTTAACTAACAAACAAGCTAGCATGTTCTTAAGGATATGTCGTGACCATTATCAAACCACTAATTTGATTTGGTAAATATGCATTGCATATGTACAATACATTCATTTTTGATGCTGGCCATTTATCTGTATTTTCATTGATAAATTATACATAACATAGTTTGACAGCAAATCAGAATGCGAAAAATCCGTTCTATGTGTGTCGTTCATTTGTGATTTAGTCGCATACAGATTTAGGCTTTGTGAAAAAGATTTTTGGAATCACAAACTGTATAAAGTGAAAAAAAAAAATATCTTAAAAAATGATTTCTCTAAAAGTTTTCCATGCAAATTTATCGATTCGTGAATGAATTTTCTTACTAACTAACCTTTAACTTCAAACGCCACTTTATCGTGGCGATAAAATTATTTTATAGTTTGTTCAAGCACTTATTAGTATGATAGTAAGATCATTTAGTAATAGAGTAAATTACGGTATTTCAATTATATATCATTATTTAAGTACTTAATATAAAATCATAACATATATTATATCATTCACTCGTATATAGGATTCATGAATAACTCACAGTAACTTTCAATAATAATCAAAATATATCACATGTCGTCACATACCTGAAATGAGAGATATGATGTTTTTGTTAAATCTTATATTTAAATTTTCATTAATTAAATTATATAATTAGTTCTCTTGCTATAACGTAATCATTATGACTATTATTCTTATATATGTACATTTATATATGTACAATATCATAAGTAAGAAATTATTATATTGCAATGAACGTTTATAGCTCAAAAAGAAAATACGTACATAATTGAATATATGTAATCTCATACATACACTCCCAGATAGGGCGGGTCAAATGATTATGGCGAAATAAGACGTTACAATTTGCAATAACAAGAAAACAAAATCTACCACTAATTCTAAATAAGTTTGCCGAAGAACTGTAGGGCAAAAATACGGCCATATTTGACATATTTGTCATAGCTTCTAGGCCAAATTTATTAATTTATTTTACATCCTGGCTACTTTCTTTTAATTTGCTATGTAATTTGCGTACACAACATTTTACCCGCTCTAATGTTCATACATAATCATATATGGCAATGCCAGTACGAATATTAAACATCTACGAGGGCGGTCCCAGAACTACCCGACCTGACATATAGATGGCGGCAGTAGTTTGAAAAAAATTACATTAATGAAAAATGGCAAAGTTTCAAGACGCCACGTTGTTTAGTATTTTTTCTTCTTGGAGCCATCGAAAGTTAACGACCTCAATGAATTTGTAAACATGGAAAAAATTGGTCACCGTTATGTAATTCAATACTTTCATAAGAACGAATATTAAAGCCGAACTAAATTCTACTCTGGTGGAGTCTGCTCCTTCATTTACCATCATAAAATATTGGGTAGCAGAGTTTAAACAAGGTCGTCGAGGTCTGCCAAGACGAACACCGTAGTGGTCGACCAATTGAAAATCCACAAAATGATATTGGATGATCGCCGGCTGAAGGTGCGTGAGCTAGGTGCAATTACAGGCATTTCAAAAAATGCTATACATCGTATATTGATCGAAAATTTGGAGATGAAAAAGCTGTGTGCAAGATGGGTGCCGCGTTTGCTCACAATAGAACAAAAACAAGGTTTTGAAGATGTGTCTATAGAGTTTTAAGCGGTGTTTCACTGTAGTAAAGAAGAGTTTTTGCTTCGATTCGTAACCATGGATGAGACATGGGTCCACCACTTCACACCTGAGGCAAAGAAGCAATCAAAACAGTGGACTGAAAGGGGTGAATCGTATCCAATGAATGCGAAGACAGTTCCATCTGCAGGCAACATTATGGGGTCTGTTTCTTGGGATGCATGTGGAATAATTTTTATTGATTATCTTCAAAAAGGAAAAACAATCAACGGCGAGTATTATGCTAATTTGTTGCAACATTAAAGTGATGAAATTAAAGAAAAAATGCCGCATTTGGCGAAAAAGAAAGTGTTGTTTCATCAAGACCAAGCAACAGTTCACACATCCGCTATTGTGATGGCCAAAATCAATGAGTTAAAGCTCGAATTGTTTCAGCACGCACCTTATTCGCCAGATTTAGCTCATTCGGATTATTTTCTATTTCCAAATTTGAAAAAATCTCTCAGTGATAGAAGATTGGCAAACAATGAAGAGGGGTGGAGTCTGCGGTAGATGGCTATTTTAATGAGCTAGACAATTCATACTATAAACAGGGTATCGAAGCTATAGAATATCGTTGGGAAAAATGTATAGAGCTAAAAGCAGATTATGTTAAGAAATAAAGAAAAATTGTCCCAAATTTGTTGTGTTTTCTCTGTTAGGTCGGGTAGTTCTGGGACCGTAATCGCAAATATCTATGTTCTTATCATACCGCCTCTGCACTATGAGTACGACAAGCTGTTTTTCTACTGATATTACATTGCAATTTTCAGAAATAATTAAAATGAAAATATTAATTACTATAAATAATGAAATAATAACAAAAAAATAAGATTATTTATGCATATGATGTGGCAATATGTATGTAAAGTGCATATACATATATCTACAAACTTTTGACAGTTTGTATGTAATTACATATGTAATATAAAAATGTAATTATAAAAATGACTTTAAGCACATATGTGTCACAGAGGATCTTAAATATAAGTATATATATATTTATGTCCATACTTCAGTACAGACTCATACTAAAAACTTAGTAAACGAAAAATTGTTATAACAAATGTTATGGATAGGTAATCAAACACACACTTGAAACTGACATTTTTGATATTCTTGTACTTCCAAAAAGAACAAAATATAAAAATTAAATAAGAATAAAATCTTATATAGCGCCCTCTAGGTACACAGTTCTATAGCAACTAGTCTAACCAAGCCTATGGCGTATTTACTTTAAAGCTATTAACATTTTATCAGTATACCAGCTTCAATTCAATGTGTATACTATTTGTGAATGGGATGAAAATATTTTAAGAATAATCTTATATGTTCGATCAGCTTGCGAACTGCGAACAAATCGTGTGTGATTCACCAGTTCAGGTTAACGAAAATACTCGTAGCACCTCGTATAACACGTATACATTCTTCAGCGTGGCCGTAGAATTATTTTTATTTTTAAATTATGTATATGTATTCATAAAAGCAGAGCAAATTAGATGGATAGGCCATGTTATACGAATACCAGCTGAAAGAATCCAGAAGAAAGTGTGTGTACTTCGTCCGATTGGTGGAAGAAAGAGGGGCCGGCCAAGAAAGAGATGGCTTAACGATGTAGAAGCAGACTTGAATATGATGAATGTTCGAAATTGGAGAGAGGAAGCGACGGAGAGAACAAACTGGAGAACAGTTGTTAGTGAAGCTATGGTCCACCCCGGACTGTGAAGCTAAGAGAGACAGAGAGATATGAGAATGTACTCATGCAAGAAGAGTACATAATATCTAACCAGTTGCAATTAATCTATTCAATGATGAAGCAATGATGGACAAAGTTCTTAAACTTGCCTCAAATGGTCGTAGGGCATACTCACATGAACACCCGCGACGTCGACTTATTCAATCCATATTATTTGTTCATTCAATCATAGTTCAAATATGCATGCAACAACCTCCCACAGGCTTATCCTTTGTCACCATGGTACAAAAAACATACATACATTCGAGCAGCATGTAAAATATGACAAAAAAAAACCCAAAAAAAAAAACGAAATCAGAACAAAAAAAACCAAAGAAATAAGTATAAGTAAGCGATCAACAATGCTAACGCATGAAAAATTTATATGAGTAGATTTTCAGTTTTCTTTCACATACTCACATTCGCACATACATACGTGCTTTACACTTGAATATCATACTAAAATCTTACTTTCACGCATATATGTTACATATGTACTATGCATACTCGTATACTTAACATATATGGTTGCGGTCAGTTGTGCGTTAAATGCCATTTTTATTCTGAACCTCATCCATTTTAGATTTCGATTGATTTCCAACACACACACTAACACACAAAAATAGTGATTTATCTTGGCATGTTACACATTCGAACCTGTGTGACGTTTGCATGTAACAACATACTACGTTTGTATTTATGGGAGAGTGTGCCTGAGTATATGTACGTATGATGTGCAAGTGATGGCTTACAACATATCTACATACATGAACTTCATCAATCTTTTGCCTGTAAGCAACTTCTTGTTTTATCGTCTTATTGGTATTAGTTTTTTTTTTTTTTTTCTTTAAGCTGTTATAGTGGCAAGTTTTAGTTGGGGTTCGATTCAATTGGGGCATTTTAATTTTATTGAACCATTTGTTCTGACATGACAACACATATATCATGTGCCTTATGAGCTTACAATATTTGTAACTACGCTTGTTTACCTTTAATGCTTGCATAGTGTGGATGCATATCAAATTCATACGCACAGATGAAGAACAGACGTATCAAGACCCAACCAAGGCAAGAATTGAAATCGAATTGGCATTGTTTACGTTGCACATTTGTTTCAGCTCATTCGTAAATTACAATATAATATATAATACAGTGGAACAATTTGAAGTTTGTGCTGTTTAGCACCTCAACCAAACCAAATCAGTGCATGGTAGTCAAACCACAAGAGGATTTAGCTCCACATTATCACAATTTTCATTTACAGTGGGTTAAAATGCAATTTTTTTACTTGAAATATTATTTATAAATCGACTCCAAACATAATACATATCTTTAGAACATTTTAACCCTTTAACTCTATCTAAAGGGGTCTTTTTGACCCTTTTTAAAATAGCTTTCATAAAAGTTTGTTAAAAACGCCGCTAAAGAGTTAAAATGCTTTACAGAAATTTTAAGCATTAAATTTTATTGTTGGTCACTGAAGGTTAAAAATTCCTACGGACTAAGGCGAGTGCGCAAGAAAGCTTAGTAAAAGCTATGCATACAAAGTTGGGCACGATTTCTCAGATTTAGACTTGCGGCAATTTCTAAAATTTTATTGATCATTATTTCGTCAAGTTTTGTAGAATTAAAATAAACCCTTTGAACAAAAGATCATATCAAGCTTCATTTTTAAGTTCTTTGGATGATTATCAAAAGTATAAGCGCATAATATAAAAAATTTCCACTAAGATGAACCTTAATAATAACTCAAATATACCTTAAAGTCGTTTAAGCCCTTAAGCTTCAGTATTCTGTCAACCAAAAAGATCTGCCTAAGAAGCTATTGCGTTGAGGCATTGTACTGGTGACCAGTACTTTAGAATAGCTCTCCTAATACTGACAAAAGTAGCCACTTGTGACTTTGATGGAAAATAAACAGATTCAAAAAGTTTACTCTGAAATAAACTACAAAAAAAAAAAAAAAATCGAAACAAATTCTATTACATTTGTATTTCAGTTGAAAAAATATAATTGTGTTTCATATTCCAATAACAAAGAAATTTAATTAATAATTCGCAAAAATGGAGTAATTAAAAATTGAATATGACTTGGCAATTTACACTCTACTACATTAATCGAAATTTATTTATTTCAGTCCAAATGCAGAAACACTAACTGGTGGAGAACGCATTAAATACTGTCTCATGCGTCATTGGCGTGGTATTATAATTTTTGTGACACCTTTAGCATTGTCACCATTAATTTTTGTAGAGCCATTAACGGTAACAACTACATGCTCGTCACCACCATACACATAATGTAATGTAATTGATATTTCTTTCTTTCGTATATTTCTAAGGAAATGCGTTGCTTGTTTACACTACTATTGATGGCTATCTATTGGGTTACTGAAGTTATACCACTTTGCATCACCGGATTAATACCGATTGTCTTATTCCCTACCATGGGCATTTTGGTTGGTATATCACATATTACACGAACACGAATTTCTATATCACCCTTTTCCTTTATCTGAGTTGCACTGAGTCATATCATCTCATTGCAGAGTTCTAAAGATGTATGTATTACATATTTTAAAGATGCCCTAATTCTATTTTTTGGTGGCATTGTTGTTGCTTTGACTATAGAATATTGTAACCTGCATAAGCGTGTTGCATTAGCAGTTATTCTACTTGTTGGCTGCAGTCCCAGAAGGTCGGTATTGATTTCATGTTCATAGTATTAGTTCAATTTGTTATTGTTAATTCTTGCAGATTACACTTCAGTTTAATGATTGTCACCATGTTCCTATCGATGTGGATATCAAATGCTGCAGCCACAGCTCTTATGTGTCCCGTAATAAAGGCTGTACTACAGGAACTTTCCTCGGTAAGCCTCGATATAGTTAACGACAGAGTAGAGGGAAAGATTAAGAAAATTAGTATGGACTATAGAATTTTATTCGTAAATTAGTCTTTTGTGTTATTCTCACTCCAATATTTCGTTTACGATATCGAACGGGTTAGTTTTGTACTTCGCTTTCCTCGAGATGACTATCGCGTTAGAACTCATTTATGATTCGAGAAAGCAAGCCACAAAAACCCATAGTTTATGATATCGCCAAAACAATCATAAATGCTGATAATACACTGTTTTTGGCAGCTCAGCTGTTTTCATGTAAAATGTTACTGTCAAACATGTTTAGTTTGGTCTATAATTTAACCATGAATCGACTTACAAATGAACAACGCTTACAGATTATTGAATTTTATTATCAAAATTCATGCTCGGTTAAGAAAGTGTATCGTAGACTTCTTCCATTCAGCGATGAAGCTCATTTCTGGTTGAATGGAGACGTGAATAATCAAAATTGCCGTATTTGGTAGGAAGAGCAGCCAGAAACATTGCAAGCACTGCCAATGCATCCAGAAAAATGCACTGTTTGGTGTCGATAATGGGCCGATGGGATCATTGGACCGTATTTTTTCAAAGACGACGAAGGCAGGAATGTTATTGTGAATGGCGAGCGCTACCGTGCGATAATTACAAATTTTTTTTTACCCAAAATGGAAGAGCTGGACTTGACTGGCAACATGGTTTCAACAAGACTGTGCCACATGCCACACAGCATGCGGAACAATGGCCCAATTGAGAGGCGAGTTCGGAGAACGGTTTATTTCACGTTTGGGGCCGGTCAATTGGCCGGCTAGAAAAAAATAATAAATATGTGGCATTTAAAGCCCCGAATGGCTCTTTGGCCGATCTTGTCTTCCATTACTAGTGTGCGTGTTAAATTTTGGACAGTATTCGAAGGGACCTACTTATTTTAGCCGGTTCCGAACGGCAGAACTCTTTTATAAGCTTTTCCATGACAAATTGTTACTGCCTGAAGAATTGCCAATTGCTTGCTGACAGGTGGGTACCGCTCGAAAGTAAAAAAACTGTCCGCCCAGATCGTGCGATTTAACGCCTTTAGATTATTTTTTGTGGGCCTATGTTAAGGCTCATGTCTATAGCGACAAGCACGCTGTTTATTTTTAAATCAAATCCGAAGGCGCTTTAAAAATCACCCTGTATGATCTCAAATCTTTTACTAGCTTTCTAAAAAGTATGCTGCATAAAAATGCTGGAAAAAAATTGTTCACTTCAACGATAGTCAATAAAAACGAAATATTGGTTGAGTGGATTCATTTTTGCAGGTTCAAAATTTATCGATAAAAGTTTTTAAGCAAAAAAAAAAATAAGTATTTAAAGATATTCTTAATTTTGGAAATAAGAAAATTACTAATCTATAATATATAATATCCGTAAACAGCAAGGCATGACTAAGATGGTTGATGAGACCAAAGAAATACGCGACGATGAGTAAGCTAATCGTCATCATCATCATCATCATCATGTTTATTATTGAATATATGTGTGTATCCATAGGCCTCCATATCCTTCAAGAAGTGTCATTTGTTATTATATGGGTGTTGCTTATGCATCATCATTTGGCGGTTGTGGCACACTCATTGGCACCGGAACTAATCTTGTATTTAAAGGCATCTATGATGGGTGGGTAAACTCGAGAATATTTGTTTTGTTCACAAATTTCGTTAATATTTTTTTAGACGATTTCCGGAAGCACAAGATGTTGACTTTTTGAATTTCATGCTATTCAATATACCCCATGTAATTATACACACTGCCATAATCTATTTTATATTGGAATGGCAGTACATGGGACTTTTTAGACCAAATAGTCCTGCAGCAATCGAAATTAATGTCGGCAAAGAGGGTGTTGCCATTGCTCAAGATGTAATATCAGAGAAAAAGAAAGAATTGGGTACAATTACTTGTCATGAAATACAAGTCGGTTTACTTTTCTTATCGATGATCGTACTATTTATTACACGTAAGCCGGGTGTATTTACGGGATGGGCTGACCTTATGAATGAGGTGTAAGTTGTTGATGCAATAACAATTTGACGCTAATTTTGATTATTTCATACTTTGAATGTAGAGCCATCAAAAATTCGGTGCCTGTAATAATCTGTTTTGTTTTGTTCTTTATACTGCCCATTAATTATATATTTTTGAAATATTGTATATGCAGGAGTAAGTACAAATTATGGACGGCTCTAAATCATAACATTCTCGGATCTCAATAGAATTTTCTTTCCTATCTCATAAAAATTTTTGAATTATGTGACGATATAAAGCTTGCTCCAGCATTCATCCGACGATGTTTTGGTTGAGAGCCCAACAATTAGCCTGATTATTTGAATCACATTGATTGTAACGCTGTAATCTTACATAGAACCGGCCGTAGAACGCACAACTCCATCGTTGGTAACATGGAAATTTTTAAATGCAGAGAATCAATGGAGTCTATTGCTTCTTTTGGGTCTGTCTTACAATGGAATCGATATAGAAAATGCAAAACATTAAAGAAATTGCTTTTTTTTTAATATATAGGTGGTGGTTTTGCTTTATCTGAGGGTATCAGCAAATCGGGTTTAGCCATTTTGATCGCTGAAGTCTTTACTGGTTTGAAAGCATTACCACCAGCCCTCATACAATTGTTGGTAATTATTTTGGGTGTTGTTGCCACCGCTTTTACTGCAAACATGGCCATGTGCAATATTCTGATACCTGTCTTATTGGAAATGGTAAGAATTGCCTCGTATTTGTCCTTTCGATTCGATTTTGAGTCTGGTTCGTTGAGAACCCAAAACCAGACTTGTAATTCCGATTCTTATTTTTTCTCTTCCCCCTGCAGGCTGTGTTAATTAAAGTACATCCAATGTATTTGGCTTTACCATGCACCATGGCACTCAGTTTGGCTTTTCATCTACCTGTTAGTACACCAGCAAATGCTATAGCAAGCACCTATGCAAACATTCGTACAAAGGATATGGTATGATGATATATTCTATATTTATTCTTTGATCCATTTTCAATTTCAATTTCTTTCCTTAGATTATAGCAGGTATTGGACCATCAATTGTGGGTACTATTGGTCTATTTCTAGTTTCACAATTTTGGGGACCGGTTGTCTTTTATAAATATGGCACTGAATTGCCAGATTGGGCGCATGAAAAAAATGAAACAGCAACATAAAAACCATTATTATTCAAGTGATTGTTGATTGTTTTTAAATATATTAATAATTTGTTCTTACAATTTCCTCTGTTCTTAATCACAATAAATATTTGTTGTCAGTTTCGATGTTATTTAAATGATTAATTAATTATCAACATCATAATATAAGGTGTAGTAAATAGAAATCCATTATTTTTCCAATAGATGGCTTTAGTAATCTGTATCTCGCGTTGTATAAGTGCGATCGGGTTATGATGAATGGCGTTAGAAATATAGGATTTCGTGCTAAATAAACTTTTCAGGCAATTTCGTGATTGCTTGACCCAGTATTGTTTGAGCACACGTCAAAGATGGACACCAGTAAAGGGAAAATACTCCATATTTTACAGTATTTCTTCGATAAAGGCGATAACGCAAGTCAGACGGCTGAAAATGTGAATAATGTTTATGGTCCTGATACTGGAACAGCCAATCACGTGCAATTTTGGTTTCGTCGATTCCGTTTTGATAATTTTTATGTCAAAGATGCAAGGCCAATTATCGAAAATATCGATAAAATAATGGAAATCGTCGCGTCTGACCGTCATGTAAACACTGTTTCTATTGCCCAGAAGCTAAACATTGCACAAAAAAACCATTTGGAACCATTTAAATAAGGTTGGATACAAGAAGAAGCTCGATGTATGGGTGCCACACGAGTTAACGCAAAAAAAACACCTCATGGACCGAATTTCCGTTTACGAATCGCTGCTGAATCGCAATTAAATCGATCCATTTCCGAAGCGGATGGTTACTGGTGATGAAGAGTGGGTCACTTACGACAACGTCATGCGAAAACGGCCGTGGTCGAATCGCGATGAGCCGGCGCAAATGGTGTCCAAGCCAGGATTGACGGTCAGGAAGGCTTTTTTCGCACACATACAATTCAGTGCACTCCAATGCTCTAATTTCACCAATGTTGATTTAAGTGAACTACACACAAAATATCCATACGTACATGTATAACTATATAAAGCGAAATTTTTGATCCACTACATTCATTCATATCAATCTCTATGTAGCTCCCACAAAACAACGAGCTTTGCTTACTATATGTATGTTTATCGTAGCCCCCATACAAATTTTAAATTGAAACAGCTGTAACTTCGGCAATCTTCTGTCTAGAATAACCATAATTGACACTTAAATTAATATCGTAGTCGGAAATAATCTGGCGAAAAATCAGCGTACCACGCCCACTTCTTATTGGGGCTCCCATACAAAGTTGAGGAAATTAAACAAAAATGTTAACCACCATAACTTAGAAACTATTTAACGTAGGACACCAAATTTAAGGTGTGCATTAACATTGAAAAATTAATTGGATTTACTAGAAAGTGGTAAGCCACGCCCACTTTTTATATAGCTCCCATACTAAGCCTCGGAATTATCTTAAAATCCTTTTACTTCGTCAAAGTCAACCATATTTCGGGTGTAAATTAGTAGTACATGCAAAAATTGTTTCTCGAAAAGTGGAAATAAAAGAAAAGTTGAATATTCGAGTAAACTTTTTATATATAAATCTACATATGCAGGGTATAGTTTGGTCGGCCCCAGCCGACTGTAAGGAGATTTTTTTTTTTTTTATATTTAACCGTAGAGCTAAAACAAAACATAAAGTAAAAGTAGAAATTTTAATATTCTAACAAGAAATGATGATAAGAAAAAATGAAACATAACAGAAGAAAGAAAGCAAAACCACAACTGAAAAAATAACAAACACATTTTGTTTTGTTTGAAATTTTGGTTCTGATCAGCTTAAAAATGTTTTGAAACAATGGCAAAACAGTAAATTGACCAATGCTGGAAAATGGCTAAAATTGATGCAACCACAATTACCACTATACATTCGTACTATACGATAGGGATATTCATCTTCAAATAGCGGTGGGGTGAAGTGAAAATTATAACATTTTCATCATCATAATTTTCCTTACAATGGAAGTGAAATTTTAATGAAAACGAAAATGAAAATTAATTTATAAATTCTTATTATCAACACCCATGCATATACTTTTGTATGTAGGTGCGTACTAAACGCGAGCTACTTTACTATTCTTTCGACCTTTATATACTGATTTTCTTTTTATTATTTCAATTCCCTTTTGTTTACCTTCTGGTTTGTTGTGCATCATCATTTGAAATTTGCGAAGGCTGAAATATGTGCTTCTCTTTTTTTTTTTTGTTCTATAATAAATTATACTGGACAGGATATCTGGTCTAATCACATGAGTGCGTTAATGTTTTCTATTACTCAGAGTAGAGTGTGAATTTTATATAGTACATATTATGTAGTATAGTATGTAGGTTGCATACTATTTGCGTAGGTAATTTACACTTGTAGAATAGAATGCCAATAGAAAAAAATTTTTAAAAATCAAGTGGATGACATCAAGTGGAACCCTTTTAGAAACATTCAATTCTTATGAAATTTGAAAAGATATGTGTAAATTGAGTGTAAGCATTTGAAACCCAGAGCTGTCATTAAGAGATATTTTAAGACTCACTTTGACGTTTGATAATTCGGATTGGAGAAGTGCAATTTGAAGTTTCTTCTTGAAACTTCAAGAGTTTAATAACTGGGACTCGTTTTGAGATATTTTCATAAAAGGACGACATAGTTAGTTGAAAAATCGCAACATTTTTCGATCTCATATATTGAAATCACTCACATAGAAGCGATTACTAAATAATTTCCTACTTGGATATGTATGTACCCACATTAAATTTCGTGCAGAAGTACATGTGTTTTTCAAGTGAATATGTAGGCTGGATATGGATGAGTGTTGGTATCTTTACGCCCATAAAGGGAAATTATGAAATATTGTATTTTTATATTTTTCGTTTTTGTTGTGTTTTTTTTTTTTTGTTAAATAATGGCAGCAATTACTGTTGTTTTTATATTTTTATTCTCTTGCTGACGAAGTGTAAATATGACCAATGGGAAGTATGTTATAGTTTTTATATTTTAGTTAAAGATATGCGCTCCAATTACATAAAGGATGAAATCAAACACGATGATTTACATGCAACACCTTCAAACACCTTCTGAAATCATTACATTATGCCGAACTTTTGGATTTCCAATTGAAAAACTGAACTAATTAATTTGCCAAAAGCCTCCATTAAACCCAATTTGACACCAGTAATAGCCTAGACAGACGGTAGTGTTAATCCGGATTAACGGCGTATTAAATCCGAATAAAATACTAATTGCCTAGACAGACGGCAGCGTTAATCCGGATTAACAGCGCACTTAATCCGAATAAAATATTAACCTGACAGACGGCAGTATTGCGGATTAACTAAACGGCTGATTGCTGCTTTATTAGGCCTGCTCACCTACATTACTATCACCATCAATTTCTGTCATCTGTCACTCTCGATATGAGAAAATCTACAAGAAGTATATGAACTGAAAACTATCAGAAACTTGTAAATTAACATTCACAATTCGTAATTGATAGCTGGATTTATTTGTTCGCCAACGCTTTTCATGTCGAAAACTGTTAACAATTGTTGCAAATTTTTTGTTAGCGAACACACCCTTTGTTTTGTAAGTTGGATCGAGAAAAAATTCACAATAGAAAATAGCTGTTAATTTTCAGCAGTGTTGCCATCGAAAATTGCACTAATTCTCTCTAATTTTGAGAATTAACTCATAGAGCTACTGCGGATTAGCTGCAGTTAATGCGTGAGTTAATTGGAAATCACTCGTTAATCTGGATTAACGCTGCCGTCTGTCAGGGCTATAAGGATGGGCTGGAATGGACTGAAATAAGTGGTGGTTAAATGGTGCAGTGTTAGAAATTAACTTTGCCATGCATGCACCAAAACCTACTAACAAAACTGACTGAATTTATGCCGGGTCATCAAAATGTATCCATGGTATGGCGTTTTCTGTTAGAAAACAAAAGATTATGAACGACTAATGTCCAATTTTTAGAAGCCCTTTCATGGAAAATTTTTACTACCGGAAGAACGACCAATTGCTTGCTCACAGGTGAGTACCGTTCGAATGAAAAATCTTTGTTTGGATTGTGGATGATTGTGGGAATTAAACCGACGACCTACAGATCAGATGATCAACGAACTAACCACTGACACTAAGGCAACCACCCAATATTATAACTATCATAAAAATATTAAATATTATATTTCATGTCGCAAAAACAAAAATTGCACTTTATGACCTAAAGGGTCAAACCACTGTCGAATATTTTCACACAACATGACATGCACGACATTAAAGCTGTGTGTCTGCTATCCAAGGTATACAATTTAATATCCATTAAGTGCAAAAAGAAGTGTAGTAACCACCCAAGAATAAAATTCAATTAAAATTCTATTTTTTTGTTTTTAGTAAAATTATTCCAAACCACAAGTCATGTACATGATGTATTATCTTATTTTAAATAATAAAATAGTAAAAATGGTTAAAAATTTGCGAATATTTTACAACTCTAGTATTCAGTGGTTGCATTCAAAAATTTCATACAATCAATTGCAATTGTATATTATACATGCATACTTTTTTTTTTTTTTTTTTTTTTGGTGGCAAACACTTGCATGCACCAAATATACGAACCAAATATTGCAATTGTGTCTGGAATTGAAATTCCAAGCACAAACTTGTCAATGGTAAATGTAACAATTTCGAACACAACACGAAGCTTATACTGTTGTATGTTGTATAAAATGAAATGGATAGAATGAAATGCATTCATACTTTAGTATTATGTATGTAGGTATTTTGGTTGTTTTGGAAGATATAACATTTACTACTCGTATTGCCACCAGGCGAATATGGTACTGGCAGAATAAATCCATTTCTACAATGAGACGTAATTATATCGATGTACCGATACACAAGTTCTTGTGTGATTATTGTATAGAGTCACGAAGATATACTCCAACGTACCTGGGTACTCAACTGTGAATGCAATTGTATTTACTTGTTGCATTTCGTTCTGCCATTAGCACACATTTACAATTTGATGACGAATCTTTTCTAATGGATAAGACAAATTCAATCCACCACCATGCACTTTTCTATAGACGAACTATGTTATTTTTTGTTTTTGTTTTTTTTTTTTGTGCCACATCAAACATTTCTAGTCACTTCATATATTGAATTTGTAATGAAATTCAAGCATGTTTCTCTATATTTATATATAAGCATATAGGTGCAATGGTAGAAATGTCTATAAACTCATTTTTTCATCATTCACAGAAAAGACACTGAATTGTGATGATAAGAATTTTTACCTTTAACATGGCAAAATAATTTGTACATTAATAACTATGCTTTTTTTTATCCATATACAATGGTCAAATGAAGCAGAAGGTCCCTCAGTGTACAATGAATTCATCGCTGCGATACAAACACTCGGCTGGGCTAGACCAAATACCGGCAGAAATTTATAAAAACTTGGACGAAAATGCGCTAAAACTCATACATCAACTTATATGCAAAGTGTGGGAATCTGAATGCCTGCCGGAGCGATATACTAGGTAAATACCAAGCAGGCTTCCAGAAAAATCGGTCAATCTCCGACCAGATATTTGTGTTACGACAAATACTAGAAAAGACACGCAAGTACGGCATCACCACGTATCATCTCTTTATAGACTTTAAAGTGCCTTATGACAGCGTTAATTGCGGTAAATTATACAGTGCGATGAGTGAGTTTGGCATCCCCTGTAAACTCATAAGGCTCGTAAAAAGCACAATTAGCTGGGTAAGAAATACTATACGCATTGAAAATGAGCTTTCTGTTGAATTCGAAACAGTACACGGACTCCGACAAGGTGACGCGCTATCCTGTATTTTGTTTAACCTAACCCTGGCGAAAGTAATTAGGGACTCATGTGTCAACACGAGAGGGAACATTATTTTTAAATCAGTTCAACTGCTCGCGTACGCTGACGACATAGACATTATCGCTCGCTCAGTTGATGCTCTTAAGGATAGCTTCCTGCGAATCGAACAGGCTGCAAGTGTCATGGGACTAAAATCTAATGAAGACAAAACAAAAATATTGATTTGAAATTGTACATGACTTCATCTACCTTGGCGTAAACGTGAACAGCTCAAACAACATCAGCACAGAAATCCAACGCCGAATAATGTTAGCAAACAAAATCTACTACGCCCTTGCAAGGCACCTTAAAAGCAAAGTACTCAGCCGAACGATTAAAATTAAGCTCTATTAAACAGTGAAACATGAACTACGAGCAAGCATGATGAATCAAGGCTCTGCACATTTGAACGAAGAATATTACGCCTCATCTTCGGCGTAGTCAATGATGGAAGAGAATGGCGCAAACACTTCAACCACGAACTTAAACATCGTTATGGTGGCCTCGACATCATAGCCACAATCAAAACTCAACGACTTAGATGGGCTGGTTACGTAGAGAGAGAATGAAGATTACCCCCTGCAACATACATTCGTTCCACATGCTATTATAGGAAAAATGGACGCCCAAAACTGAGATGGATGGACGGAGTGGACAGTGAAGCAGCCACCCTAAACATCAGAAATTGGAGAACACTAGCGAAAGATAGAACTGTCGTTTGAAGGCAGATTTTTTTGGAGGCTGGCGAAGACCCGCCCAGTGTTGTCCGGCCAACTATGATGATTATGATAATACAATGGTTCTGCATATCACCTAAATCTAACTCCAATCTTAGTCCAAAGATCCAAATTGAAATGTTAGAGTAACTGCTTCATGCGAAACTTTTTGAGTTTATAAAAATAACGACCACTGTATATGTGTACATGCTTGCTGTATCAATTTACAAATGTGCACCTTAATATAAAGCCTTTATTACACACGACTGCATGGCCATATTTATCTGTAAGATGTCGTACATACAATACAAAGAGCAGGGCAAAGATATCGAAATGTCTTTCGGTAAGCTGGGCACTTTTAAATTAACCAAATCACGTACAAATGTACATCAGAAACACGTAAACATTTGCACAAACTATTTAGTATCCACGACATATAGATTTCTCCCATTCATGTTTGAGAGTATACCATATTCGAGAGCACAACAACAATGACATAAAATGAATACGATATCAACATCTGTTGCATTGTTGACTGTTATTTTTTCATAGTGTTGTTAGAGTGTTGTTTTCTCTCCCTTTCTCCTCTTATTCAGAAGAGACAGACTTAGTGCATAGAATGTTGATACCAACGTAAGTGTAGCAGACGTTCGTCTGTATGTATGAGCACTTGCAAGCATACATAACATATGGTTTTGTAAGAAGAAGTTAATAAGACACACCACCGGAAATGTTCATCAGTGTATCTGTCTATTCGTTGAGTTATGTACACTTTATCTAATGATACAGATGTGGTGGTTGTATGATTATTGCCGATGGGTGGGCAGACAATAAATGGAGCTAATGAAGCATAAATGTTTGAGTGATTCTCAATTGCCATTGAGCATGAGAGACTAACATTGAATGTTTTATTTTTCGTTGATCATTTTGCCAAATACAATAGGAAGTGAATTTTATAAATAGAAGAAAACATTATGCAAGAAAATTTAATGAATGATAAGAAGTATTGATTGAAATTGCCAATGATGGACATTATCGAAAAATTATTCTGTTCCATCATTAAGAGCACAAACCATAGGAATTAATTTAATTTTAAATTCATAGCAATTTAATGTTTAGCTGTTTTAAGTTGTGATCATGTTCGATTATGCCTTTGGATAGTTTCACCTTATTTTAGAGTTTCACCTTTTATTCTATTGCGGCATTCAATGCAAATCAAATAATGTTTAAAGTGATGAAAGAGATGAATTAAAGAGAATGGAAATTGCTAAATGAAAAAATAAAAATCCTTTTAATTTTTATTTTATTTTATTGCTCAGCATTTTTATAACAACATACAAATGAATTACGTTTTCGAAAAACACACTAACCCATATATACATTTCTATTATCAATGAAGTGTTTTCACATCAGAAAACATCCGAAATCGCTAATACATGAACTACTTAAAAGTTTCTGTTCAAATTTAATGAAAAAAATCTCCTTACAGTCGGCTGGGGCCGACCAAACTATACCCTGCATATATAGATTTATATATAAAAAGTTAACTCGAATATCCAACTTTTCTTTTATTTCCACTTTTCGAGAAACAATTTTTGCATATACTACTAATTTACACCCGAAATATGGTTGACTTTGACGAAGTAAAAGGATTTTAAGATAATTCCGAGGCTTAGTATGGGAGCTATATAAAAAGTGGGCGTGGCTTACCACTTTCTAGTAAATCCAATTAATTTTTCAATGTAAATCCACAACTTAAATTTGGTGTCCTACGTTGAATAGTTTCTAAGTTATGGTGGTTAACATTTTTGTTTAATTTCCTCAACTTTGTATGGGAGCCCCAATAAGAAGTGGGCGTGGTATGCTGATTTTTCGCCAGATTATTTCCCACTACGATATTAATTTAAGTGTCAATTATGGTTATTGTAGACATAAGATTGCCTAAGTTACAGCTGTTTCAATTTAAAATTTGTATGGGGGCTACGATAAACACTGGGCGTGGTGCGCCCATTTTCTGTGAGCCTAGTTGCTCGTACAATACTAATCCATACCCTAAGTCTCGTTGTCCTAGGCTAAATGGTTTGTAAGCTATGGAGCTTAAAATTTTAGTTTAATTCACTCGACTTTGTATGGGAGACCCATGAAGGAGTGGGCGTGGTATGCTGATTTTCTGCCAGATTTTTGCCGACTACGATATTAATCTAAGTGTCAATTATGGTTATTCTAGACAGAAGATTGCCGAAGTTACAGCTGTTTCAATTTAAAATTTGTATGGGGGCTACGATAAACAGTGGGCGTGGTGCGCCCATTTTCTGTGAGCCTAGTTGCTCGTACAATACTAATCCACACCTTAAATCTCGTTATTCTACGCTGAATAGTTTGCAAGTTATAACCGGTAACATTTTTTTTAATTTCCGCAACTTTGTATGGGAGACCCAAAAAGGAGTGGGCGTGGCACATTGATTTTCTGCCATATTATTTTTGACTACCGTGTTAATCTAAGTGTCAATTATGGTTATTCTAGACAGAAGATTGTAGAAGTTACATCAGTTTCAATTTAAAAGAAGTACAGACACTTTGTATGGGAGCTACGCTAGAAAGTAGGCGTGGCTCAACCACTTTTGGCGAGGTTATATAGTAGTATAATATAAGTCTATGTGCAAAATATTGTTGTCCCAAGGGGTATATTATGTGAGTTATAGCAAGTTATAGATTTTGAAAATTTCGAGGTTAGTCGCTTTGAATGCTTGGTGTGGGCGTGGTTATTGACCGATCATGCCCAATATCAATCCCCTCCGTACCCTTGGATCATAGATTACTTATGCCAAATTTCATCGAAATAGCTCAATATTTACTCAAGTTATCGTGCGAACCAGCCAGGTGACAGACAGACGGACGGACGGACGGACGGACGGACGGACGGACGGACGGACGGACGGACGGACGGACGGACGGACGGACGGACGGACGGACGGACGGACGGACGGACGGACGGACATCGTTAAATCGAAAATTTAATCGACGCTGATCACGAATATATATCCATGTCTATATCTCCGGAGATTCCTTCAAGTGGACACAAACATCTGACCGAAATGAATATACCATGCATATTGCATTATGCAGGGTATAATAAAAACAAATACTAACACACAATGTTCTGCCAATGTGTTCTTAAGACTCAAATAATTTAGGGCAATTTTTATTTTCTCTTCTATTCGCCAATTCGATGAGTTATTGATTTGTTGAGTGGTTCGCCAAAAAAAAAAATCAAAAAAAAAAACACCCAAACTTTGTGCTTTTTCTCAGCCCATTCCAACAAAAAGTAAAAGTTTCTTTTGCCAAAAATAATTATGTAACAGTAATAAAAACAGTGTGAAGTTGTTATCGAACGCACAAATACATCTACATACATATGTATATGTTCTGTTTACTCTACTTAGGCATTACATAAAAGGAAAACAATAATAAAGCAAAAAGAAAACAAACAACTAAAAAAAAAACATTTTTTTTTTGTTTTTGTTGAACAAACTTCTTGAAGACAACTGAATTGGAAATTACTTAAGTACAAGTACAAATTTAAATGAATTGAATTTTTTATCGCTTATCGTTGCAACTATGCAAAAAAAAAAAAAACAATCAATACATGTCTACACTGTAGTGCAATGTTGAGCCTATCAGAAAAATATTATATAAACTAGAATCACTAGAATTCCGGAGATGAAATGAATTTTCTGTCGTTATAACGGTGTAAAGCATTCTCTGAATTAGAACGAGAGTCACGTCGAATGGGTCTTACGGTGAACAAGGGCAAGACGAAGTACCTAGTGTCTACAAACAAAGAGTCCCGGCATCTTGGACAACACGTCACTGTTGACAACTACGCTTTTGAAGTAGTAAGGGACTTTGTCTATCTTGGAACCAGCATTAACAGCAGTAATGACGTCAGTTTGGAGATAATGCGAAGGATCACTCTTGCAAACAGGTGCTACTTTGGGCTAAGTTAGCAATTGAGAAGTCGAGCTCTCTCTCGAAGAACGAAAACTACACTCTATAAGTCCCTCATTATTCCTGTCCTAACATATGGCGCCTGGAAGCATGGACAATTTCTACCACGGATGAGAGGATGCTTGGGGTTTTCGAGAAAAAAGTTCTGCGAGAACTTTAGAGAAAAACGTTCACGGCGAGTATCGAATGAGGAACAACGAAAAGCTGTAAAAGCTGTATGCCGATATTGATATAGTAAAGCGCATCAAAATACAGAGGCTGCGCTGGCTAGGTCATGTCGAGCGAATGAAAGAAGGCGCTCCAGCGAAGAGGGTATTTAATTCAGCACCCGCTCGAGGACGCTGACGAAGAAGAAAACCAAACCTCCGTTGGAAGAACCAAGTGTTAGGTAACCTGACGGCGCTTAGAATATCCAATGGGCGCCAGCAAGCGAAGAATAGAGAAGACGGGCGTCGTTTTCCTACACATCGCATTCTTTGAGGGTTTCAACCGATGCTTTGTTCGGACGCCGCATTGCCTATGCAAAATGCCACCGAACTACATCTAATTTTCTACTTCGAACCAGAATGAAGTACTCGTCTCCAAGTATTCCCTTGGGTTTCTTCCACTTTAGACTCTTTGGGAGTTTCAGTGGATGCCAAACCTACACAAAACGGGACCAAACTGCATCTAATTATCTACTTCGTACTAGAAAGAAGTACTCGTCTCCAAGTATTCCCTTGGTTTTCTTTCATATTAGATTCTTTGGGGGTATCAGTCGATGCCAAACCTTGTTAGGACTCCACGTTACGTACGCAAAATGCGACCGAACTAGTATTTTCTTCTTCTTGGTATCGGAAAGAGTACTCATCTCCAAGTATTCCCTTGGTTTTCTTCCACATTGGATTCTTTGGGAGTTTCAGTCGATGCCAAACCTTGTTAGGGCGCGCGTTGCCTACGTAAAATGCGACCGAACTATTATTTTCTTCTTCTTGGTAACGGAAAGAGTAGTCGTCTCAAAGTATTCTCTAGGATTTTCTGCAAATCAGATTCCTTGGAAAATTTGATACTGCCAGCCAAAAAGAGGAAAATCAAAATTCTAATGAGAGGGTAAATTATTGGAAAAAATGACAGTATTCGAAAGAAGAAGAAGAAGAAGAAGAAGAAGAAGAACAAGAAGCTTGCATCATAACATTCTTATTAATAATATTGCTTGGTATGAACAAAGTTGAATAAATTTCTGATTTACAAAAAAAAAAAATTTCGCTGCGATTGCATTCATGTTTACACAGCTATGTAGAAATCTCAGCCACACACTTCCAAGGTCGTTTAAAAATGTAAATATGCTTATCACTTTTCATTCATTTTACAATTCAACACTTCGACAAGTAGTATATGACTAAGTACAAGCATAAATGTGCTCGAGTGAACTACTAATACGTATCTACATACTACCATTGAGTATTCCTTAAGCACATACGCACATACACTTATCATATACAGTATGAATAGAGAGAAAGAAAGAAAAAAATCAAAAACCAACGGTGATAAACATTCAATTTACTTTTGCTTTTAACGATGTTCTCAA
Source organism: Megamerina dolium (assembly GCA_963854835.1). NCBI lineage: Eukaryota > Metazoa > Arthropoda > Insecta > Diptera > Megamerinidae > Megamerina > Megamerina dolium. Next base: position 49,012,563 of record OY978529.1, on the reverse strand, counting down.
ATTGTTGTTGTTGTTGTTGTTGTTTTCACTACTGGTGCTGCAAACTACATACTATGCTATAGTATGGAGACATGGAGATTGGGGTCCTTCACACATTCGTTCAATATATACGCGTTTTACAATTGGCAATTGATATCATACATACAAGTTTTTCCCCGAAAGAGTTAAAGGCAGACATTGTTAAAGAAGAATGGAAAAGAATGTCTATATGTGTGAGACTGAGAACGAAAGGTACTCGTAGATGAAAGAACTTTAAAAGAATTCTTACCCACACAATGTATTGCATTCATATATGTGCACTCACATAGTTACACAATTATTCGGAAGTACTTATAAAAGTTTTCAATGTTATGCCAACGAGATGAATAATAGACGAAATGTGAATTGTGAAACGTAAAAGAATAAAGAATGAATGAAGAGAACAAGAAGAAACTATTTATAATAAGCAGGCAGAAAGTTGCCTAAAACTCTTTGTTTGGTGTGTGGCAAAAGTTTCTCCTTACGGCTTACGGCACCAACGAATGCATGGTGCTACTACACACACACACACACACACACACAATATGAATGTTTGATTTTGAAAATGCATTCAATAAATTACATAATATCGATTACAGAAAGCCAGGAAGAAAAAAAGAACGACAAAGAAAAGTACAAATCAACAAAGATGCGCATGTGAATGTTACTTTGAAGCTTAATGAATGCCAATTTTCATATGCACTTAAATTAGACCGCTTTGCAAAAAAAAGTCACTGTTGTTTTATCAGACAAATTTGCTTCATATTTTCAAGGGACCTATAAACAAAACAATTGAAAGCAGCGTAAGAAGTAATTTGTTCATACAAAACTTGCTTTTTCAAATTTTTTCAATATGTTCCAGCTCATCGAACAAGTTTCGTACGCCGATATATTTAGGGAATCATTATTGAATAAGACAAAGTTCATTTATACTCATAATTTTTTATTATTATTATAATTTTTTTTTTTGTAACATAAAGCTCCTTAATATATAGACAAAGTTCATTTATACTCATCGTTATTTTTTTTGTTTTTTTTGTTTTTTTTTTTTTTCTTGCAGCATAAAGCTTCTTAATATACATGTGTTTTAATATGTATCTCAACCCGCTGCGCTAAGAATTAAATTTAATTACGCAACCTTTTCACATATAAGCTCTGTTCAATGAAGGCGTAAAAAAATGATTTTAATTAGTCTGAAACTTATTGAGCAGATGAGCTTCCAATTGAACAAAAATGAAATATATATTTAGCAGATTTACACAAAAACAGAAGAAAAATGATCACAATGAAAACTGACAAAGTAACAAAAAAAAAAAAATTTGACAGCAGAAAATTATACACCAACAATAATACAAATACAAACAACAACAATAAAATATCTGAATGAGAAGGATAATCGCTTTCATGTGCGGCAAAAAGTTTTCAAGGACACGTGATAGAAGAGCAAGAAAGATGACAACGACAAAATCATACCAACCAAAAGAAGAATAAAAAGATAACAAAAAATAAAGAAGCAAGAAAAAGGAGTAGTTGATCAACAAAAACAATATACTAAGCATAAAAAAATACAAATTTATTATATGTATATATTTGTAAACTTTGACTGCACCAACTTTGCATTGTTTATTCTGCAGAGGATTCATTCTATACAATATTTATTTTGCCAACTGTATTAGAAGTGTATGTATGTGAGGCAAAAAACAACAACAACAACAACAATAATAATAAAAAACTAAAAACAAAGTTTTCATACTTATGCCATAATAACCCTGCAATCACAGCAATAATCTATCACATACATACCACTACAATTACAACAAATACAAAAATACTAACTCTAAATCCAATAGAAATCAAAATAAAACAACATCAATAATAAAATAGTATCAACATTGGTATAAAAAAGTTTTTGTAAACAAACAAGACTATTCTTATTGTCGACGAGTATCGGCTTTTATAAAATTATTACAGGTCTAGTAAGATTTCGTTATGATCGCGGTGTGTTTTTTTTTTTTCAGTTCTTAGAAAATTTCAATATTCTACAATATATTTATTTTAAAATCTCAACAAAATGGATGGGAATTTAGATGGACGTAAAACCAAATTTCTTATGAAAGTTCGACAGACAGCGGCGATCCAGTGACTCTTTATGCAATTACTTACTAACTAAGGCATTTCCCTCTTCATTGGCTATGCGTAATAAGCAACATCCTAATAAAGCTGAAAAGCGTTGGCGTATGCCGATGATGTGGTGTTAATGGTGTCAGAACTGTGCCCTAGCACGATCAGTGGGATAACGCAAAGGGCTTTAGACGAGCTCAGCTCTTGGGCTATCAGGTGTGGCCTAAGGTTGAACCCGGATAAAACAGAACTGATGTTTTTCACCAACAGAATCAAAATACCCAAATTTGACTTGCCTAAATTAAACCATCAAACCTTAACTCTTTCTTCCAGTGCTAAATACTTTGGGGTTATTTTGGACTCCAAGCTTAGCTGGAGGTTAAATACTGAAAACCGGGCAAAGAAGGCTTGCATTGCCCTCTACACCTGCAAAAGAGTAATTGGAAGGAAATGGGGTCTCCAACCAAAACTTACTTTATGGATGTACAAAGTGGTTGTACATGCAATTTTATAGTATGGCTCGGTTGTTTGGTGGAAAGCTTTGGATAAGGCCTACACAGGCAGCATGTTCAGCAGTAGTCGGAAATATAAAGTCGTGTCCCGGGGATGCTCTTAACGTTCCAAAACACATGCTCCCTATTGATTTATACATTAAGAAAACGGCATCCATAACCGCAATGAGGCTAAAGGAAGCCTGTCACTGGAAGGAGAGATCGTACGGCCTTGGATGCATACTCACAAGGGAAACGCAATATGCATCTGACAAGACAGACTACATCATCCCAAAGATGAATTTCAATAGAAACTTCACAGTAGTTTTTCCTTCGAGGAAGGATTGGACTAAGGGATTTTTGTTAAACAGCTTCGACACCACGATCTACTCGAACGGCTCCAAAATGGATTATGGCATAGGGGCAAGAATATATTCCGAGAGATTGAAAGTGGACAATTCTGTGCGCCTCCACAACCTGTTTAGCGTATTCCAGGAGGAAGTGTTTCCAATCGGGGAAGCTTGTAGGATACTAAGCTCAACATAGCTATACTATCGGACAGCCAAGCTGCAATTCATGCCTTTAACTCAGCAGTCATATCTTTCTTCCTAGTGGAACATAGCAGAAGGAGTCTCAATACACTCAGCGAACGACACAACGTTTCATTGATCTGGGTTCCGGGACACCGGAATATAGAAGGAAACGAAAAAGCCGACGAACTGGCAAGAAGCGGATCTACCATGCAAGAGACTCTTGCAGAACAGGTGTTCATATCGCTGAGTGTAGCTAAAAGAGCTATCAATACAAAATATCTACAAATAGCGGATTGTAGGTGGAAAAGTCTTACGAGATGTAAGACTAGTAGGTAGGAGAACAAGCGGCCAAAATGGGGATGTGCCACAACGATTTCTGTCACAGTTGTAACCAAGTGGAAGAAAAGGAAACAGTCTTCCACTTCCTTTGTAAATGCCCTGCCCTTTGGAAGCAGAGAATGAACACCCCACATAAACCACTCTTCAATAACATTGAGGAGTTGGCGGAAATAAACATCAGCGACCTCCTAAGGTTTCTAAATAGTACGAACTGGATTTAACCGTGCTGCCCACACAAACAACCTAACGAACAGTTGAAAGCGAGGATGTGGTAACAAAACGGTGCGTAAGTGCTATTTGGTCTCATGGATGGGTCACCACTTTAACCAACCAAGCAAGGCCTATGCTCAAGCAAGTGGAAATATTCTACGAAAGCCTAAATGTTTATGAAACTACTATACTATATACTATAATTTTTAAAAGTACTAAATAATGTTACGATTATGTACTAACAAAGGGCATGGGTCTGCCTGAATTTTCATCAAAGTCTTTTACAAGAAATATTAATTTTTTTTTGAATTTCTCTAAAGTTTTCAGTAATATATCGTTTAAAGAACACATGCTAAGTACAACATAAAGCACAAAAAGTAAAACAAAAAGAAATAGAAAAAGAAACAAAGAAAGCGCAAAATAAAATAAATAGTGAGTGTGAAATAAAAACGGAAACAATTTTTATTAATTCCATTTTTTTATGCAAGCAAACAGACAAGCATAAAGTGAGGCATTACACTTAACGAAATCAGTAATCATTTTAACGAATTTAAATTATAATAAATATCTTCCATTTTTTCTATTGTTGTTTTTTTTTTTGTATCATTATTGTTTCACCCTTGAAATTTTCAAAAAATTTCAATTACCACAAAATGAATTCCCACTACAATACATACGTAATGAACACAAAAAATATTGTATTGCGCGAACAACATCATCATCATCATCATCATCATTATCATCAACAACACCACCAGCGTTATAATGGTGCGCTCACCTTTTTCATACCATAATGGTGTTTGAACTCATCAAGAAATAAAATAAAAATATGAAAATAAGCAAATCATTTTAGACACACAACACAACAAAGTGGAGCCATAACATAACAAGTGAAAAAAAAAGTAAACGCGATGAAAACAACAATTGTAAAAGTTTGCTTGTTCTCCTCCCTCTCACCCTTTCTTGTAGCACTTGGAATTAGAACAAAAAAAAAAAAAAAAAACTGGCAATAAGACATTTTCAAAATTTCACAAAGAAAGAAATAATATAAAACAAAAAAGGGAACGGGACTGCACAACTGCGAAAATGACAACAAATTTTCAGCTCATAATCGTTTAAAAATAAAAGAACAACATAAAAGACAAAAAAAAAAATTATGAAAAGTTTTAAAGTACAATTCATTGCATTAAATGAAAACGAAATCAATAATAGCATGAAGTATAATTTTTTTATATTCATTTTGTATTGTTGCGTGTGAGAAAGATAGAAGTATCTACGCTGCGGTCGCACAGTGGTCGAAATGCGGCTAAAAATGTATTTTCAAAAATGAGTATATTAAGATTTAATCATCTGCATTGAGGCTAAGAGAATTATCTCTTCTAGCCACTAACTCAGGGGGGCACTCTGCTATCCTAGAAAAGTTTCCATTCATCCCCAGGACCACTGACTTTTGCAGTTCGGTGGAACTGCAGTTAGAAAAGCCATTCACCACGATCTTACCTTCAAGAAAATACTGGGATGGCAAAATAGATTGTATCGGTAAGATCGTCATATATACAGAGTGATCTAAACTACAGAGGCAAGTGGGAGGGGGTATCTACTATCCAAGGAGTTAGGCACCTATTCCTTCCAGACCATTGTAGTGTATTTCAGGCTGAAATCTTAGCCATCAAAGAAACTCTTTCAATCGTCAAGAAATATGTTCTGACCACAAAAGAAATAATTATCTACTCTGACAGTCAGTCTGTTCTGAGATCACTGCAATCCGCAAGACAGAACTCTGTCTTGGGTACCTGGTCATAGCAATATTGAGGTAATTGCAAGGCGGATGAATTGGCAAGGCCACTATACCAGGACAAGGCGTTGGTCCCAATGCCACGGACAACTTGCAAGTTGCTAAAAGATAGGTTTACCATCGATGTCGCCAACACACGTTGGAGACAAACCCCTAACTGTGTAACTAGTAGGCTAACGTTGCCGGAATGGAGCCTTAAGTCGAACTAAGCTACTTTTGCAATGTAATAGGCTGGACACCAAAAGAACAATTGGGGTTCTAACTGGCCATTGCCTTATCGGTAGGCACGCAAATAGACTAGGGGCACCATTTTACGACTATTGTAGAAGGTATCAGGATGTTGAAGAGGAAGAAACCGTAGAACACCTTCTATGCGGGCGCATGGCTCTGTGCAAGAGGAGAATCAATACGCTCGGAATCGACTCTCTTGACAGCATCACGGCAGTTGCAAATATAAAACTGACCAAGATTATTTCATTCATTAAATCCACAGGATGGTTTAGAGAGGTCCCAGTGGGATAAGGATTCACCTAAGATTTAATCATTAGTATCTCGTATCGTGGTGAAAACTTCGTGATTTGCCAAATAAAACACTCAATCAGGGTTTCAAATTATTTTTATCAAAGTTCCTTCTTCAAACATATTAAATAAAAGTGGCTACCGAGTAGATTTGGACAAATCAAAATTGATACGAAGAAACCTAGAAATAATCTATATATTTGGATCCGACGAATAGAATGAACTGCGAACTTTGAATTATATATGAAATTCAATTGCACCCCATCACTTCGAAAGATGGACAAATGCACCTAATCTTTCTCGGATACCATTCTGCGATCATTTTATTGAATAAAAAAAAAATAAATATGTGGCACATAAAGCCCCAAAAGGCTAATTGGCCGAGCTTCTCTTCCACTACTGTAGTGCGTCTTAAATTTTGGACAATATTAGAAGGGACCTACTTATTTTAGCCGGTTCCGAACGGCAGAACACTTGTGACATCACTTTTTCTGAGCTTTGTCACTCAGTTCTTTAAGAAGCTTTTTTATGGCAAGTTGTTACTGTCGGAAGAATTGCCAATTGCTTGCCGACAGATGGGTACCGTTCGAAAGAAAAATCTTATCGATATTAAATTTGTTATGCATCAGCCGGGGATTGAACCACGACCTACAGATCAGAAGGCGAACACACTAACCCCTGAGCTACGGCACCCATTTTATTGAATACTAATTTATATAACAGGTCAGACGTCAATCTAAGGATCACGCAAAGGATATCTATATCGGTGGATTAAGTAAGCAAATGAGAAGTCGAATCATCTTAAGCAGATGAAATCTTCCATCATATCACTCTTTACATATGGACCAGAAGCCTTGAGGCTTTCTATCTCGAACGAGAGGACATATGACTTTTGGACATATTTGTGTTGTTGGTGAGTACCGGATATGAATTTTTGATTTTGCAATAATTTCGTATTCGGCCATTCGGTCATGTACATAACTTATTCAACATTTAACAATGATTTTTCATCTTCTTGATATAGAAAAAATTTACATTGAACGATATTACAATCTGAAGTAGTTACCGCTATTTTTCCACCTCAATTTATTTGAAGCCCAACCACTGTTCGTCATCGTCGCACAGCATAAGAAAGTCCGACCAACCCAACCAGTACCACAAATATTGTTGTAGGAAGTAATTGTCCAAAAATTGACATAGCATTTAACAATTTTCATGTATATGTCTGTGGGTGTGTGTGTGTGTCGATTTTTACTTGGATTAAGTGAATGAAGCGTAAATGTTTGATAATAAGACTATGCAATCAATTTGGAATATTGAAAAAAAATATATATATATTGTAAATGAATTGTCTATGATTGCAACACAATATCTTATTGAACAGAGTAAGCGAGTAAGAGTAAGCCAGAAAATAATTCGAATAATTTAAATTGAAAATGCGCATAATTTATATTGTTTAATTTATTGCAAGTATTTTGTATTACTCTTAAGATTATGTATTTATACTACTGTTGCTGCTATGTATTCATTCATTCTCTCTTTTTTTTTTTTGTGGTAAAGCAAACGAACGACAATGCATAATTCTTGAAATTTATGTTAATTCATTTAGCGTAGGTACAATATTTTCCATTGAATAAAATTAATCTTGATGTTGTACGTAATTTCATTGTGGCAAACTGGATGAGGACAAATCAATGATATCGATTTCGCAATAATTCGGAACAGTATTTCATTAGAAATGAAAGTAGGGCATGGAATTAAGAAATTGAAAAGATTCTCTTACAGTCTACATTACATTGTCATAACCATTGTGGAACCTTACTGGCCCATTTGGTGGTTCAAAATCTATATTTAAAAATCCACAACTTTTTATGCAAGCTTCGCCAATTTCTTGGAGTATTAAATAAATTAAAATTAATTTTTTTTTTTAATTTTTATCGATTTTCATATTGTTATTGGATGATACTTTGCACCATCCCACTGATAATGCCCTTACACTTTTATAGTAAATTCAACAATAACTTTACTATAGTTGAATTTCATATAATTTTCCCTACAAATTGAACGAATGCAAGTAATTAAAATTTTTTTTGCATATACAATTTTCAATAAATACATATTTGCGTCAAGCAAATACACTTTAATGAAAGATGAAGAACAAAAGAAAAAAGTACAAACAAGAAGAGAAGAAGAAACTGTTATAAATAGACTATATTATATGGATATGTTCTAATTGAGAATTTCCCTTTACGCTCGGTCGCTCTGGTGACAAATTTGTTAATCAATTATCAATTGCATAATATAAATGCAATCGTCTTAATGGCATCAAATCCCACATATACTAGAACACTTACACATGACATTATTACTATCATCATTAACATTATTATCATTATCATTTTACGTACACATATCAACATGTGATTGGGTGTGTATGTGCGTGCAACTGTAAATTGTCATTTAAATATTCAAATGAAAGCAGACTGCTTGCATAATTGCCAATAATTTTTATGCCTCAATTTTTATGTACATGAACTTTGACAACGACAACAACATTGACAGCAAAGCAACATTCATGATGACTACATACAGCAATGATGACAACGACAACGACATCATTGACAGTCAACACTACATGAGATTATTGAGTATTCAATGATGAAAATTGAATATGTTCGGATGTTTGTAGTGTACAAATGCAGAGCTGTGCAAATATTGATTATTTCATTATCAATTACTAAATGATAAGAATTATGAATTGTGAATATAATCAAGACCATTTTCACAAAAAAAAAAAATATCGAAGCAATAAATTCCAAAAATTAATTTTTATTCTAAATTCTCATTTCGAAAATTCTATTGCTATTTGCTATTTGGATTACTTTTCTAAATATTCATTGTTTTCTTTGTGAATAAATAAAAGGGTATTCCATTTCCTTATGTCCCGGTACCCAATAGATGGTGACGTGTCTGTCAACTCACTGTCTACACTGTCGCACACATTGTGAGTTTATCCTTGCAGCTACTACTTATTGCCTTAATTGCTGCTTGGCTATCAATGAATATATTAACCTGAGAGTTAAGAGGAGTGCGTTCAATCGCCAGCTCTGCTGCCTTCATAGTTCTCGGCGCAGTTCTCAGCCTGAAAGACGCTGCAGTGATCCGGGAGCTTATATGACTGTTTAACGTCAAGCTCCAAACAGAAAGCTGCAGCCCCAACACTACACTCGGCCCACTATTGAAGTTGACCTGGGGGATAACGTAGTCTGAGTTGGCGATTAAACCCCTGTGTATGTTGCTGTGGCCAAAAGGTCGTTGTACTAGTTCTTTTGTCACCATAAGTCTAAGTGCCGATATTTTTGCAAAATTCTTAGCCGCTATCCCTATCGAATGCAAGTTTCGTAGTTTGTCTAGAGCTGCTGTAAGAGTGGTGCCTATTGCGCCAGTTATACACAGCTCTGCAACTCTTGGTACTTTCTCTAGTTTCTTGACGTATGTCTTCTTATCAACGCTTGTCCACCATACTAAAATACTGTATAGCATTATTGGCCTAACCATCGCCGTGTAAATCCAGTATGTGAGACGGGGAGATAAGCCCCATGCCTTACCGAGCATCATCCGGCATGCGTATAAGGCATTGAAAGCTTTCTTCACTCTCCCTTCCACATTTAATTTCCATGTCAATTTACTGTCCAATATTACTCCCAAATAGTTCGTAGATACTTTCAGAGTAAGTGCGACGTTTCCCAGTTTGGGTGTAAGCCAGTTCGGAGTATTGTATTTTTTTTTTTTTTGTAAAAAGTACTAAGTCCGCCTTGTCTGGATTCACCTCCAGTCCTACTTCCTTCGTCCAGTTATTTATTTCTTTTAACGCTTCCCCAACTATTGGGCTCATAGAGTTGAGGCATCATCCCAAGATAACGATTGCCAGGTCATCTGCGTATGCAGTCAATCTAGGGCCGCCGATTTTCATCTTGAGTATAATTTTATTTACTACCAGTTACCATAACAATGGGGACAGCACACCTACTTACGGTGTGCCTCTACTTGTCCTCTTTGCCATGGTTTGCCCACCAGCAATGCCTCCGTTGAGACATTGTTGAAGGCTCCCGGAATTACGTTAAATGTAGTTCCTGATTAATATACTATTTTACAGCTAACTAGTAGTACTCCGATATAGGCGGACAATTGACTTGCGCTTAGGCCATTGCTATGTGATAATAGTGAATATATTCCAAAGTAGGTAGTCGACTTTTCAACCACTACTTAATGCAAAATAATCAATAATCAAGTGCATTTGAATTTCCCATTAGAATATGCTGGGTATGTGTAATTACGCATCTATTTAGTTGCATTCTGCTTGTGTTCATTCTTCTTCCAATCAACCTCTGCCTCTCATTCACTTTCTCCTCTATCTTATAATTACAATGTAATACAATTTCGATGAATATGTAACTGCTTTAAGCTTCTTATATGTATTAAGCGCGTATGTGTTATTTTACCAGATGAAATATTAGTACAGCAATAATGTTAAAAGTCATATGTAATACCATTAATACCATATTGTGTACATAAGTTTTAGTTATGAGCATGAATCTCTATCCCTGCACTCATCGTTGTTGTGTGCCATTAATTTTATGATAATTAATTTTAGAATTTATTCGACTTTCTATAATGCACACACACACACAAGTACTGCACTACTCGTACTTCTATATATATGCGTACGAATATTATTGTATGTTTGAAAATATATATGTATGTATAGTTATATATAGATAATATGTAAACATTAACTATAGTTGACTGCCAACTATTATTTATTGAATTTAATTGGATTACATACAAATTCATTTTCCATATTTCTATAGTTAATAAGCATTAGCTTACACCGAATGCATTTTCAATTTGTTCCATATCACAAATTTTCTCATTCATTCATTTACGTAAACTATGACTTTGTATTCCCCCTATGTGTTCTTATAATTTTGTTTTTGGTTTCCTCTTTTTTTTTTTGCAATAATGGCAAATGCACTTGAGCTTCAGAATGTAAACGCCGCGATGGTTTTGCTCCATTTTATCTGATAGAAAATCAAATTTCACAACACAAAGTTTTATGCTCATAAAATTTATGACATCATACTCATAATTTTAATAGCAATACTCAGTTGCTGTTGTGGCATTGTTGCATGAAGAAAAATTGCAACAATTACATACAACAATGACGCTTATACAGTAAGTACACTATAGTATGTACATAATATGAGAGTAATTAATTTAACACATTAAAATTCACAATAAGGAAGAGAGAGAGAAAGTGACCGAGAAAAAAGAGCATATGCATGGTATTGCCTGCAGAATGTTTGTTGTTTATCTTTTTTTTTCATATTTCAAAGAAATAAATAAATAAATAACAATAATGAACTCTTGTTTCTGACTGATACACTGTACTTAATGTATTTTTTCAACAACAACAATTTGTGGCAATTTGCTATATGCAAGCATCAAATCAAATATGACATCATAGACTCCATGAGCATGCAAAAATCTATGTATTCTATAAAAAAAAAATTCAAAATAAAATTTGAAATCTGGCAACACCATTTCATAATGCATATTTTCAATAATATCATTACATAGCAGGCAATGCAATTAAGTTGCCACATTAAAGTATAGAGTATGTAGTACATGAAGTATAAAGAAAAAGGCATATCAATGGGAATTATGCTATACACTGAACTATTTGGTTATACGAGCATATACAAGTACAATACAATGTATTAAATGGCACAGTACAGTGGAGTACTAAGAGCTATCACACCTCAATAAACATTATTTCACAATATGTGTACATATACATACAAACCTATTCGATTCAACTCGATTTATCTTAACTTAATTGATCAGTAAATGCACTGATCCACTTCATAATTTAACTGGTAATTTTCTATTATACACATTACACACATAAATACACAAACATCCATCTATACTCACGCATCTATATGAATGTGTGTCATGAGTATGTGCATTAAGGTGTTCTAAGTGAAGTGAAAATATCATTAAAAGACTTTTCATTACTTTTCATGCAATTAAACTTGAAGCATTAGCATCATTTTTACTGTATATAATTACATATATAGACACACACACACACATACATCCCTATAGCAAATTGAGTGACATTTGATCCAAAAAGTAGGTAGTGTACCTCTAGAATATATAGTCAACCTAAACCATTACAATATCAGACTAGTGGAATGACCTCAAGGTATGAGTTAAAATTATGAAGTGTGAATTAATTGCACAATTTCAATAGCATTGCCATATAAACGAACTAGTTCTATAACTAGTGATGGTTACATGTGAATTAGTACATGTCCTAGTGCTTAAAGTACTCGCATTTCGTATTGCAACTCTTGTATTGTATGCTCTTATTAAAACTCAAACATCAGCAGACTCGCCACACTTCATTTCACTTTTTCAGCATCCTACTCACTTGGCAAACAGATTTTCTACCTACATACATAATCGTATAGTAAACACGTATGAGCATCATGCACAGTGATTCGATATCATACAATGGTGAGATCAAATTTTGAAGGGAGAGCTCTAGGTGCAAGTGAATCTTTATAATATCATAGTCATATTGCTGTTAGCATTGAAAAGGAGCAACGATTCCAAAATTTTCAACAAAAAGTAATTTTATTGCACGCATTGTTGTAAGTCTATCAGTTTGTGTGATTCTCAGTAAAAGTGTACACTTTTGAGGTGAAAATATTCCCAAAGAAAGGCATATACATTCTAAAATCAAATTAAAATTAGGAAACAATTTTCTAAATAGTTAAATTTATTGCAAAATATTTAGCTCTTCAAACCATCACAGATGTAATTGAAATTCGTTTGATAACGTGGTGAGAATTTAAAATCGCATTTAAGACTTTATGAGTATTAGTTGAGAATTTTTTGAAATTCCAACCGTCGAATTTACATTAATTTTTAAGTAAATTTCGAGAGCTAACCCAACAACCAGTAAACACAGCTTGAAATTGAAAAATAGCATTGCTTCTTTGGGTGTTATAACAACAACAAAAAATATCAAAAATCAAATACCATAAGAATCACCTTGAATTTCTCACCAACGATAAAATTATATTAAATTTATTACAAAATTTATTTATAGAACGAATTACTGTGCACTGTGCATACATACATTGTCAATAGACTGCTCTAAGGCGTTAACAGTGCACGTGCTCAATGTATTACAACATTTGCTTCTGTAATTAAAAGATTATAAATTATTGGAGAGAAGTAGAAATAGGAACAACAACAACAACAACAACAACAACAACAACGTATATAAAGTAAATAAAACATTTTAACTTATTTGTTGCTACTGGTGCTGCTGCTACTGCTGCTATTGTTATTGTTGTATAAATCATTTCTTCATAAATTGTGAAAACAAATGAAATTATATACATATACCATACAGAGTCTCCATCTTACTCTTCGATGAAGAAGAAGAAATAAAATGAAAAACCGAAATTGATTGGAGGTGTGGCAAAATAATAAAGTAAGATATAAAATTTATGACATTTATGCGAATGGAATTTTAATTTTAATTGATTTTTCATGCTAACCAATATAGAGTATAGAGAGGAGTATAAAACGATAAAAAAAATTAAATTACCATATAGTAAGTAAGTAATCCGTTTGTCTGTGACAGCCAGTTTGTTCACTCATAAATAATATTATTGTTATTACGATAACAGCTGCAAATGTTTGTTCTATTATAATTAGTTAGGAAGGTAAGATATTGCAAAAAAAAAAATTCGGCAAGAACGGTGGGCATTTAAAGTATACTCAATTTTAAATATATAATTGCGAGTATGTACTTACTTGAAATTTCTTACTTGTGTATAGAAATAAATAATATTATTTTTGAGCCTACTACACTCCCTCCCTACTAAACATTGCTAACTAATCGATTCTAACTTAATCAAATTGTACTACTTAATATGTGAAATTTTAATGCATTAAGTTCATCGATTTTTGTCAATTGCGTTGTATTCGAAATTGTTTTTCACTTTTGATTGAAATATTAAGAAATTTATTACAGAATTTTAATAAAAAATATAATATAAATATTTTTGAAATGAAATTAAAATAAATGCATTTAAGTAAAAAAAAATCTCATTAAAGAACACTCATACGTCATGCTGAGCTTTTTTTTTTATATAACAAAATAACCAAATAATATTAAATTAATGTATAAACACACAGAGCCATATCTAATTTATTTGATTATGAAATTATGAAAATGCAAATGTAATCATGAGCTATGATTAAATTTAATTTTATATACATATTTCTGTATGCATATACTTGTACATATAAGCAGAAGTGAATGTTTTTTGTACTCTCATCAGCACCACCAACCACATCATTGCCATCACACTATGGCCTACCGTATTGAACATTAAATATCTTCATATGAGCAACTCCACATTATATATATACTGTACGTATATGTAAGAATATATATTTTTTGTGTAATATATATAAATGAATGCATATATTATAAATACAATAATATTACATGCACCCACACACACAACTAAGTGAATGTATATATGTATATGTTTGAATAGACACACACATAAACTTGTATAAACACAAACCCACATACATATTAGTGTAAATACACATATGTGTGTATATGCTCTTATTTGGATACATATATATTGTACTATATATAGTATAAGTAGATCGGAACGAAAACTAATTTGAATTGCATTCCCTAAAGTGTGAAATGTACATACATAGTATCATACACATATGTTTCAAGCAAACAAGAACTATACAGGCAGCAAGAAATATAATACATACAATATTTGTGAGATGTTTTACAGAAAAAATTAGACGTATGCATATGTATGAATGTATTCATATGGAAAGGCTATATATGCTGAGTAACACTACACCAAATTGTGTAACAATTGGTCCATCATACTATACTTTGTGGTGTGCTAAATTTATGTATATCACTGTACTACTACAACGATATTTGCCGCAACGATAAGCACATTATTATTATTATGACTTCTAGCCTATATTTTCATAAATATGTCATTGCTATACTAATGACACATAATGCTGGTGTTGATGGTAACACACTGATTCACTTCAATTCAGGTCAATTCAGAGCTGCTGCCATCCACTGAAAAAATACAGAACAGCCAGTATGAATTTAACTAATATTCATAGATCATTTTTTCTAGTGTCTTCCTGCAGACTCTCTGGCTTCAGTCCCCATAGAATCACCACAATCATCATCATCGTCTTTTGGAATACTCTGATTGGGTATAGGGTATCAATATGTATACAGGTACAAGCATAAATATATGTAATTATATGCGTATGCATAACATTTTAGATATCAACTTTATATATATAGTTGATTTATGATTAGTAACTTACGACGCATTTGCCATCATATGCCGTCACACAACAGATTCACATGTAAATATGTGCGACACAAATATATATCACTGGTGTACTGGTGACTTTTTATGACAATTGTTCACATGCATATGTAATACATATATATATAGGTACACATGAAAATGCGAGAGTATTTATGTATATTGGTATATAAAAAGAAATTTTGTAAATTCATCCTCCTTTCTCATGCTTATACTTACCATGTATATACTACAAATATTTTCATTTTGTTGATGTGTTTGGTGTTTATTTTTTTTTTTTTTTTTTGCCTTCATGCTTTACTTTATCCTTTCTTATTTACATGCGACACCACTAAACAATATACCATACAGAAGCAGCAGCAGCAGGCACAGAGCATCAGCGCACAAACAGCCAATGATTTCACAGTGGACCATTTGGGAATACTGGCGACATTAGTACTCGTATAAAGGAAATGTAATGGAAATGGAATTAATGTATATGTGTAAGTAACCTTTTTTAACCTCGTATGAGTGTAGCTGGTTTTTATATTATTTGCTATTACCAAGAAGTCTGCATTGAAGCATAATAATAGTAAGCTATAAATTATTTGCAAAGTAAATTTAATTTAACTTTCGTATATAACTATAACACAACTACATACGATGTACATCTGTACATGATAAAGAAAATAAAAATCAACACAGATGTGTACAGAGAGTAGTAAGCAGAAATTGTCACCAGTAATATTGAAGGAATGAAGGCAAAAAAAAGAAACACCAAACACTTGCACTCGTAACATTTCAAGAAGAAAACAATTGTATTGCCCATTTTAAGAATTATATTTGTTTCCGGTTCACAGTTTGTTGAACCCTTTAGTTAGTCATTTGTCTTTTTGCGTTTTTTGCATTTAACGCTCACGTACACATTTCAAACGTTTTTGTTTGTTTGTCATACAAAACAAATGTCAAATGAATATGAATGTGATCTGCATGTAGAAGACTAAATTGAGAAATATTCGTATTTTTAGCTATGTAAATTCTAGTAAAAATATTTTTTTCCCCTAATAGTATACGATAATAATAATAATAATAATAATGCAAATATTTGTAAGACTGATGAGAAAAAGAAAAAAAATCCATGTATGACCTATAAATTGTTGATGTATGCGGGCATATTTAATTCCAAAAAAAACAAAATTCAACGTATGAACACAGCTTCATATGTACGTACCTTATACAGCCCATATTTACACACTCAAATTGCTCAATACAATATGTGACACATATTAAAAGTGAATTACAACATATCATATATATATATAAATATATTTTTCAAATGAGCACCACAGCATTTTATCGTACTTACATTATATGAGTATAAAAAAAAAAAAAAAATATTAAAAGAAAAAAAATGTTGGTAGGTATGCAACATCAATTGCATACTCACTCGTCGTACGTAACATAAATATTTGCCACCATTCATTTGGAGCAACACTTACATGTTGTGCATGAGGGCATATTTGTGCGCTGCTGTACATTTACGAAACAATATAAATACAAGTTACAATGTTATAACTCGTTACCATGCTGCTACAGATGCACAGTATACGAAATCCGTTTAATAATAGTGCAAAAATGTGTAAAAATGTTTAAAACAGTATTTAATAAATAATTTACATATTTTTAAATAATGTTGAATAAATGAATTTAATCACTCACAAGTTTATTCTTTGTGTGTATTAATTGAATTGCAAAATTCCAAAGGGATTGGGTATATCTCTCTCTCTCTCTCTTTCTCACTAACATTATATAAATTTAAATTATTTATTTTTTGCTCTACAAATTGTTTAATACTTTCATTAAAGAAAGTATCCTAAATATAAATTAGTAATCATTAAATTGCGAAGACCGCCTGAAGCTGGAAATATGGAAATTGATTGGCCTTTTACATGGCTTGGATTGGTATAGGATAGGCTTACGGGCTTTTGAGAACAAAAGTGTAAAAAATTTTAAAAACAACGTTGCTTACAAATTACCTTCGTATTGATGAAAAATACAAAATTATATATTTTATGACCTATAATCAATTTTGGACACTATCACTGTCGCTACTGCTAAATTTACTAGTTGTTTATTTCGACTTGTGTATATGTATTGTTTATAGTTGCAAAAAAAAAATAAAATATAATAAATTTCACTTAAACAATACGCTGACATATATGCAAACAATAACGGTATGTATAATCACATGTAAACATGTATATTTGTATAAGAACTGCTTGATATAAAACCCAACATAGAAAGTGCTTTTGAACACGGACGCAGAAACTAGTTTTCGACATTTTTCTTGAAGTGTGGAAATATGAAAAATTCTAACGCTGCTGGTGCGTCAGCATCATTGAACATTCCTTTTTGAAGTATGGTGAATTGAGTGTTGGAGCACTCATGTGCAACTACCCGATCAATCTGGCCGTCACTAAATATAAAACGAATAAAGCGCCAAGCTGGCACTTAAAAGAGATGGGAATTATTACGGGCCATTGCCTTATAGATAGGCATGTAAATAGTTCGCTCACCGCATTATGACTCATTTGGGCAGTCACTTTATGCACAATCTCGCCAAGCTTGCTTACTATCAGCTGCGAAGCATAATACGCTTTACCCAAAACTCGGGTTGGTTTCCAAGGGAAATGAGGTACAGACAGCCACCTCAACCTATCTGCTATGGTAAATTGTAGGGGTATCTAAATGTGGGTGCCGTAGCTCAGTGGTTAGTGTGTTCGCCTTCTGATCTGTAGGTCGGTGGTTCAATCCCCGGCTGATGCATAACAAATTTAATATCGATAAGATTTTTCTTTCGAACGGTACCCACCTGTCGGCAAGCAATTGGCAATTCTTCCGACAGTAACAACTTGCCATGAAAAAGCTTCTTAAAGAA
Organism: Megamerina dolium; assembly: GCA_963854835.1. Lineage (NCBI taxonomy): Eukaryota > Metazoa > Arthropoda > Insecta > Diptera > Megamerinidae > Megamerina > Megamerina dolium. Next base: position 48,994,135 of record OY978529.1, on the reverse strand, counting down.
CTCTGTGACAAAGCTCAGAAAAAGTGATGTCACAAGTGTTCTGCCGTTCGGAACCGGCTAAAATAAGTAGGTCCCTTCTAATATTGTCCAAAATTTAAGACGCACAACAGTAATGGAAGAGAAGCTCGGCCAATGAGCCCTTTGGGGCTTTATGTGGCCACATATTTATTTATTTATTTTTTATCTAAATGTACAATTTCAATCATTCTATTCGGGTGGCATCAAATCCTTTTAAGATCTATGACAATCTCCGCAATTTTGCTCAAAATCATTCACAGATGGGAGTTTTTGTTTTTGTAGTGCCCTGTTTAGGGCAAAATTTTTTGCTTCATCTTTGATTCATCTCTCCTGAACCATGTGTGATCTATTTTATTCCGAGTTATTGAACTTTGGTAGACTTCCGACACTTTAAACAGTTTCGAATATGAAAGATTTTTGAAATGGTTGGAAATTTATTTTAGATCATTGATCCTAGCTCTTCAATATCTATTTTCCACATATAATATGCATTTTACTAAAAATTTTACTAAAAATTTGCCATTATACAATTACGCATACATCCACCCTAATATATGCATATACTAAAATATATTTAGCACGCTGCAAGCTAAAATTGTTGCCAGTACGAACAACAACCAACATAACAAAAATAACAATAAACTCTTTTTTGTTTGTTTGCTTTTTCTCTTCTCTTTTTTTCTAACATGTTAACAGCAGTTTTGTTAAAGAAATCGTAAGGTGTGAGTCGAGTAACAACAACAATCATATACAATATAAAATACAAAGACTTGCTACATAATAGTAGTTATAGAAAAAAAAAAGAAGAAGAAGAAAAAGAAGAAGAAGAAGGAGAAGAATAAGAAAAATCATAAAAACACTGTACAAATCTGCGTGCAAACTAAAACACAGAAAAACAAATTATGAACATAGTATGTATGGGAGTTTGTTTCTACATATATGTTTACTCATAAAACATATTTCTATATGTGTTGGTGAATTGTTGATATTGTTGTTTTTTGCATATAGTACATATAAATATGTGGTTTTTTCTATTTTAAGAATTATTACTGCAATGTTTTTCATTTTTATTATTTTCATTGTATTTGCTATTGCTTTATATTGGTATTGTTATTGTTATGTTGTTTTTTTTTTCTTAGTATAAATTCTGATTGAAATATATCATACAAATATAACTTTGTGGTAGAGAATGAAAGAAATATAAACTTCATTATCTATGCAAGAAAGAAGTGAAATATTAAATGTAATTTAATTAATTGGAACTATCGACAAATTTTATGTTTTAATATTCAGAAGAGACCACTCGATGATTCGAGATGGGAATTTGATTAGTGACGTTCCGCAAAAAAAGCATATTCTATCGACAGCGAATCTTAGAAAGTTCATAGAGAAATTGAGGAGCATGGACTACTCACACGAGTGTTTAGATTGAACAGGGGCATTGTTTTTTTTTTTCAAATAGTATTTAGCAATAAACGTCATATACATTTTTTTAAGAATTCTTTGAAATTATGCCAAGCACATACTCATGCCCACCATTATCTAACTATGTGAAGATCTTTGGGCAACAAGTTATGAAGGAAATAACAGAGGATAACGATTGGATGTAGTTCCATTAATAACTAAAACTTCTTGATGGTTTTTCAAAATCCAAAACGCAAACCAAGCGATCAACACACTAAATTAAATCAAATTTTCACGGGTCATATGGATGCGGTCCCATAACTACCTGACCTAACAAAGAAAACAACAAATTTGTGAAAATTTTTCTTTATTTCTCAACATAATCTCCTTTTAGCTCTATACACTTTCGATGGCTCCAAAAAAATACTAAACAACGAGGCGTCTTGAATCTTAAAGCATATGTCAGGCCGCCATCTATATGTCTGGGACAGCCCTCGTACTATTTTATATAATTTTTTATTATTAATGGTATATTTGAACGCAAAAAAATCGTATATCATATGAAGAAGCTGACAATCGAATAATAAAATCTGAAACAACAATAAAATTTCAAATTACTGGTAAGAAAAATTTTCTATTATTCAAAATATTTGAACAATTGAAAATAATGATAATTGTATTAAGTGTCTAAGTCTAATTAACACAGAGTTATAGAGTACATACTAATGACATTTACAAAAATATATGTGACAGTAAAAAGTGTATTCATTTCTGATACTTAAAATATCACTTCATCATTCACTCGAATGAGTGGCAGCAATGATATATTATTATATTTAGTGGATCATAAACTGGACCTCATACAAACATCACAGCATAATATATATTTTGATATATGCATAAATACACATACATATATACTGACATATATATATATATATATTAGTGTGATTCATAATTGTATGAAAGCAAATTATGTGTTCACTTTTATCGAATGCAGCAGAATTATGCAAATTTCGTCCACTAGTGTTTTCTATAAAGATTAAATATCTCTTGTTTCCACTTATCATAAACGACCTTTTCACCTCATAGCTGTTTATCTACAAATGGAACATTTTATTATTATTATTCTTTTTTTGTTGGACCATTCTAATGGAACATTTATTCATTAGTTCACCACCATTGCTACAACATGTGAATAATGTGAACAATGAATTTATGCAACACATATAGTATAGCTAATATAGTGCCACTTAAATTTATATGTATGCGTGTATGCATGTAAGTAGTATTTGATTAATAACTTCTAATTGTGGACAGTAGCAATTCCAACATCATTTATTATCACCAAGATATTTACCATATACTGTACATATATATACAGATGAACATATACACATTCATATGCACATATGTACAACAAAGCAACGATTGAGTAATAAAACTTGTTGCATTCATTACATAACATAACATACATTATGACAAATTTTATATCCACCTCCCCAAATGGGACAATATATGTTGGTCCATACACATATGTTAACACAATTGGTGTCGCAATTTATTTCAATTGTATTGTATTTTATTACATTGGTTATTTGCTTCTATCTATTTATATTCATATTCGTATTTTCATTTAAAATGTTATTCTATTCTCTTACGTGTAAATTAAATATCACTCATACGCAGTGGCGTACGTAATATTTTTCGATTCCAAAAATTAATAAACAATTCGTTAGAGAGCAAAGATTCAATTATATTAAAATAGAAAATATTTATAGAATATTATTGTTATGCTATAAATTATATATATATATATATATATATATATATATATATATATATATATATATATATATATATATATATATATATATATATATATATATATATATATATATATATATATATATATATATATATATATATATTATTTGCAACGGTTAATTTACACATTGGTATGTACCGACCTTATAGATGCACATAATAAATTTAATTTTTGCAATTTTGCTTACTATAATCATAAGCATTACACTTTTCATTTATTTATCTGAATATGAATTTATTTTCATATTTTCTTTGAAATATCTTTAGACGAATATAAATCAATTACGTAAATATATGTCAGTATATGTAGATGTGTATGTGCATGCTGTGATTTATTATTATTATATAATAGTATTAGTCGTTTCTTGGATATAAGTACTATATACATGTATATCTATTTGAATGCTTTTCCTATTTGTCTGTCTGTCTGGTTGCTTTGGTTTAATTAAATTTGAACATGTATGTATGATAGTTATATAAAAGCTTCTATTCTCAACTATTGCTCTCTATTGACATGTCTTCTCTAATGCCAAACGTATACTCATACTAGTATTATGTCTGATAATATATAAGGTGTAGTAAAAAGAAATCCATTATTTTTGCATTAAATTGAAGGTTTTATTTAGCATAGTTAGAATGATCCGATTCAGGTCAATTATGCAACGTTTTGTTCGATAACCTGTTGCCATTTTGAAGGTAATTTCATAATGCCACTCTCATAGAAACCCTCATCCCTATTGGCAAAAAACTGGAGCAGTCGATTTTCACAAACTTCTCTTGAGGCGAATTTTTCATCAGCAAAATCATTCGCCAAAGACAAGAACAGGTAGTAATGACTTGGTGCCAGGTCCGGACTATAAGACGGATGCATAAGAACCTCTTAACCTCTGAGCTTCTGACGTGTCACTATCGATGTGTGTGGCCTGGCGTTGTCCTGGAACACAATTCCTCTCCTTCAGACGGTCCAATTGTTGACAGTACAAATCCGAATTAAGAGTTTGGCCGTAGGGGAGCAGCTCATAGTAGATGATTCCCTGCCAATCCCACCAAACACATAGCAAACTAGTAACCATCCGATTCAGAAATGGATCGATTTTGTTGCGATTCAGCAGCGATTCGCAGATGGAAATTCGGTCCAAGAGGTTTTTTGCGTTGACTCGTGTGGCACCCATACATCGGGCTTCTTTTTGTATCCAAGCTTATTTAAATGGTTCCAAACAGTTTTTGGTGCAATGTTTAGCTCCTTAGCAATAGACAACAGTGCTTACATGACGGTCAAACTCGACGATTGCCATTATTTTATCGATATTTTCGATATTATCCCGATCGCACTTATACAACGGGAGATACAGATTACTAAAACCATTTATTGGGAAAATAATGGATTTCTTTTTACTGCACCTTATATATGTATGTATGTTCGTATACGTTTATACAGTCTCTTTGATACAGTAGCATGCTTAACGTAATCATTATAATTCATAGTGACTTTCTTCTATTATATGTACGAGTCGAGTGCATAACACTGTGAGTACGAGCGTAAGTAGTACATACACTTTAGAGTGCAAGTGTCTATTGTTGTTGCTATTTTTGTTGTTGTTGTTGTTGTTATTTCAGTTATTATTATTATTCATATTATTGTATTATTATTATTTTTATGCTTTTTTGTACATAATATCTTCTTCAAAAGAAACATATATAATATATGTGTGCTACTTGACGATGAGTAAAATATTTCTCATATTGAAGCAAATAGCTCACACAAGCGTATTAATAAACATGTATTTTTTTTTTCTCACTTTTTTGCTCTTTTCATGCTACTAAGTATGTATTACATTTTCTATCATGCATGCTGCTGCATTCTTTGATATTTTACAAACATGTAATAGTTATAATAAGGATAATGCTATTTAGTGTCACATTGCAATTCAACTACTGATATACACCCACATATATTTATTACTACCATTTCATAGCAATTCCGCCATTGAAAAACAACACACAGTCACTTTTCAATTCATATTCATTTCAGAACATACAGACAATGTTCATTTATTCGCTTATTAGCTTTGTGCAGGTTTGAGTAATTTTAAAGAGTTTGATATTATAAGATATTTTACTGTTGCTATTTACCATTGTTACCATTGTTGATGTTGGCAACATTTATCACATACACACATATGAGAGACTGCATACTGCAGCATAAGAATTTACATAGAATTTATTTGCAAATGTTTCAAGTAAATACCATATGTCTTATGTGATATGTTCATGCATATATGTATGGGTGTGTGTGTGTGCAAAGTACCTACCACATGTAATAGAAATAAAAATATGTTCATCACTCATACAGATGCTTGCTTCATTTTTGTTTTTTTTTTGTTTTTTTTTTCCTCACATTTTCACATTCTTTCCAGTGTTAAAATATTTGAAGAGCTCAACAACAACAAGAAGAAGAAAAAAATATTCATATTCGAGCCATAAAATGACTGAATGACAAGCTAGCTGATTACCACATTATTCATTTGCTTGTTTCTTTTTTTTTTTCTTCTCATGCATGTTTGCCTCACCTATATAATATTTTGTAGAATTTGGTCTAGCATACTACTCCAAAGTCTACTACGAAAAGACGATTATGATGTCAACAGAAGACATTTTTTTTTTTTTTTTGTCTAATGTTGTTTAACAGGCTTCTCATCTGATTAAATAGGTTAACAAAAAAAAAAAAAATCTTGTACATGCAATTTTGAAGCCAATTCATATGTGAGAATTATCTTTAGAAGGTATTTTACCGTTTATTTTTGATACATTTTCAAAATTGATGTTCAAAATCGTATTCTAACGGAATCAAATTAACAAAATTTAGCGAAACTCGAGTTTTGCAAATATATGTAAGTATATGGAACACTCCTGTGACTGGTTACACATGGAAATAGTGACATTCAATATAGATTATGTATATGTATATGCATATGTATGTATATAAAAAAAAAATATAATTCAACTACCTTGTTAAGATATTCTGTTTGGAATTTATAAAAAACAAAACAAACAAAAAAAAAACTTGTTAAATTAACAAGCGAAAGCAATAGCAACAGCAAGCATATATTCACATGCTAATTTTTCTTATACTCATTTTGAATATATTCCAAACCCCTCTCACCATACCCGATTTACATTCTTATCATATGACTTTTTTACACCACTTTGCGCAAAAATTCTTCAACACAACTAACTAAAAATGTTGATTAGAATTTTAATTTAAATATTCAAGTTACAAGCATTCAATTGCATGTGAATATGAATTTTCTACAAAATGTATTATAAGTAGTATATACACACACACACAACACGATGAGTATGCGACAAAATAAAGTGCAAAATTAAATGACAAAATTCAAGGTAGTTCAACATTTTTTAAAAATATAAATTTTATTTAAAAAAAAAAACAACAAGTAACACATTCGCATAGAAAACAAAACACCAGAATTCAGTTTTTGAAATTTAAATAGTACAAGGAGAAAAATTCGTCAAATTATATTGGACAAAATACAATACAAACTAATGTGTTCAATTATAAAGAATTTTTTCGATTTAGTTTCGATAGTTTTTAGTGTGACCTTTGTTGTTAGTAAATGTATCAATATATTCTTCAATATTTTATTCCATTTCTTCTGCATGCTTTTGCAAAACAACTTTAAATTTGTAAATTGAATTTTATAATCTATAAATATCCACAAATGTTCAATCATATTGAGATCCAAAGATTCTCATTCTAACCTTTCTTATTTACATAAAAACGGGAGTTGCGCTGGAAACCACCCAAACACATTGCTTAAGCATTTTCTTTCAGAATGCCTTCCAAATTGTTTACATTTTAGTATCAATTTTACAAGTTGACCCACACAAAATTGATAAAAATCTTACGCATACCAGCAATTAGCCTCCACCATATTTATCTATTGTGTGCTCTCTATCTTCTTTCTTTTTTCTTTTATTCAAATTTAGACTCATCTGACCAAATTATACGATTCCACCCACCTATACAATAACTCTGTCATGAAAATGTAGTTCTTTACAAAGTAAAGTCATTTCTTTGTGTTTCCAGATCGAGATTTTTTCATCCTTTAGAAGTTATTTATTACTTGTTCATTAAATCTTTTTACACTATTCACGAAGAAATATCTAAATTCCAAAGGAGAATTTTTTTCTGTATTTACGTTAGGTTAGGTTATGTGGCTGCCCTTTCTCTGAGAGGACACACTTAGACCAGAAAGGCCCATTGTTATACCATCGAGCTTCTCTTCCAAATCTGCTGTGCGTGTTAAATTTGGACAGCATTAGAAGGGACCTACTTATATTAGCCAGTTCCGAACTGCAGAACCATTGTGACATCACATCACGGAAAATATGTCAATTCTTGCCGGCAGGTGGGTACCGTTTGAATGAAAAATCTTTTCGTTATCAAATTTTTTTATGCTTCAGCCGGAAATTGAATCAACGACCTTTAGATCAGAAGGCACTAACCACTAAGCTACGGCACCCACTTTTCTGTATTTAAAACCTATTTATTCCTTGTTCAATTAGTTTTTATTTTTTCTTTAAATATTCGTGAAGAAATATCCATATTTGTTAATTTTCTTAGTCCTTTTATGGAGTTCAGAGAGCACATTTTTTTAGCAGAACAAAATTTTGTCCACCCTGTACTGTAGTCTTTTGCTTTTGCTTCTGGACAATTTCTTTAACCTCTAACTTCCTTACAGTTAGCGTTAAAACTGAATCATTGCTAAAAATTTAATTTATATTCAGAATACATAAATAAGAAATAATAATAAATATTCGGATTTTTAGTTTGAGTTGAAATATTTTTTTCTTTTCTTCTTCTTTAATAGAGAATTAAAGATTTCTTTTGGACCAGGAAATTATTCGAAATTTTTTCTTGTTCCAAACGTTGATATTTTATATATTATTGCTTATTCTTTATAGCATATTCCTTATTTCTTAGTTTAAGAACCGCTGCATTTATCACAAATTTGCAATATAGTAATCCGCAATTTTATTTTATTTTTTAGATACATTCTGTCAAATAAGTACCCGGAAATTTGAAATAAAACACAAACAACTTATCAATCATCTAAATTTATTATATCCCCTTCAAAATAGGCCCCTTCTGAGGCAATACACTTCTTCCAACGAACAATCCAATCATCGAAACACTTTTTAAAGCTATATTCCGGGATGGCCTTCAGTTCTCGTTGCGAATTAGTTTTGATGTCTTCAATGCTCTCAAAACGGGTTCCACGAAGTGCTAATTTGAGTTTTGGAAACTGGAAAAAGTCACACGGGGCCATATCTGGAGAGTACGGTGGTTGTTCGATGATATTTGTTGAATTTTTGTTCAAAAACTCGTTCACAATGATCGCTTTGTGCGCTGGTGCATTATCGCGGTGCAAAATCCAACTGTTGTTCCGCCACAAATCTGGTCTTTTGCGACGAACATTCTCTCTCAAACGCCTCATAACGCCAAGATAACATTCTTTATTGACGATTTGGCCGTCCGGTAAGAATTCCGAATGAACAACACCACGAATATCGAAGAAAACCGGTTCCGGGTACTTATTTGACAGAATGTACACTGTCAATAAAAATTCTTTACCTTAAGGTTTTTGTGGCGAATTATTAAGAATCACTAAAAAATTGAGGTATTGTAATATTATATTGATAATAATAGTAATAGTAATAGTAATATTGATCATGAAACTGCAAAATATGTGTTGTGAACGTGCCTAATACATATGCACACAAGAAAAAACAACTTCGGGTATGATCTATACTAAACTTCCTTATGGATGCTGGACTTAGAGAAATACTCTAGTCCTTGATGTAGTGCACAATAGACCTAGGGTCGCAGTGCAATACAACCCTGCAATAGTAATAATAATTGTCCAATATTGAAGTTCAGAGTTTTTATATATTCTTTCAAAAAAACAAATTTCTATATATTTAAATATATAAATCTGCTTTTCCAACTTCTAACATAAAATATGAAAAATAAATGTCAAATCTTATTTCGAATAGAACTCACATGATTACGGTCTCCATCATAATACTATAAACGTTAGAACTGCAAATCGCACGAAATTTTCTTTCTAAAAAATAGAATTTCTACATATATAAATTCCACAAGTTTTTTGTATCTCTACATTCATGCGTATTGTTAATCGCTAAATGATAACGAAAGAAACAGAATATACAATAATCACTTTCCAAAAAGAAAAAATGAAAAAAAAAAACTCATTTAACGCTAGCTTAAGCGCATTAAAAGATTTTAAAAAAATTATTTTTTTTTTGTTGTAATTTTCATTTCATTTTTTGTGTTTCAACTACATATTTCTACGCATCTGTTTTTTTTGTTTGCTTTGTTGGATATTAAGCTGAATACTATACACTATTTTCATACATTCAAATAGCTTCATATGTGTGTATTGTAGTTACAAGTGTGAATATAGTTTGCGGTAACGATAACAGTCGAATATGCTGTTTGAGGGTTTCCATGATAACTACCAGTATAAAAGGAATTTTTTTTTTATTTTTTTGTGTGAAAATATTTTCACAACTTATTCTCTAGCACCATCCAGTTAGTTTATTATTAATTGAAAGTTTTTGTAAAGTGTTGATGTTTTTTTTTTCTCTTCTCTTTTTTTTTGGAATATAAATTCCATTTCGTAATACAATATAATATGTAGTGAACATATTTGATTTTTATGATGATTACATATTTTGAATTTTCCTTTTTTGTAATTCTATTTTTTTTTTTTCAGTTTTTAATTAAATAAAATATTTATTAATACCATGTACAAGTAAAAAACCGAAAGCCCTACATAACTCTTCATAGGTGAAATAATACTTAACATGTTTCGCACACAAGTCTATATATATTGTAGCAGTTCGCAGCAGTTATTACTGCATAAAAATAAGTACATACATCAATTTCTACATTCCTATTCTATATGGTGAAGTTATTTATACTAGAAGTATATAGATATATATATATATTTTAATGAATTTTTCACATAGTGCAAATGCTTGCATTAAGAATGACGCTTATTAGTGTGCCACAAGCGTATATAATCAAAAGTTTTAATTACGTACATTTTTCGTACTCGTACTCTCATTTGTATACTATTATCACTCTTACTTTTTGCGTCGTCGATTTCTATCTTCCCTTCTCTCTCTTACAACATGGCTACCTTTAGCAGTGACGCTTTGTATGAGAAACTTTTCTATTCTTTGTTATTTTGTATTTATATTACGAAATGTTACAAATGTTACAAATGTTACTAGTAGGTAATAATTTGTATAAAAGTATGCACATACATATACATACATATCTATTATATTTACTGTATAAATGTAGATACTCATTCAAGATTTGTAATTATTACTTCTTATTACAGTGGTTCCTCATACGCCCCTAGTTTGTAATATAATACATACATGTAACAATTAATTATTTATGCTATTCAACTAAGCATAAGATGCTTAACGTTTGTATGTGTATACATATTTTGAATATATTTATTTACATTTTAGAAGAAGGTGATGATGATGATGATGAAGTGCATTTTAAGTAATACGTAGGTATACTTGTAATATACGAGGGCGGTCCCAGAACTACCCGACCTGACATATACATAGCAGCAGTAGTTTGAAAAAAATAACTTTGCTGAAAAGTGGCAACTTTATAGAACATGTGTTTTAAGTTTCAAGGCACCAAGTTGTTTAGTATTTTTTTTTTTTTTTTTTTGGAGCCATCGAAATTCAATACTTACATTTGAAAGATCTCAGTGCAACGAATATTAAAACCGAACTATATTCTACTCTAGGGAAGTCTGCTCCTTCGTTTACGACCATAAAATATTGGATGGCAGAGTTTGAACTAGGTCGTACGAGATGCCAAGACGAACACCGTAGTGGTCGACCAATTGAGGTGGCCACACCAGAAACGGTTAAGAAAATAGACAAAATCGTATTGGATGATCGTCGGCTGAAGGTGCGTGAGCTAGGTGAAATTGCAGGCATTTCAAAAAGTGCTATACATCGTATATTGATCGAAAATTTGGAGATGAAAAAGCTATGTGCCAGATGGATGCCTCGTTTGCTCTTAATAGAACAAAAACAACGTCGTTAAAATGTTTCTATAGAGTGTTTGGCGATGTATCATAGTAATAAGGCCAAAAAAAATGCACCAGTTCACACATCCGCTATTGCGATGGTCAAAATCAATGTGTTAAAGCTCGAATTGGTTCAGCATGCACCTTTTTCGCCAGTTTTAGCTCCTTCGTATTATTTTCTATTTCCAAATTTGAAAAAATGGTTTGGCGGTAGACAATGAAGAGATGGGAGTCTGCGGTATATGGCTATTTTAATGTGCTAGACAGTTAATACTATAAATAGGTTATCGAAGCTATAGAATATCGCTGGAAAAAGTGTAGATTTTGTTAAGAAATAAAGAAAAATTTTCCCAAATTTGTTGTGTTTTCTTTGTTAGGTCGGGTAGTTCTGGGATCGCCCTCGTACATATGCATATGAAAGGTAATGTAGCATTTATTGGCTTGCTTGAATAACATTTCTAAATTAGTACTGTGGAAACAGTATGTTAGATTTTATGGAAGATGAGAAATAACAATATTGTATAAAAGTATATATTAACAGAGTGAATATCTAAAAGTGTAATTTGATGATTAATTTTGGGGTTTTTTTTTTTCATAAAGATGACTACAATTGGTGAATGATTAGTACCACAAGTAAGAATTAAATAATTTTTAAAACACGAAATATGGATTTCGATGTAGGAAATTCGTTAAAATCCAATCATCCCTCTGACAACCGCATGATCTTGATATTTGCCAATGATGTTTAATTTGCCATATTATAACATTTTTGTACAACAAATTGCAATTGATCAAATTGATCAAATTGCTTCAGAAAGAAGCCGACTTTATGATTTTTAAAATTAACGAGATCTAATCTAAAACGACCTTATAAAACCTAGTTAAACTTTGTACTAGTCAAGGCTACTGACAACAATCAATCGAATTAAACAATCGAATTTACCCCAAAAATGTTCAGATTATTAAAAGTGGACATACAATTTCCTTAATCGCAATTAAATGATAAAAGCACTTAGCTGAGGATCACTGTGGCACCTATAGTCAATACCAGACTTGATTACATCTGATTACCACTTCTTTTCATCGCTCTTGCAGGACTTTCTTTCTTATGAAAATTTGAATAACTGATTTGGCGAACCATTCACCTGAGAGATGAAAAAATAAAACCTTAAAGTATTTATTTAACAATATTTCGATTTTATGGGTATTTTATGAAGAAAGCTAATTTACTTAAAATATCGGTGCTAGAAAGCCATAACCGCTTAAGTCAAAATTATGAATTTTATAGAAGAATGTTTTTAAATTTCTAAATGAAAATGGTAAATCAACACAAACTCAAAAAATTGGTCGAATTTCAAAATTTCGAAGATATCAACAGCTTTGGGATAATTTTAAGGATTATTTCTTCCTCGAAAAAAATTAATTCAAATTAATATAAATTTTCTGGTTTTTCTTGATTTCCTTAACATATTTCAATGTGAACTTTATGAAAATTTTACACAATATGTAATCATCACCGAGACTGTGGTGATGCATATAACTAAATTCTCCCTTAGCTCGAATTAAGCGGCTACTGCTTTTTGCCACATATATAGGGCACTGTTTTGATTTTTGTTTTTTTTTTGCCCACACATTGTAAAGTATCAGTCATGAAAATGTGCTTCTGTGATTTTCTAATATTTTCATGTCGAAAAGTAATATTTATTCATGCCATCAAAATATTTATATGACGATTCATCGTCCTTCTCTGAAAGTACGTATGTACACCCTTTGCTACAAATGTCTAAACGAGTATTCACACAATTAACAAAGGTAAACAAAATAAATTAAAGATAAGTGTCTATATGTGATACTATATACAATTTCATTTTTACTCGCGCAATATATAAAAATAGACACGTGCATATGTCTCGCACTCAAACACACATACAGTCGTTTGGATTTATATCTGCTTGTGTGTCGCACTTATTATAGGTACAGTCATTTGTTTTTATGTTAAATAAACTTTATGTACTTTATATATGTATTGTTAGCATTTATGTATTTAATACCGGTAATAGAAACCGGTATAATTAATTTAAATATCAACACATACCTGCTTACAATGAATATAACATTTTATTATGGGTAAAGAACAATATATATATATATATATATATATATATATATATATATATATATATATATATATATATATATATATATATATAGAGAGAGAGAGAGAGAGAGAAGTAGAATAGGAGATTAAAATGACAAAATTGTATAATATTGGTATTTATAAAATTTAGAGAGAGAATACATTCGTAACTACAAAATAATACAATACATATTCGTACGTGATCTAGGCAAATGCTACGTTGTAACGAGTACATCAAGAAATAAGTATACTTTTCGATGACAATAATATTTACAGATGCTTAATTAATGATTTTGTATACTATATATTTCAGTTTTCATGACATTTGGAAATATACATGCATACAAGTAGTACATAAATAACTAAACCATAAAATATTACCACAAACCGCATATACTCGTATTCATAATTTGTGACTACTTTTAATCGATTGTCATATTTTTTATATTTTTATTATAGAAATGTTACACTATATTCGCTTTGTATAATATTGATTCTTGCATCAAATATTGTAAGATGTTATGATATTATTGTTTTGTAAATTACTTTAGCCACAATTTCATTAAAACTTCAAGTCGATCATAATATTAACATTATCGTAAAGAAAATATCAAATTATACAGTAATCGGTACTTATTTTTAATCGAAATAAAGACGACCCTAAAAATAGTTTAAACAATTTTAATAAGTTTCACATATGGATATCTGTGAGAATCTTAACCCTTTACATACCTAAGTCTAATGTATAGTATATACATAACGCATGTTTAAATATTACGAAATCATGAAAATCAATAACCGTAAGAATAATAATAATAATAATAATAATAATATTAATGAAAAAGCATAACAAACATTTCCACATTTATACACACCCACACACATATATATGTATATGTATACATTCATACATACGCATTCTGATATTTATGTACTTACCAAATGAATTTGCATGCATTAATTCCATTTGATGTTGCCATCGTTGTTGTTGCTGCTGTTGTTGTTGCTGTTGTTGTTGCTGATAGTAGTTATATTGTTGCAATTGTGTACGACTATTACTATTAGCATTAGTTGGTATTACAATTGTTGTTGATCTACCAATTGTTGGCAATACAAATAATGCTCTTGTGGTTGTGGTACTGATGCTAGGATTGATGCTGGTGCTAGTGCTGCTTCTTAATATCGTAGCGGTGGTCGTTTTTGTTGTTGTTGTTGTTGTTGTTGGTGTTGAAGTTATTTGTATTGTTGTTGTTGTTGTTGTTGTGGTTGTTGATGGCATTGTTGTTAGTAGAAAAGTCAACAATAGCATTAAAATTGTAGTTAATTCATTTGTAAAATGCATTGTTGTAATCGTTATTGTTGTTATTTATGAATGATATTACTATTATTGTTATTTTTATTGTTATTTAAATTGAAATTGTAATTGTCATTGTCATTGTTTTGATTATTACGGATCATTTTCAGCTAAAATAGAATAATTAATTTACAGCTCTATTGTTGTTGTTACTGTAACTTTGTTACAATAACAACAAGAGCTAATAAAACAATATTATTAATACAGACAACCCAATATCAGTGGAAGTACATATTTTTCTGACAGACAAATACCGATTGCACTTTGATTTCAATTGAGTTTGTGTTTTTCCATGAAAACGAGTCAATAATGAAAAATGAAAAATTTAACAATAATCGTTCATATTCATATATGACACATACATGTAAATATTAACACCTCATTGCTTATGTATGCACATTAAAATTCCTTACCCTTTATACTGTTTTTGTTATTGAGGCATATTAACTTTAACATACTTCAAATAGAACCGTTATTGTTTATTTATGTTTAATTTGAATATTGAATTTAAATGCAATTTACGATTATTTTGTCTAGCTTATTTTGCAAAATGCATATTCATATTTACATATGTACTTTCACTAGAGTGAACCTTTAATATCACTTTGGACTGAAAATTACAAGAATATTGGGTTAAGTTTTATCATGCAGCTGTTGAAAAAAATTAACTTGAATGAATTTGCTAAATATCCAATGTTCATCTGATAATTCTGTGTTATCGTCGCGGAGCTATTCAAGAAATATATGCAATTTCCCCTAGCACAGGTTACTATTACGATCCGCCCAATACTAATTTTTAAGATGAATATGAAATAAAAAAAATTGTATTCTTATTAATTGAGCCATGAAGAAAAGTACAAAATTGCAAAATGAGAAATTGTGGAAATACAAAAAAATTGCAATTTATAAAATTTCTTATTTTTTTAAATATCCACTCGTCATATGAAGCACCACTTATCATAGCTTATTTTTAATACTAAAAAATACTAGTTCTGATTTTAATCCAAAATTACTCCTTTAAAATACATAGTACCATTATAATAACAAAAATCAAATGGATTCTCGAATATTTATATTTTTGGATATAATGACAGTTCTTTTCATTCTTTTAGTGAGGGTGTACTCTTAAGAGCAAAATAAAGACCACTCCAATATATTCTCTCTTCAATCATGAGTATTCCCATCAATTGCAAGCATTAGTATGTTCAAATATCATATTATTGTATAAGTATAAATACAGACTATAGGCAATGTTTTTGAAAACAAACATATGTTATTTGCAATTCACTTCATTTAATTAATTTTCCCAATTACACACACACACACACACACACACTCAGGCACATAGAAATTTTATCTCATGCCAAATGTGAACACTCCAAATAATAGTACATTTATTTACTACTTCTGTATTGCTACGTTCCAAGTCCTCAATGCTAGCGAGAGCACAACGCAGTGTTAACATTTTCATGGTGATGCCGTTCAATTGGCATATATAAGATCACTCGGTGTTAGAGTGGTTGCAACACATTGTGATGGAATTCTTGGCGTATACCAAAAGGCAATGCTTTTATGAAACATGTATAGGTACAACTCATTGTGCAATTATTTGTATCAATAGAAATATTTAGAAATATTAATTCAAATGCCATTTGACCAATTGATACAAGCCAATGAAGCTTAATACTATTCAATTATATTTTGAAGCACCTGAGTACATGTTCTAATGTTTCGTATATGCCCATCTTTTTGTATAAAGCAACAATAGAAATTTATTAATGAATTATATAATAATTCGATGTATTTAACAAATGTAAAATCACTTCATTTCAAATTATAATTGAAATTATAATATATTGTGTATGTTAATAGTGCATGTGTACATACAAGCAAATGTGCATATGTGTATGAGTATGCTTAGTGGTATATGCATTTTCTACCACTATGTACTAATTATCATTGTCGACACGTTACATGGTTTACACATCTATATTCTAGGTATAAAATTTGCAAATCTTTGCATGAATATGTTCACATATGCGCACATATTATCCACATGATGATAAATTTACGTGCATGGAGAATAAATTTTGTAGTTGTTTTTGCCATAGGTAATTTATTAAATATTCGATTTAAATAAATTCTATTTGTAAATTGTGTAAGATTAAATTTAATGTTTTATTTGATTTTTAGGAAAATTTTTTTTATGTGATATCGATTTTTATTACACGAGAACGCATAATGCGCATTATGAGTGCCACTGGTGCATTAATTTATATTATGCTTCTATTTAAAATTTTTGTATTATTATTTAATATATTAAATTCAATAAAAATATCTTAAACTTCTTTATGATCATCAATCCATAATCCATTAAAAATAAGAACAAAAATTCATTCTACTTCTCACAGCAAATATATCAAATATATCAATATTTGTTAGTGCCAATAACTATAATTATTTAAATTTCGCTTATTGAGTATCGTACTTGCATTTCATGGAGTAAAAATGTAAACATTCAAAATTTATTTGATCATATATTGGACTTTTACTTGGCATAATCAGGCTAAATGTTATTTTTTATTTGTTTCTCACAATCATATGTAGCTATAAATGCGAGTATTTTTAATTAAAATGAAATATACAATATATTAAAATTAAATTAAATTTTTTTTCCCCATAAATTTACAATTTGTTTTTTTTTTTTGTTTTTTTACCCTTATCGCCTTGACTGAAAATGATGAAAACATTTCATATCATATACACAAATTAAGTTCAGTCTGCATTCAGACATATTGTGTATGTATTTATATATAATATGTATATTATCAACATGATGAGAAGGACTACAAGTTATAAGCAAGTACATATTTACTCGTACAGGCATATGTATATGGTACTGTGGGTGTGTGTGTGTGCGTTTGTGTGTGTGCATAATAAATGACATATGAGTGACTCAATAAAGCAATATATCAACAATGGTGTGTGTGTGTGTGTGCACCACGAAACAGCAATAACAATATGATATTAAAATAAAAAAAAATAAGTGAAGAGACGATGAAATGATTTTTAAATTATGGGTTTCTCTGTATGTTCATATTCTGAGTCTATTAAAATGTCCTACATCGTATGATATGACAATTAATGTAGAATACAACTCCTTTTGGTGTATTCAGTCTAGAAAATTATATGTAAAGGATTATCCATTTCGCGGTTTCAAAAGTATAGGGCTAGAATTCGACATCTGTCAAGCTGAGTTGTTAAAACAATTTCTTTCTTTTTCAGTTCAAAGTCTGACATTTGCGAAAATGGATCGCTTAACTATCGCACAACGCATTAAAATTGTAAAAACCTACTACAAAAATGGTGATTCTGCCACAGCCACATATTGTGCTTTAAGAGGAGATTATGGTTTACATAATCGTCCAACTACGCAAGCAATTGGCAAAATTGTGAAGAAATATGAAGAGACTGGATCGGTTACAGATATTGTAAGGCCTGTGCATCATCGTTTCGCTCGTACCACCGAAAATATCGCTGCTGTAAGTGAAAGTGTTGCCGAAGACCCGAATGTGTCGATTCCTCGTCGTTCTCAGGAATTAGGACTGTCTTACGGCACATTATGGCATATTTTGCATTTGGATCTACACCTACATCCATATAAAATCCAGCTCACACAACAACTGAAGCCAGCTGACCATTCACAACGTCGTAGATACGTCGAATGGGTGCTTGAACAACAGGCGGTGGACGGCGATTTTTCGAACAAAATTTTCTTCAGCGACGAAGCACATTTCTCACTCGGTGGGTATGTTAACAAACAAAATTATCGTATTTGGGGTTCTGAGAATCCTCAAGTAATTGAAGAGAGGCCACTACATCCACAAAAAGTCACTGCTTGGTGCGCTCTTTGGTCCGGAGGTGTGATTGGATCTTACTTCTTCGAAAACGACGATGGAATGACTGTCACCGTCAATTCGGAGCGTTATGGTCATATGATAACCGACTTTTTTTTGCCTGCTATTGAAGAATACGACTTAGAGAATATGTGGTTTCAACAAGACGGTGCCACATGCCACACAACTCGAGCGAATATGGCTTTATTGCAAGAGAAATTTTCTGGCCGCGTAATTTCTCGTCGTGGCAATATCAAGTGGCCACCAAGATCATGCGATTTGACACCGCTTGACTTTTTTTTTTTTTTGTGGGGCTACGCGAAAGACCGTGTTTATGCAGATAAACCTTTAACTCTTGAGCACCTAAAAACCAACATTCGTCACGTTATGGCTGAGATACCGCCCAATATGTGTCAAAAAGTGGTCGAAAATTACCTTAAAAGAATCGACGTGGTGGTCATTTAAATGATGTAGTATTTCACACATAATGTCAACGTTCAAACTTTATAATAAAAAAGAAATATCATGATAAAAAATATTTTATATATGTTTTATTTACATTTACTTTTGAAACCGCAAAATGGATAACTCTTTACATATAAGTATTTTTTTACAGTTCGCTGTATTTGATCATATGAAATATCAGGATGAGATTTTGGCTCGCAACAATATCTATGCTTATGTGGATTCAAATATCTCGAAGAGAATGTGATTAGTTTCGGATTTTATTGTAAACAGTAACAAGTATTTAAGTCGATTTATAGACGTTTACGCAGCCATATTTTTGAATTTCCGCGTAACCAGTAAATAAGTTAAAATTTCATATTTTGAAGCTAAGTAGGAGGAGGAATAGAGTTTGGAGCTATTGGAGTTATACATTTATGAAGTTTTATTCCATTTTAAGAAATTATATTTACTGCTTCCAGAAATTCCGTAGACGACTACTACAGCGGGGTTGCAGCAGTCGCTATAAGCCTTAAACCTACCCAAATCTGTATTCCCATTTACGGTATTCCCCTTTAGCAGACAATAGCTTCTTTCTCATACGCTTTATAATCAAAAAAAAAAAAATTAAATATGTGGCACTTATAAGCCCCAAAGGGCTCTTTAGCCGAGCTTCTCTTCCATTACCGTTGTGTGTGTTAAATTTTAGACAGTATTAGAAGGCACCTACTTATTTTAGCCGGTTCCGAACGGCAGAACTCTTGCGACATCATTTTTTCTGAGCTTTTTCACAGAGTTCTTTTAGAAGCTGGCAAATTGTTACTGTCGGAAGAATTGCCAATTGTTTGCCGACTGGTGAGTACCGTTCGTAAGAAAAACCTTTTCGATATTAAGTTTGTAATGCTTCTGCCGGGGATTGAACCCACGACCTACAGATCACCACTGACCTACGGCACCCGCTTTATAATCACACTCATACAAAAACAACGTCAAAATCATTTTTTATTATTATTTGCTATTTTTTGTATTTAAAAGTGTTATTTATTCTAATCGTGAGATCATACAATATTTCTAAAATGTTTCAAAATCTTCCAAAAATTGCAAAATCTTTGTATAGATTTACGCATTAAGCGAATTTAAATCCAGCAACTGCTTCAATATCGAACAAATGAAAGAAACTACTCCAACAAAGAAGCTATGCTCCTAGTTTGCAAGTATAAAAGTGTAGTGATTTCGATATTATTGCAAAGATTTGTGGGCATTAATTTATTACATCCACTTCCATACAGATTCCACAGATAGGTCGTATAGCCTAGACAGAAAGGAAGACGGCAGCCTTAATTCGGATTAACAGCACACTTAATCCGAATAACATATTAACCTGATAGACGGTAGTATTGCGGATTACGATAACTAAACAGCTGATTGTTGTTTTAATAGGTCTGCTCGCTTAAATTACTATTACTTACTTACATTACAATTTCTATCGTCTCGATATGAGAAAATATACAAAAAGTACGC
The DNA here is from genome assembly GCA_963854835.1 of Megamerina dolium. Classification (NCBI taxonomy): domain Eukaryota; kingdom Metazoa; phylum Arthropoda; class Insecta; order Diptera; family Megamerinidae; genus Megamerina; species Megamerina dolium. The sequence continues at coordinate 48,973,360 of OY978529.1, read as the reverse complement.
GAACTGAAAACTATCAGAAACTTGTAAATTAACATTCCGAGTACGCAATTGAAAGTTGGATTTATTTTTTCGTCAACACTTTATTTCATGTCGAAAACTATTAACAATTGTTGAAAGTTTTTTATAAGCGCACACACCTATTGTTTTGTAAATTGGATCGAGAAAAATTCACAATAGAAATTTTTCAGCAGTGTTGCCATCGAAAATTGTCCTAATCCTCTTTAATTTTGAGAATTAATTCGTGGAGTTAATGCGGATTAGCTGCAGTTTATGCCCGAGTTAATTCGAATTGACTCGTTAATCCGGATTAACGCTGCCGTCTTCCTTTAATACAATTTAAGTAAAAAATTTATAAAAATCGATAATCGAATCATTGAGAATTCAATCTAATTCTGCATACAATTGACCCAACACGTAAAAAATGTATAAATTCAATTATCAGACGAATGTTAAGCCGCACGGTGGCACACTCGAGGGAAAAAAAAAATAAAAGTATGTACTAGAAAACAAAACAGCAAAATTAGATATGTACCAACGTAAATGTCATTTTGTATTAAATTGTTAAATCAAGTGTATATTTAGCTAACATCGTACATAGAACAACACAATGCTTGTATAATGCATAGAAGAAACTTTTTACGATTCTTTCTCATCGAACGAATTGAATGAATGCAACAAATGTGACAATAAAAATCACATACGAATCACAATGAGTATGCTCATCCTACTCACACTCTGGCTGATTCACCTATGCTTTTGTTGTTGTTGTCTTTGTTGTATGACTTAACGACAAAGCGCATTTATAAAACGTTTGAACGCGTTAAATACACATACATCATCGTTTGGAATGCTATCGTCATTGTCGTCGTCGTCGTCGTCGTCGTCGTTACCGTTGTTGCAGTTGTTGTTGTTGTTGTATCGCTGATCATAGTAATCCACATTGTTAGCAGTTATCGTAAATGTGTTTACGAGCAGTAGCTAGTTGTTGAACGAGACGAGAATGTACGATAGATATTTATGTAAATGTCCTTAAAGCACTTCAAAGCAAGCATTCTCAGTGAATATGTACCTACGAATACATACATATGTAGTATGTACATTGCTAAGTACATATGACAAACACTGATTTCTCGTGCACGCACTTACACTACACTCATCTGTATCACATCACAATAATAGCGTAGCGATTGTTGAAATAAACGCTTTTGTATCATCATACATATAACATTTATCAACACTTTTATGTGAGGGCTACTTCATTCACTGCCAATGGATGAATGAAATGGATTTCACTATTGTCCCACACACAAAGATACAACATGTGCATATATTTATTCTCTTGACCGACTGACCAAATGTTGAATACGAACGTTTCAGCACACACACACACACACAGCCTCAAAACAATGCACCCAATACTATATATTTGGAATGCATTTGATATACGATTGACACACAAATACGTTTGCACGTGTTTCAAATTTTTTATAGAATATGCTACTTTTGCCTCTTCTCTATTTTAAAATGCACTATATCCTTTCCCTTTTTCTTCTCTTTTGCATACATTTCATCCAAATATAATTTTCTACGATTTAACTGAATGAATTACAATCAAACACACGCGCTCGCTCGCAATCTACGACGCTGTGGTGTGAATGACGCGTGCACGACTACCGTACATTTGTGGTGCTACGACCGAAATGCTGCAACTTTGGTCCATGTTAAAATATTCATTCAATTTCAATTCATTCTTTCATCGTTTTTTTTTTACCATAAAACGCATAGTTTACTCCGAAATACATGTGGAATGGTAGGATGTGATTTGAATTCGCCGCAACGCAAAGCTTTGTCGCACTGTACGGCAAATAACATAATGTAACGGAAATAGAGCATTTTCTCTGTAATGTATGCAGCTGTTCTCACTGTTAAATGTTAACAGGGATCCTTTAGCAGTACCAGAGAATTGGTTAACATGTCACAAAAGCTAAAGAGCGTAGCTAAATAAAAAGTTTCACCAAAGAAAGTATAATCGTATATTAAGAAGTCTTATCTTTCAGTTTATACAAAATTTGACAGGAATCATGATTAAGTGAAACGAATAGCACCAAAACAATATACGAATTGTTATCCTCGCAACACCCTTTACCACCTGGACCAAGGAGCTCGGAACCGTGCTCACTGTAGCAGTCGATGGCAGAACTATTCCGACTGTGAATAGATCTAAAATCGTCGGAGTTGTTTTTGACAGTCTCATGACCTTTGCTGCTCATGTTGATTACACCATCCAAAGGTTACATAACAGAAATAATGTCCTTATGGCACTGGCCGGCACTGGCTGGGGGAAAGACAAGGAGACGCTGCTCATCACCTATAAGGCCATCGGAAGGTCGATCATCAACTATGCGTCCGCAATTTGGACGCATTCATAAGCGACACGCAATGGCAGCTTCTGCAAACCCAACAGAATACTGCCTTGCGCATCATCACGGGCTGCCATAAAATGGCACATGAGGATCACCTACATCAGGAAACGCGAATGCTAAAAGTGCGTGAGCACAACGATCTTCTTTCGCAACAATTTCTTCTTTCCTGCCACTTTCCATCACACCCCAACAACCGCTTAACGCAGCTTGCCCCTCCCCCGCGTAATATCTGTGGTAGCTTACGCTGATTTGATGGGCATGTGAGTCACCTGCTCGATGATTTGAGCTCTAGTACGTATAGGGCGGCTCTGAATTCACTGCATCAATGCGCGATGGAGGCGGCCATCGAGGGTCATGCTCGTAACATCGTGCTAGGGGGTCACCCACCGCCAATAGCAGACTGCGGACAACGGCTCCCTAGATTCACTCGCGCAACTTTGGCGCAGCTAAGATCTGGATGGAGCGTCTATCTGAATTGCTACGGCTGGCTAATACAATTCCAGGGAGATACCCGCGGTGCCAACAGAGCCCGCATGACACCCGTCATGTTTTCGCTTGCCCCAAAAGGCCTACCAGTTTGGCCCCCCCTGTTTTGGCTGCCGTCTTCCTGGAGCTGGCCGACGAGAACAATAACACCCAAGCTGAACATGAATTTTCATGATTTTGAAATCGTTGTCTGTTACAACAACAACAACAACGAATTGGTGTTTCGTTCATGCCTCTATGGGACTCATCTCGTTTTCAAAAAAATAGAGACCAACTACCGACTAACACCGACCCATAAAGCACACCAAACAGTGAGTTTTTATGGATCTATGGATGAATCTCATCTCTGGACAGCCACGCATGCTTATTGTTGTTGTTGTTGAATACATGTAAGTAGTTCCTTAACCCTTTCGTGACAGCTTTTAGATCGGTATTTGAAACCCACTCGTTTGTTCAATCTACAAAGCTATGCAACCAATTTTCTTATAAGTAATAACTATTATTTTTCTTTAAACTAAAAACCCAAATAAGGTTACGAACCTTCATACTTCAACATTTATCTGATCTAGATTTAATAAGTAATTAACAAATATATGAATATATAGATAGATCACACTAAAAAGCCTTGTATCGCTTAAAATTCAAACACATTTTCGCATATTTTCTCCTTTCATTTCATTGTGATCAATCTATTGATCACAAATTATCATTCTACGTCAAGACTTTCCAAACAAGAATAGGAATTAAAAAAAAAAAAACATTGGTCCTGAAAGGGTTGAGCTTTTAATAACAACTCACTCCCCAGGAGGTCTTAAGTCAGAGTCAGTAGGGTTCGAGCCCTTACTGAACACAAAAGTAATCTTATAAGTCAAAATATACATCTACCATAATATGTACTATGCGGGTGCCGTAGCTCAAGGGTTACCGCGTTGGCTTCTGACCTGTAGGTCGTGAGTTCAATAGCCGGCTGAAGCACAACTTTAATATCTTAGATTTTTCTTTGGAATGGTACCCTCTATCGGCAAGCAATTAGCAATTTTTCGGGCAGCAACAATTTGCCATGAACATGCTTCCAAAAGAGCTCTGTAAAACAGCTCAGAAAAATTCATGTCGCAAGAGTTCTACCGTTCGGAATTGGCTAATATAAGTAGGTCCCTTCTAATATTGACCAAAAATTGAACACGCTCAACAGTACTGAAAGAGAAACTCGGCCAAAGGGATCTTCGGGGCTTATAAGTGTGACATATTTCTTTATTTAATCAAATCTTGTGAAGGCATTTCAATCATTCAGTCAGCAGCGAGACCGAATTGTATTCTAACAGCAATGTTACAAATATTCTTATCCTCGATCCTGCCACGGTCGATTCAGAATATAGAGCTGTTTTTAACAAAATCAAAAGGTTCCAAAAAGGTGAAGAGAACTTAAAATCATTTTGATCATCAAAGCGGACAAAATGAATCAGAACCCTGCAAAGTGTATGCCGCTTGTGTGGTTAAATGCCAGGTCTTCTGCCAAATGAATTGTATATTAGAAATATGAAACCAGTAGGAATTCATAGACTGAAAGAATGCAACGTGCTGCGGAGCCTAGTTGGACAGTGTTCTATTCTGGAAAAAATAGAGCAAAATCTACAACGGAAAGTTAGTGATTATCGGACACCAATGCTAGACTTCGGCACACACTATAGCATCAAGCATCCAGCTAGAGAATTTTTGGAAGCTGATATCTCCATGGCAAGGAGTGAACTGACCATTTTCATGGATATATATGCTGGAGCAGGTCTTTATCGTCTTTCCAGCGAAATGCTATGTTATTTATCAAACAGAGTCTTCAGAGAACACGAACCAAATGCATTATAGAGGATTGCTTTAATCGACTGGAGGTAGAGTTGGGCAGTTGGGAGTAATTGCTACCAGCTAAAAATATCGAATTGTATAACTTAACCTAAACTTATAATTAACCATAAAATGATTGTACTATCAACCTTGACATTTGGTGTTAATATTCAGCAGAAAAACCGCATACCTGCTGACTACGTGACAAAAAAAATATCATCACCACCAAACAATCACATGATTGCACGAGTCAGGGTTAGGTGACAAAGAACTCTAAATGTGGACACACACACTATTATGTATGTACATTTTCGAATTGACACAAATGAATTAAACAAAAAAAAATAGACATTTTTTAGGCATCAAAAAAAAAAAAATAGACAAATAATTTTTTCTATTACTCACGCCCATTAACATTATGTTGGTCATCATTTCATTAAAACTTATTCGGCTACCTTTAAATAAAGGCATCACTTTTTGTTCTCCTTTGACTTCTTTGTCCTTCGCATAAAGCAACAGAAAATTTCTAATATTGTATATCTACTAAATATATTAAAACAAAAAAAAAACAAAAAAAAACTATATCACACAAATGACAAAATCTCATACAACAGGATGAGGGATTGTATTACTTAGTAGTCTTTAGATCTTTAAGCTTTTAAGGATTAAACTTTCAATTACCACCTACGGCAACGACAGCCGTTTAAAAGCGTTTGGCTACTTTGTTACCAACTCATGCACACTCACACGCATACATACACGCTATGATTAGCCTATGGCAGCATTACTATTGTCATCCACCAACCTAAATATATTGTATCGTGTGGAGAAGACAATGAGCGTATAGAGCGGAGTAGAGTGGAGCTAATGATGTTGTTGCTAGTTGATAATAATAAACCGTATACTTATACATTTTGTGATCAAAATTATTATTATCAGTATTGTTGTTGCTGGTGTTGTGCTGAGCATCCACTCCCCATTTGCACTTATTCACGTAATATATGTACGAGTTTATTCTCACTTTTCACAGAATTATACAGTACATATTTGGAAGTCGCTCGATATGTTTAGTTACCCGCCAGTTTGCAGCCCGGCTTTTTGCTGTTTGCTGCTTTAGCCTTAACTTGCTGTAATTTAATAATACAATTTATTAGCACAAAAAACCTTTTAGGTTCCTAATAAATAAATAATAATGCTGCAATGTTAAGTTGCTGTCGACGGTGCGTAATTCCTCATGAAGGTTGCTCCACCATAATTTCTACCTTTCCTTCGGCATCATTGCTGGCTCTCATCCTAGGCCTAATTGGTCTTTCACAAAGTTAGCAAATACCTTTACCCTTAAAAATTTGGGCAATTCCTCAAAGAACTCTGATAGTAACTTCTATTGGAAGTTACTATCAGAAGTGGATATCATAGATCAGTAGGTAGATTGTAGGTTCAATCCCCGGTTGAAGTATAACAAAATTTAATATCGAAAATATTTTTCTTTCGAATGGTACCCACCTGCCAGCAAAAATTGGCAATTTATACGGCAGTAACAATTTGCCAAAAATGCTTCTTAAAAGAGCTCTGTGACAAAACTAAGTTAAAGTGATGTCACTAGGGTTCTGCTGTTCGGAACCGGTTAATATAAGTAGGTCCCTTCTAATTCTGTCCAAATTTCACACGCACAATAGTACTGGAGGAGGAGCTCGGTGGTATCACAATGGTCCTTTCTGGCTTAATGGTGTGTCCTCTCAGAGAGAGAACGGCCACATAACCTAACCTACTATCAGAAGTGGATGCCATAGCTTAGTAGGTAGTGCGTTGACCTTCTGATCCGTGGGTTATGGGTTCAATCCCCGGCTAAGGTAACTTTAAGATTTTTCTTTCAAACGTTGCTAACCTGTCGACAAGCAATTGGCAATTCTTCCAGCTTCTTAAGGAGCTCTGTGACAAAGCTAAGAAAAAGTGATGTCACAAGGGTTCTACCATTCAAACTGGCTAATATAAATAGATTCCATCTAATACTGCCCAAATTTAACACGCATCACAGTATTCGAAGAGAATTTCGGTGGTATCACAACGGGCTTAAGTGTGTCCCCTCAGAGAGAGAGGGCAGCCACAAGAACCTAACCTTACCTAATCTAAAATCAGAAGTGCATGAAATATTTACATATTAAAGGAAATCTCGCGTCTAATCGTAAATTTGTTGGTTCTACAACACGCAAAGTTCAACGTTTTCGAAATGATATAAACGTGAATTTGTAATTCTAAACATTTGAATTTATCGCAATACATATCGAGCATACCTCGTACTTGTATATGTATTTTCATGTGCCAGTACAATATATATTTGGTTACTGAAAGTACATATGAATAAATAGGATAGAAAAACAACAACAAAACCTAATCTTCCGAAAATTTAAGCTTGAAAATAACTGTATTTGTATGTACATAGTATGTTCATATAAAAATTATGGACAAAGAGAAAACTATTTTAGTATAAGGATTAGCAAAGATTGAGGGAGCCGATGGGTGATGAGCTTTATATCCTCTTCAAATGAAAACATTGCTATGCATATGTATATGATAAAGGGTGTATGTTTTAAGAGGATATGGATGACAGCTTTATTGAAGATATCGTAATTTTATCAGAACTTAGCAGCTCACTAGCTGGACCTAGCTTCACTACTAAACGTACAAATAAATTTTTCCCTAAGCATCGCGAAATAGTGTCCAAACACAGACGTTGTGGGTGTAGTCCTTTATTGGATAGTCTTTGAACTAGTCCTTTGGATCGGTATGCACTTCTAAAGCCGCTCTTATAAGATCCAATCAAAAATCCTTTCATTGCAAGAAAATCATATTAGACAAGGAAGGCTCCTCCTAAAAAAACACCCTATAGTTTTTCAATCCAACACCAAATATTACAATACATTCCATTGTTGTTCTTATTCGGTCACAACAAAATACATAGAACACTGTTGATGATGACAGTAATGGTAATTCTGATGATAATGGAAATATTGTCAAATAGAATTAATGGTGCTGGAGCTGATGGCGTTGATGGCTGGTATGAATATTAGTTACGAGTAAGTTATTCATCTAAGGACATTGAAACTATGTACTTGTAATATGTAGGTAAATGTATGTCAATGTGGACAATGGACAATAAGAAAGATACCATAATATGCGACGAAGTCCTTGGCATCGTCATCTTCATCAGCATAGTCTTCCTAATGAATATATAGATTTTTTTTTTTTTTTGGCAAATTTCTGTAAGAAAAAAATACTAAAAGATAAAATTAAACTTTTCTCTTTTCAGTTTTTTTTTTCTCATTCCGACCGGCAAACTTTTAAAGCTTCTTTCATCATTTTTAATAAATTGACAAAATGTTTTTTTTTAGGGCGGAAATAGTAGAAATTCCTTTTGTTGATTATACAGTAGGGCTTATCAAAATGTTCGCTTTGAAAAAATAGATATATTAATTAGTGTGTTGCTTGGATTAGGTTATTACTGTCGTCCCCTCTATGAGAGAGTTCATATAAGCCCGAAAATCCAATCGTTGAAAAATGACAAAGTCGAACCTTTCCTATTGGCAAATCATAGGGAAACCATAGTAACAAATTTATGCTCATTAAGGCTTCATTCGAGATAAATATTTCTCTTCACACATCCCGGTCACCACTCCGGAGCCGGATGGAACTGAAAGTAGTAGTAGCTTCGGCTATGAGGTCTTATCAAAAGACTTTAAATTTGGTACCAAGGGTGATCAGATTTGGAATTCCCATCAACCTGATCGTTGAGAACGACCCTTCGGAGAGGTTTTCGTTGTGGTTGTAACATGCGGTAGAATATTCCACGTCAAAGGCGTGGAGTACTCGATGTGAAGTTGCATTTCAACCAAGTTTCTGACCACTTAGATCAGAAGAGGTTTTAGTTAGGCCTCGATCCCCACACCAAGGAGAGTAGCACGTCCACTCAACGTGTCCCAATTGGCACCGTAGAAACCTGGTGATTGGTTTCCGACTTTCCAATCCTGCGAGGTGCTTATAGACGCTTCAAATTGATACTTACGCTTTGTGCGTAGTGAGATTAAGACATAAGGCAGGTGCTCACAATAAACACTGCTCAATCGTTCTCTTCACACATCTGTGATATGCCGGAGGCGCAACGAATGCAAATCACAATTGAGTATTTCACATGTTGTGCGGTCTCGTCCTCTTCTCTACAGAACCTGCAGAGCATCAAAGAAAATTCGCAGTTTTGTTAGATGATAATTCATGCTACAATGCCCTGTTAATAATCCCGTAATGATTCTCAAGTTTTTTGTTCTTCCTTAGATTCATACAGTCCTCGTAGCGTTTTAGGTTGTATGTTCCTAGCGCTAGTTTAGAGTGTGATAACCCCGGTATGTTTTCCCAGTATAATCGGTGTCCATCCTCTTCTTCCCAGATAATACGGGAGATGTTAGCCAATCATAATCCACAGAATACTTCGGGCCCTACAAATGGAGTTGATGCTCCTTCCCAGACAAGTTTATGTGCCATTTCATTTCCATTGATCTCTAGATGCCCCGGAACCCATAGTGTTCAGCTTTTCAATGCACTTCGTCGTCACCAGTTTTGATGTAACTTAGTGAGATTTGAGTAGTATAACTATTCTGCGGTTCCGATAATTCCGTTCGAGATTAAAGTACGCACATCTATCTATCGCGTACACTTCCACTTGAAAGATAGAGGTGTTCTTACCTTAATGGTTCAGAGTATCTCTTCCCTGGTCCGAATACACCCGCCCCGGCTCCATCATCGGTGAGGCAGCCGTCGGTGTACCATGTCATTATCACCTACGATAGCTGAAAATTTGAAATTAATTTTAGACTTATGATTTTAATGATTTGATTTTTGTTCTTTCCGACTAAGCAATTTGTCCCGCCTTTTTAAACATTGTCACACAGTAGTACTCTCACGATTCATAGAGGCAAAGGTGAGACAATTATTATGCTCCACATTAGGTATTCAGTATATTCTGTTAAGTTTAATGAAATACATTTTTTTCTTTCGATCCAATTTAATTAACTTACTACACATTCATATAGTCACAACAGGACAAAACAAAAAAATGCCTAAAACTAAATGAACAAAAGCAAATATCAGGTGAAACCTAAAAGTTTTCATTTTAATTAAATTTTACCAAAAAAAAAAAAGTATATATTGTACATATATTGTATATATACATATACATACTTATATATATATAAATTTGCCAGCATCTCTAATCAGCTTAATAGAAACTAGAATACAATCGTACACAACAGTTTTTAACAACAATATTTGTTTGTAGTTAGAAACTATGGGCATATAGTTTAATAAATCCAATTAAATGATATGCCTTTGAGTTATTTGTTGACTCGCTAACCTATAAAGATGATTATAAGCTTATGCAAAACGGATTTAACACTAATTAAATTGGACTAATACCAATAATAAAGAGTGAATTTGTAGTGAGTAGCCTTTGGTAACAAATATAACTTGCATAACTAGTTACATTGCAATGAATTGTAATTGTAATCAGGAGAAACTCCACAGAATGTTTCATTTTATTATCACTACACACGAAGCTATAGAATACCGTTGTTAAAAACGAGAACATTGGTAAATCGGAAGAATTCAACCCCTGAAATACAGAAATTAACTTCACATTCGTAAAAAAAGACATATATTCAAGCGAAGTAGCTCAACTAATGACATTATTGCTTTGTGAAAGCTGCTGTTAGAATTGCCCTTCTGTGAAATAAATATAATTTCCAATTAGTGATTTTTTTTTTTTACAATTTTTCATTTTATTCAAGAAGATTTTCTATTTTTAGTTTCTTATTTTTTTTTCTAAAAGGTTTTCCATTTACATCATACAATTTTATTAAATTTTCTTTTTAAACGAATTTATGTATATTTGTGATGACAATTAGAGGACAATAAAAGTGAGCGGGTGAAAAAAAATAACTAATTTTTAATTTTGAATATAATTTTTTTTTTCTTTCTTCTGACGAGAATCTCTTAGCATCATCATCATCATAATCATCATAAATAAATTACAAAATGGAAATGTTCAGCAAATGCAAATAGGAAGTTCAAACAGTAAAATTAAATTCGAAAATAAATTTATTTGTTTCAACTTCCATTTACAAAATATATATATATGTGTATATGTAAAAAAAAAACACATTCGAATTTCTATTGATAATAAATTGAATTGTGCATTGAAAATGAAAAAAAAAAAAAATATTGTTGCATAAAAAACAAAAATACAAAATTTGTAAAAAATTGACTTTTCAACTTAATTTACTTGTGTTTACTTCAATGCCAGAGTTACTTGACTTTCTTCAATGCTTGTATTAATTGCGAAAAAATAGAGAATTTATGATTTACATAATTATCATCAGCATAATCATTACTTATGATCATAATTCAGACAAAAACAATTTCATTATTGTTACTTTTTTTGATCATCTTCTTCTTCTTTTATACTTTTTGATGTAATTACTATTTTGTTTTTGGACTAAACAAAACATAATCATTAACTTGTTATTTTAGTTTAATGAAAGCAAAAAAAAAATAAAAATAAAAATAAAAAATCTACTAAACTAGCGAATGTTAGGACGAGAGGAGACCGATCACACTAAAATGGTGATGCTTGCTGATGTTGTTGTTGTGTTGTTTGTATATATATATATATAGATTGATATTTAATTTCGCACTCATTCACATTCACATTGCTGTCGATTCCGTTTAAAGTCATTTCAGCTTGGCATAAGCATCAACCTTTTTATGGAACAAATTGTAGTATTCAATTGCCAAATTTTGTGTATTATTCAATGCTTTGTTCAAATTTTCAGGCGATAAATTACCACTAGGGAGAGAATAAGAAGAAGAATTATATTAATGGCAAAAAAATGTTGTGTGGCATATTACAAATACTTGTATACTTACACAAACACTACATTTCTAAAGAAGTGCACCGTTTTAGACCAGACATCGCATGAAGCATCCTTAATTATGATCGAGGTATTTTCAATTGCTTTAGGTAAACCAGGTATATATTGCTCCAACTGTAATGAAAAGTATCATTAAATGAATATTATATATATAGGTACATATGTAGCTAAATACTACTGGACTGGTTGAAATGCAAGGAGTCTAACAAAAGTTCGCTAAATTTGCAAGATGGCTTTTGAAAATCCGAAATTCAAATCCAGAGTTCTATCAAAATCGCGACGAAAAAAAAAATTATTATGTATAAGCTCTCGAGACATTGGCCCATAATTAAAGTTAAGATCATCTTACAATTAGTATCGACTAATTTGACATATTTCCCATATAAAAAACTGTCACAACAGCCATTTTAAATCTAAAATTTCATTTCATTACTGACAAACCACGACGTGTTAGTACACGTGGTTCTCTGAAACCGCTGTATATTTTCTAGGTAACATTTTGAAGACGAACCCCATACGACCAAATTGATTTCAGTATGTCTTCATAGACAAGAACTTTGTTGTCCAGTGACAGTGTTGATTTTGACCAAAAAACAGTTGTTGTCGTTGTAGCAACTTCAATTTGTGTCATCGTCGGTATGCTCAAGCTATTGTTCGCTCGTGTCCTCGTAGAGGTCAAGCCCTAGAAATGAAGCCACCTCAAGTGGGTGTGTCCAGAGATGTACGGGTGTTAAATTTGTGAGGTGCAAGGGACAATTGAATAGGTCGACTGTGCCGTGCAGTGATTGGCCGCAATCGGGGCATTCGTCGGGTATATCGGGATTAATTCCCGATATATAATTATTGTGGAACTTACTGTATCCCGACCTGAGCTGCGCCAGAGTGCACCTTGTTTTCCTTGGCAATTTTGTTTTTTCACGTTGGCAACAGGTGGGAGTCTTCCGTTAAGGATTTTGTTGGGCTGGTGTGCACTAGTCGCAGCTTCTACCGCTTCCGCATGCAAGCATTTAGAAGAAAGGGAGTGCGAGTTGTCAATATCATCATTGTAAATTGTCAAGTCGTTCCTGATCCGCCTCGGGGGTGGCGGCGCAAATGTGAGAGCGTTGTTAGGGCGCCCTTCGATATGGCAGGCCAGCCAAAATTGTTTGGCCAGCAACTTGTTGTTCTCTCGGACCTTCAGTAGCGGGGGCAGACGGGGCTGCAGACGGGAGCTGCATAATTCGGCACTGATCTGCCTATCGGTTTGTATGTTGTGAGTTGCGTTTCGCTGTCTTTACCCCATGAATTTCCAGCGAGGGCCTTGAGCACATTGTTGCGCTTGCAAACGCTATCGTGAGTTTTAGCAGCGTGGGTGGAGAAAGTGAGGAGATTATCGAAGGTTACGACTATGATCTTTGGGTTTTTGACCGTTGGGATTCTTCGATTGTCAATGGCGATGTCTAGTTCAATCCCCACTTCCCTGATCCATGGGGTGAAGAGCGTTTCAGTTGATTTCTCAGGTGTAAATTTCTGCCACAGAGATATTGCGCTACTTCACGAAGATAGGCGTTAATGTTGGTGGATAGCTCATCAGTGTTTTTACCTGTCGCGACGGTTGTGCAATCATCTGTATACGAGACGAGCGTAATATTGCCGGGGGAGGCGGTACTTTCGAAATGTAATGGTTAAACAACAGGGAGGATAGTAAACCCCCTGCGGGACATCTTGTTTTACACGCCTATATTTGGATTTTCGGTCCCTGTAGAATAGCTGTTTGAATTTTGAAATTATACGAGAGCGCCACGCAAGATTCCTATCAGACTGAACTTTTAAATATTTTGTATGGACGATTTTGGGGTATCTGACAATGATTCACGGGGACTGGTGGGACAAGTCTTTGCAGTTTATTTGCGTTGATTTGATTTCTTATCCTTTTATACGCCATTTATTGAGACAATTGCTAATTTGATGGAGGTTTTGCTATTCGATTTTGAGTTCGTATATTAAACCCTCACGCTGGACTTTATAAAACGTTTTAAAAAAATATCTACACAGTATTTTTCATTTTCAATGCATTTGAAATTCTCTTTACAATACGTAAACAAGATTTTTGTTCCAATCAATGAATCAATAAATGAACCATGAATCAAACAAATAATAAAAACCAATACATAGATACAGTCAAACATCATGAGAAACAGGTTAATATTCAAAGTGAAATGAAAACCTCTCGCCCAATGATGATGATGATGATGATGTCATTACATACGAAAATAAGTATTAATTTAGTTGTACTTACAAAGTTGGCTACCACTGGCAATTTAGCCGCAATGCAATCACGTGCCGCATGGAATGTGTTACACGCTATGTTACGAGACAGTTTAAAGAAATCGCACGCCAATTGTCCAACTGGTTTTGCATAGGGCGGCACATGTTTCTCAGCCCACTTATAACCGCGCGCACTAATACTCAATGTATTGTACCATCCCTTCTGAACGTGTGGCAATAAACCAGCATTCTTTAGCATTTTACCAGTTGCCGATTTTTCAAAGATGCCCTTGCCATTGACTTCCGTATCGTACATTAAAGCCGCAGCGATGAGTCCAATTAGAACTAGACTACCGAACATCCATCTGCAGTAACCACATTTCTTCTGCTCTGCAGAATTTTGTCTCTTCTTCTGCTGAGATGATTTCTCTTGGACAGCCTACAATTAAATCAAAGTTACGGGATCAATTATTATTGATTATTGATGTTTTTTTTTCAGAATTCTTAAGCTAATCAAATGTATTTGTATTCTCAGAATTTTACCTTTTTACCAATTGGCTGTTGTTGTTGTTTAGTTGGCTTATTTTTATTAGTTTTATTATTTTGTGCCATTTTTATGCTTAATTACTCTGTATTGAACGCTTAAAAATGTGCTCTATTTGTCCGTTGTGCTTTCGAGAATTGTTGTTGTTGCTATTATCACAAGAAAAAAAAAACAAGCTACGTTTGTTTGAAGTTATTTACTGTTATTTATTTACAAAAATCATAATTTTTATAAACAAATGCATGCAACAAGCATCAAACTAAATGCGAATAATCAATTCGCTACGCATATAAAAATTTCCATAATTATCAGTAATAAACCATAGAGCTATTTAATATACGAATACATACAAATGTACATATGTAAGTTGATATTAAATGGAGATGAACGTGTTGCTTGGACTACGCTTCATTGTACCCATAATCAAAGGTTCAAATGAACATTGTGTCGTCGTACAAAATTGATATCAAGTAGAACTTTCATTACATTTTTTTTGTATTGATTACGAGCGATGACGGTCATGACCGATAAGCAGCCGTGTGAGATTTCAATTTATTGTCAACCCAGACTTCGTTTAGCTCGAGATACTTGCCCCAAAACGGTTTATATTCTTACATATCTTAGATATTATACCATCGATCGCAACGAATCACGCATCATGAATGTGTGGTAGCAGATTTTACAAACAAATTGCTTAATAAAAGAGCATGAATGACCAATGACCACTTACATACATAAGTGAATGAGTATAGAACAAAAATTAGAATATCATACGGTATTCAAATACACATACATACAACATATTCCCCAAAAATGGTCCGCTATTATATAAGAAACTCCCAATAGATAACTTTTATTCACGTATTGTTCATTTTGGGTCAATGAACTCTTCAGACAGGTTAAAAGTACGTTTTTAAAAAAGGTAAGCTGTCGTGTGGGTAAGCTTACAGCAATGTAAATATATGTAGAAAAGCAAATACTAAAGAAGAAAAAAAATGCCGAAAATATTCAGAGATAATAAATTTTTAAAGTATAAGAAAATTTTTTATGAAAATTAATCAAAAATGATTAACAACCTGTTACCAACCCAATTTAATTGTATTCATACTACACCAAAGAGCTTGATAAACAGCTACATAAATTATGTTGATGTGTACATGAACAAATTTAGAAGCAATGTTAATGCAAAAAACGTACAAAAGTGTAGAAAAAAGAAAGCCGGTAATTCGTCTAGCTGGCATCAATATCAGTACCAGTACCAGCAATATTGTTTGTAGGCTTCAATGACTTTTTATGGGTCAAACTATTTAAAAGCGAATTGCAAAACAGAGGCGCGACTTTTGCAACGTAGCAAAGAAATCCACGTGCAAATATTCTCTTCGTATGCGTGTAAATTGATGGCATTTAAACAAATGTATTTCTTTTAAAATATGGATTTGAGCATAATGAATATACATACATATGTATAAAGGTACAAGTCGATAAGGCGGAATAAGTTTTAAACAAATTAATAATAATATAATAATAATATAATATACGTCTGCCAAGTATGCAGCAATCACATCGGTACACATCAGCATTTTATTGGTTGGTTCTTGCTGCTGTTTTATGTATATAATAATCATATCATATACCAAAAATACATGGGTCTACATTAAGTTCATAACATTGATAAGAATTTTTAATTTTTTTAATCAAAATGACTCAATACAACATTTTTATAAACTACATACATACATAGATGTATTAGTATATTAGCAACAATATAAAATTATAATCTTCCAATCGATATGAAATCTCTACGATTTCCATTTGCAAATAAATGAACAAGTAAATGTTGCAAATTGTATGTCCATTAAAAGTAGTAGACAATAATGTATGTACATGTACTACATATTTACACGCGCTCTTCTGCCGCACGCATGGCTATCATTAGCACCCACCCTTATTTTTGCGTCTACTATAATCAATGTTTGTATGTATGCAATGGAAAGCAAATATAGGGAAAATTTGTATGAAAATGGCAAATAGAAAATTGAGTATAATTCTTTTGTTCCTTTTCTGGAAATTCCGACCTCTATATATTCTGACACCTATGTATGAAGTTTTATGCTATTCACTATCGCACACATAATAATGACAATTACGTTGACGATGTTAATAATGATGTTATTAACTCATTCCACGTCGCACATTTTAGAATCTCTTTTCGTGTTTCATTTGCATTTTGCTTCTATACTTTTGTCTCATCTGCTTAGTTGCTTCCAGTGGATTTCATTTTTTCTTTTCTTTTCTTTTTGCTTTATACTATTGGATTATGGACCACTTTTTTTCAGCGATTACTATTACTGCTATATGCGCTGCTGCCCACTTGTTTTATAAAATAAATGATTTTCGTTTTAATCTCAATATATTTACATAAATTAATAAATCTCTGTTCAAAATACACTTTAATTCTTAGCTCGGTGGAATTTGGAATTAATTTTCTTTATTATCAACGATGCTAACACAAATCACTCTCGGCCGTGCTACACTCCCCTTCGAAATGAAATGATTTTTTTCCAATTCTCTTATTCTATTCACTCTGCTGTAAAAATAAAATTCATCACAAAATGAACACAAACAGCATTGCCACATTGAAATTCTAATTCTAAGTAAGATAGTTGCCAACAAATCTTCAATTGCAATAGTGATTTTGTGAATTAAAGAACCTCTAAGCAATAACGAATTTTTCTATATAAAATAAATATAATAACGTTGTATGTTATTCTCAAAATATTCATCATAAACGAAACCATTTAGGTTAAATAAAATTTAAATTTTTTTCAATGTCGGCAACGCTGCTTGCAACGTCAATCAACATATAAGCAGAATTGCCACATTGAATTTTTTCAAGCATTAATTTTTTTTCATAAAACGAATACGTGTCGTATAAAATATCTATACGTTACGAAAATAGTTACTTTAAAATACGAACAGAACATATATCAATCAGTTCAGTTCGAACAAAGTTACATATTTCACTCACCTTAACCACTGCAATTAAATCGTCCAGATATGGGCTTTTCTTTTTAGCCAACTCCAGCTCTGCATTTAATCGGGTAGCTTCTTGTAAGAACTCACGGAACGTTTCTGAAGTGGCTATAGGCGCAGCTGCACCGTCTATTTCTTTATCTAAAATTACATAAATATTGCGAGTTCAATCCCATTTTCTTTTTCACCTTTTTCCAGTTCGCATTCATACCTATTTTTTGTAGTAACAAAAGTGTTGACTGCAGTTGCTTTTTGTAATTCATCTTCCAAATTTTAAAACAATCAGCACCACGAATAAGACAACTTAAGCTGCCATTTAGTTCAACATTTGTGTTGGAATTTTCAATATCACGGAAGAGTGTTAGAAAAATATTGGCATGTTTCGAAGAGCTATTTATATACTTGTCCTTTAAAAAACAAAAATGTATGTTTATAGTATTATTACATCATATTCGCATCGCTTACCACAAATAGCTCCGCACTTCTCACCATCGCCTCACGACACTCCTTTGGAATGCTAACATTGTCGGATTTAAGTGTATTAAAAATTGTAAAAAACTCATTTTGATTTAAATTTAAACTGAAAATATAGCAAATTAAACATTTTTCAAAAACAAAACTTATGGCTTCTCATACGGATGGTAATTATTCTATACCTCTGATCCAACGACGTGTTTAATATTCTCTCAATGTACTCGCTCACAAATTTAGAATAACTTTTCATTTCCACATGAGGCAGCATAAGATTTTGCCAAACTTAAAAGAAAAATTATATCAGATATCGAACAATGATACATTATATAGATCAATTTGCTTACCCTTAACGCCTTCAACCAATTTCTGATAGCCGCCTTGACCGATAGCCCACAAAATGCTTAAACATATATTACTACGATTCTGATATGAATTGAGTAGCATAGCAGACTTAGCCATGTTATTGCTGCAAATTTGAGGCCAATTTTGACCAATCAATTGCAATAGGAACTAAAGTACGGTATAATAAAACAAATGTAATATGTAGCGAGTTATGAAGCAGAACGAACTTACTTTATACCCAAGAATCGGAAGATGCTTTGATAATTCCGTTGCCATACTAATAAGTAGCGTATGGTAAAAATATGATAAATTCTCTTCGCCAACTGAACGTAAAAAATCAACAATAACAGTCTTTATTGGTTGTCCAGCCAAAATGGTAGGATAATGAATTGATCTACTGGAAAATGTTGGATCACAATCGAATGATAAATTCGTATTCAAATAGCTGGCAATCTATGAAAACAAAATTCTCTGTTATGGTACAACACTGTGAGCAGCTGGAATAACTTACGCCTTTCAACCATAGTAACTCAGAGCCAGGATATGTTAATTTCAATTGCTCCAAATGGGCAAGAAAATCTTCCGGGGTTATAGCACGTATTGCTGCTTCCAGGCTTTTTGGTTTCGTAGCATTTTGTGGCTTCGATTGCGGCTGTTGCTGCTTTTTCGATGATTGTTCCTTAGCAATTGGTTTTGCAGACGCATTGCTCTTTACTGCTTTTTTAGGCGATTTAGATTTACTTGACGAATTGGTAGGTTTGGCAGCAGAATTCAGTTCTTTGTTTGCATTTTTTCCACCACCACCACCACCACTAATTAGATTACGATACTGATGCGAGGGCACTTACGAAAGGAACAACAATTACTCAATAATATTTGCATCTAACCTTCGCTAACTTACATATATCTTCCAATTTTGGTCCCAATGCTGACACACGTTTCTTTTCTGTGTGTGCCTCTAGTTTTTTCTCAAGATTTTTTTGCTTTTTAGACTTTGTCACCACTTCCCATTGTGTTGAAGACATTTTGTTTTCTTTACAAATAATTTGCAATTTCAATTTATATGTGTAATTGTTTGCTGAACTTTGCACAGCTCGAATTGTATGTTCTAACAATACCGGCAATTAGGAATAGGAAAATGCTGCAAACCAACAACAACATTAGCGCATTCACGAAACAAACGTCAAATTGCTTTGGTAAATATGTCAGATGACGTTGCTTATTAATGTCAAATTTCGTATTGTTTGTTTTTAACCCAGCCGATTCAGAAATTAATCTATCAGGGATGTAAAATATTATATTCATTCGGCATTCAACAGAGAGTTAGGCCTATGTTATGCACATAGTCGTGTAAATGTAGTTAACAGAACTTTTACTCTTATTCATTTTAGTCTGATAATATTTAAACAATAAACATATTTGTCAAAGAGAAAAATTGCAAATAAAAAGAATTTATGAAGTTCATAATGTTCAAATATTATTACTTAGATGTATTTTATGTTCAGGAAGACGAGATCAAACAAAAAACGTGGTCTTGAGCACATAAACTTAAATAGTTTTTCACCTAGAGCAACCATATTTGACAGATCTATTATATTGATCATAAAAAACAATAATTATCAGAACAATCATCTTTATAAATATTGCCTGCCATGAACTGTAAGTTTGCTCATTGGCATCCAATTTTCATTCCCACTAAAAGTTTGTTATGGCAACACCTTCAGATTAAACGCAAATTGGGAGCCGACCAAAACGACGTCAATGGTACCAAATACAAGGCAGAGTCATTAGCGAGTGTTCTCACAAATGAAGGAGAAAAATTAAATAAAACAACAATAAACACATGGGAAATTATGAAGAAGAGTAGAAAGGAAACAACAGAAGTAGAAAAGAAAACAACACAGACTAGTTTGACATTATAAGAAACCAGTTTCTGACGTTACCATATATGGCGAGCCAAGAGGAATCTTTTACAATTATTAATTATTATTAAGATACACTGGTCTGCGAATCAAAAACGGAAAAATAGTTAAAATGACAAAATTAAAAAGAAAATCGATTTTTTTTGCCTTCTTCAAATTTTAGCAGTCTTTTTGAGTGTTTAAGTACTTCAATGCACCGAACACACACGTTTGACGTCATCTTTCAAATTCTTTTATCAAGATAAAAAATGCCCACACACATATAGCCATTTATAGAACTTGACGTCATCTTTCAAATTCTTTTATCAAGATAAAAAATGCCCACACACAAATATTGCCACTGATAGAACTTATATCTGGCGCTCAAAATGACAGATGGTAGGACCCACATATAATGATAAAGCGACTACAACATGAAAGTAACAGTCATTTATTACTTATCATTTTTATCTTTTGTTTAGTCGCATAAATACTTTACATAGTCTACGGTTCTATTAAAAATCTACCATATAATTTAAAATATAATGGGCGTTTGTGTCATGCATTACCCAAACACAAGAGTACCTACATTTCCATCACTCCGCAATTCAAATAGTTGCAAAAAATGAATTACATAAAACATGTTTAATATATTTTAAGCGTGTGCAAACACAAGCATTTTACATACAATTATATATCATATTTCTAAGAATTGTAAAAACTCACATTCAACATTTACACAAAAATTGCATTAAACATACGAAAACATTTGGAAAAAATGCAATCTATTGAAATGCAAATTAAAAATCTCTTTCAGTCAAATTTAAAGTATAGGAATATCATCCATGGTGAAACCATCTCGTTTCATGCATATACAAAATAGGATATAGCCATAATAACCTCCGGGTATAAACATTAGTATGCCTAAAATTAATAATGGCCAAGAGCGGTCATCGTATTTTTTATCCAAATAACCGGTCGTTATTAGAATTCCACATGTTAGACAAATCTATAAATTGATGTTACAAAGGTATACATAAATTTAATGTACTTCGTACAAAGAAATTACAACTGAAAGTAAACGCTTACTGCACCAATCACCATAAATCCCATTATGAAGAGCACTGTTTTCCATGGGAATTTACGGGGTGGCTGATGAAATTGTTCATCGATAAACCCATCGGTTTCCTCACGTTCATCAGTTGGTACTTTGGCATAACTAGTAGAATTTGGACGACGTCGAGACATCTTCTTTTGGAAATGTTAATGCTTCTAATTTATAGATATTGCTTATATATTTTCCTTTTTTTTTTTGCAATTTCAATTAAAACTTCATTTTGTACTATTATCTTTTAAATGTATATTCACTTTTTGTTTCGCTTTAGATAAAGTGGTGTATTTATTAAACAAAAACATATGTGTATTCGATGAGTTCATTACACTACAGTAGATAGAACGACAAGAGACGAAAAGGAAAATACCAAAATTCATGGGGGTCTCATTTATACTTGATATTTGTATATTTCTCTATATGCCGAATGGATGACATCATTGCGCAATTATGTTTCGCATCCATAAATCGTATCAACACTTGCCGACTCACTGTAAACAGCTGATTGAATGCAATTGGGGTTTTGGGGTTTCTTTCATTTATCGTCTACAGCTTGGCAGCATTTTTTCAAAACCATTTAATTTCCGGTATAAATTTTAAAATTCTTTAATTGATTAATAAATTGATGAATACTTCTTAGATGATAAATAAATAAAGGAACTCATTAAATAAATATTATTGCCAGAGATTTTTATTTGATAAAATACATAATTCGTGCATTTGCAGATATATAATATCTATCTGATCGATTCAAATTAATTATACATGCCAGAGTAAAGACAGCGGGCTCAATTGGCATTATCACAATAATCTCAATTCAATTACGTGCCAACAGCATTGATTAATACATTTTCAAATTTGCAATAATTATTGTAAAACAAGAGCTTGCATCAAAATTGTCATGTAAAGAAATTTGTACCATAGTGTATACTATTGATTGTAATGTAGATATAAGATATATAATTTATTTATAATTTTTTAGCTTGTTTTAACAGAAAAAAAAACAGAGACACTTGTTCTAATATTCAATGTAATTATTATGTACATATAAGTATAAAATGTAATTTGCCAACACATGTACGCATATTAATTCGTGGCATTACGTTCGTATGCATATGTTATGTATATAAATATAAATAAAAACAATTTGATTCGAAAATATGTGCATAAGTATTTCCTATAATTCAAGAGGATATTTTTCGAACAGCTGAACATTGTTGACCACAAACCATTTTATTAGACATTCATTCTGCTGCTATGTTATTATTGTAACATATGTATGTATGTACAATATATATATATAAAGTGTGTACATACATATTTCCCATTTGTAAATGATCCAAGACGCAATATGCACGAGTGCATAAATCATATAAAATAGTTTTAATTATTTTTAGTTATTATCAATAATTATGTAATATAAATAAACAACAAATTTAAATGTTTTAATTATTAAATAATGATAAATTCTTCATTTTGATAACTGCTGCAAAGGTTTTTTACGCAGAATTTTTATATGGTACAATTACAGTTTATCAATTGTCTCGTTTACTTCCGAAGACGCAATGAATTTTTTCGGTTTTTTTTTTCATATTTGGGCTTTACAGCGTCTGCGTTGCTATAGAGTGTACCAGTCTCGAAAAATTGTGTCAATCGTTAAACTCATAGATAGTAATGTTGATATTTAAAGATAATAATAATAAATATTTTATAAATAATAAATAATAAATATTTCAGTTACTTAATGAAAAGTCTTTAATGTTAAAGTTTTTCAGACAAAAGGATGGAATTTTTAAGAATATGTTTCGCGATCAATTATACTGGGGGAATTATATATACATACATATAAAGACATGAGAAAAGAGAAATTAAAAATTTCACATAAAAAAAATTTGTTGTATTTCTACATGAACTTCATTGGTTGTGTAATTTTTTGATTTTTCTAAAACTTCTTCGCCATGAAATGTGGGTCAATGTAAGTATACCATTTGATATTATATTTCCGCTATCATCACCAATTTTATGTGACAGTTGCAAAAACAATTGACTTGAATAGCACCACCAAGAGACAGTTTCGAATATAACACACATACATGAACTTTCACTATGGACATAAAATTTTTGTATTGTTACAACGATTTCTTGAAACAACGCAGCAATGACAACGTTACCAGTAGCAGCAACAATGATTGCAATAACCTAGTAGTACCAAGAGCGGCTAAGGTACAAGTATAAGTAAAATCAAGAGAGTCCAGCAGAAAAAGAAACAGATCTTCTAAAAAGAGTGATAATGGATTACTCATTTCACTGCTTTGTAAGGAATAAAGAAATTTAGTTTACTCCAAAATTGTTAAAGAAAGAGGTTAAAAGTAGTAATCCAACTCTTGCTCAAAAATAAGGTCAAATTCACCCCTGAAGAACATGCAATTTTAAAAAAGATTTCCAAAATGTATGTGAGATTTGGAGCAATGGAGAACAATTAGTTGCTTCATTTTAAATGCTCAAGGGTTAATCTTTGGATATTCCCATTTTCTACAGGGCAATAACTTGTATGATATTATATATGGTCTAATAAATATGTATGTACACATATATGTACGTACCTATTGAACGTAAATTTTGTATGACATTTGCTACACATGAACTGCACTATAAATATAAGTATTTACATACATACATAGGTTCTTAGTACTAACATTTTTCTCGAGGTCTTACATTACACATACACATATGTATACTATATATAGTATACACACATGTCCCTATATGATTCTAATGGTGCCCACCTGTCGGCAACTCTTCCGTCAATAATTATTTACCATGTAAAAAGAGTACTGTTTGAGTTTCTGCAATACACGCATATTGATATACATACATATGTACTATTTATATAAATATAATCGTAAATATAAGTTGTTTTTTTGTTTTGTTTTTGGTATTGTTGTTGATGCAATATTTTAAATGAATAACTGAAAGTGAAATGTTGGCATTGCTTTGACATGTTCGAGTATATACGAGTGTATAAGTAATATATAAATGTATGTTTATGTATGTATGTATGTATGTGTATTGTGTCCTATGATTACTTCAATACACCAATGTATTTGACCATGACATTAGCCACTACATGAACATTTACAGCAGTAGCACGAGCAATGCCAGTAACAACAACAACAACAATAACACAAATGAATAATGAGCAAACAAAAAAAAAATTGGAAAAAATGAAAAGTCCATTTTCATTATTCACTTATGCATGCATATGAAAATGCGAAAAATTATATATTTTGTAAATAGTTATTAAAAAATTAAAGAATTAAATTTTTAATTTGTAAATTTAACAACTTCGAAATGATGAAGTTTTCAAAAATTCAAAAAAAAAAATGTTTTCTATCCGGAATCCGGTGTTTAATGTGGAGAAGAAAGGAGATCTCAAATTTGTGCATAAGAATGAACAACTTATCAGAGTTGATATTTCTAGATGGCGCCATCTTGGCGAAAATCTCTTCAAAAATCTCATGTATTATCGTTTTAATATTAAAAAAAAAAAAAGAAAGTAAGAATATAGATTAATAAATTTAATATTTCCTTTAATTTCTGACTCACTTATAAAATGGATAAAATGTTTTTTTTTTCTTGCTTAATAGCAAAACCAAAAAAAAAAGGAAATAGTGCAAGGTCATATATGTATGTATGCTTGTACGTACGTATGTGGTGACGACTGTTCACCAGTGCATTTTATATGTCCTTAACAAAAATGTACTTTTTGCCAAAATTGACAACATAATCGTACATACTACATAGTATACAAATACATTATATTTATCTTTACGTCGTATTTTGCATTGTAATTTAATAAATTGCATTTGTAATTTATAATATGTAGAGAGAAAAAAAATAAAATAAAAATAAATATAATGCAAACATCGAAATGAAAAAATATATTTAAAGGTAATGTCGTCATATAATGTAATGGTTGGTCGTTTGATAGATTTCCTCCTAACTGGAAATTGATTTCAAAGGAAATGACAAAAAATTGGTCAAAACATTCACATCACGTAACGTAAGTTGTTACAGTGTACCTATTACAATCAATTGTCAATTGTTGTATAAGTCAAAAGTTCGAATGTAATGCATGTGCTTATACACAATATTCTCAGAAATGTGCATTTCGAATATCTGTTTTTTCAATTATAATTATAAAGTGCATTAAGTTTTTATATAA